>JAJTWQ010000344.1:0-185820 GCA_029007595.1 Solanum commersonii | reverse complement strand
GAAATCGGGTAAAATGTAGGGGGTTTACCTACTCTAGGCCTCTTTTGACCTTGAAAATAGGCCGTTTTGGCCATGAGGGAAAACGGATCCGTAGGTAAGGTCAGAATCTGACATCCAGTAAAATTTTGGCATAAATGAGGTCGATTCTCGGTTCACCAAAAAATCCATGGACTATAGCATACGAAAAATCGATAAAATGGGGGGTTTACCGCCTAGGCTTATTTGACCTTAAAAATGGACTATTTTCGCCTCTAATGGCCAAATGGATCCATAGGTAAGGTCTTAACAGATGTCCAGTAAAATTTTGGCAAAAATAAGGTCAAAAATCCGCATCACCAAAAAACTATGAACTATAAGACATGAAAATCGGGCAAAGAGAGGTGGTTTACGCTCCGGGGGCTCACAGTTTTGCCATTGAAAATTGGTCATTTTGGCCGCAGGGTCAACTGCTCCATGTAAGGTCTTAACGAACGTCCGTAAAAATTTTGGCCAATATGAGATCATAATTCCGAATAACCAAAAAATTCATGGACTATAGCACACGAAAATTGGTAAAATAGGGATTTACATGCTCAAGGGCTTGTTTACCTGAAAATGGGCATTTTGGCCGTGAAGGGCAACCGGATCCATGATAAGGTCTTAACAAACGTCTAAATAAAATTTTAGCAAAATGAGGTCGAAATTTCGATCAACAAAAAAGATGGTATATTATAGCATATAAAAATCGGTAAAATAAGGGGTATACCTACTCTGGGGCTCGTTTGACTTTAAAATTTGGTCGTTTTGGCCGTCAGGGTCAACTAGCTTCGTAGGTAAGGTCTTAACAGATGTCCAGGTAAAATTTTGGAGAAAATGAGATCGGAATTTCGTATCACCAAAAAATCCATGAAAATTAGAAAAATGGAGGGCTCTAGGGCTCGTTTAACCTTTAAAATGGGTTGTTTTAGCCGTACGGTCCAATTGGCTCCGAAGATAAGGTCTTAACAGACGTCCAATTAAAATTTTGGCAAAAATGATGTCGAAATTCTAAATCACCAAAAAATTCATGGACTATGCACATGAAAATTGACAAAATTAGGGGTTTACCTGCTCTAGGCCTCTTTTGACCTTGAAAATGGGTTGTTTGGCCGTGAGGGACAAATGACTCAGAGGTAAGGTATTAACCGTGTCGAGGTAATATTTTGGTAAAAATGAGGTCAGACTGGATCACCAAAAATGCATGGACTCTGCACACGAAAATCAAGAAATTGGGTGGTTTACCTTTGTAGGCTCTTTGACCTTGAAAATGGGACATTTTGGCCGTGAGGGCTCCGTAGGTAAGGTCCTAACGGACGTCCAGGTAAAATTTTTGGCAAAAATGAGGTCAGAATTCTTGATCACCAAAATATTCATGGACTATATAGCACACAAAAATTGGCAAAATGGGGGGTTCACCTGCTCTAGGCCTCTTTTGACCTTGAAAATGGGCTGTTTTGGCCGTGAGGGTCAACTGGCTCCATAGATAAGGTCTTAACGGACGTCCAGGTAAAATTTTGGCAAAAATAATGTCAAAATTCTGGAAAACCAAAAAAATCCATGGATTATAACACACGAAAATCGGCAAAATGGGAGGTTTACCTGCTCTAGGGTCCGTTTGACCTTTTAAAATGGGCCATTTTGGCCGTGAGGACCAACTAGCTCCATAGGTAATTTCTTAGCGGACGTCCAGGTTAAATTTTGGCAAAAATGAGGTCAGAATTCTGGATCACTAAAAAAGATGGTCAACTATAGCACATGAAAATCGGTAAAAGAGGGGGGTCTACCTACTCTGGGGATCAGATGACCTTGAAAATTGGTCATTTTGGCCGTGGGGGCTCCATAGGTAAGGTAATAACGGACGTCCAAAACATAGTTACGATTATTTTAAAATTCAAAGATCTTAAAGATTGAATGTAGTCATGAATTTGGGAAACTTTAAACGGCCATAACTCGTGCCTCGAATGTTTGTTTCGTGCAATTTTATTTTCAACCAAGATATTTTTTCGAGATCTACGTAACCAAACTTCCATAAGGCGGTTTGAGCAAGCCAATTTTTCTAAAACACACTTTACTCATTCTTATATGAGTTAAAATACGATGAGAAAAAAAAAAAATTCAAATAAAGGGATGAGTTTTTCAAATAAATGTCAAGAAAATACGAGGAATAAAAAAAAAAATTCATCAAACGGACGTTCAAGCACAAAGTTACAATCATATGAAAATTTAGCATCTTAAAGATTGAATGTAGCTGTGAATTTGGAAATTTTCAAACGGCCATAACTCAGGCCTCGGATGTCCGTTTCATGCGATTTTTTGTTCAACGTGTGTATTTTTTTGAGATCTACCCAACGATCATTTGAAAATTCAAAGATTTTAAAGATTGAATGTAGCCGTGAATTTGGGAAACTTCAAATGGCCATAACTCGGGCCTCGAATGTCCGTTTATGTTTTTTTTTTTTTCAACCTCGTGTATATTTTTGAGATATATGCACCCAAATATCTCAGAAGGCGGTTTGGGCAAGCCAATTTTTCGATAAATGCCTTTTACTCATTCTTATATGAGTTGAAATATGATAAGAAAAAAAAGAATTCAAATAAAGGGGATGTGTTTTTCAAATATATCTGAACAAAATACGTGAAATCAAATTTTTTTTTGCATCAAATGGACGTTCGAGCCCAAAGTTACGATCATTTGACAATTCAGCATCTTAAAGATTGAATGTAGCTGTGAATTTGGAAAACTTCAAACGGCCAAAACTCTGGCCTCGGATGTCCGTTTCATGCGATTTTTTTTAAACCTGTGTATTCTTTTGAGATCTACGCAACGAATCTATCTTAAGGCGGTTTGAGCTAGCCGATTTTTTGAAAAATGCCTTTTAATCATTCTTATTTGAGTAGAAATATGATGAGAAAAAAAAGAAAATTCAAATTAGGGGATGAGTTTTTTAAAATGGATATTGGGAAAATACGAAGAATAAAAAAAAAAATTGCATCAAATAGGCGTTCGAGTCCAAAGTTATGATCATTTGAAAATTCAAAGATCTTAAAGATTGAATATAACTGTGAATTTGGAAACTTCAAATGGCCATAACTCGATCCTCGAATATCCGTTTTACGCGATTTTTTTTTCAACCTTTGTATATTTTTGAGATCTACGCAACCAAATATTCGTAAGGCGGTTTGAGTAAGTCAATTTTTTGGAAAACGCCTTTTACTCATTCTTATATGAGTTGAAATATGATTGGAAAAAAAAGAATTCAAATAAAGGGGATGTGTTTTTCAAATATATCTGAACAAAATACGCTGGATAAAAAAATTTGCATCAAATGCACGTTCGAGCCCAAAGTTACTATCATTTGAAAATTCAGAATCTTAAAGATTGAATGTAGCTATGAATTTGGGAAACTTCAAACGGCTATAACTCGGGCCTCGGATGTTCGTTTTATGTGATTTTTTTTAACTTGTGTATATTTTTGAGACATACGCAACCAAATATTCGTAAGGTGATTTGAGCAAGCCAATTTTTTTGGAAAACGCCTTTTACTCATTCTTATATGAGTTGAAATATGATAGGAAAAAAAAAAGAAATTCAAATAAAGGGGATGAGTTTTTAAAATAGATCTCAAGAAAATACGTGGAATCAAAAAAGTAATTGCATCAAACGGACGTTCGAGCCCAAAGTTACAATCATTTGAAAATTCAAAGATTTTAAATATTGAATGTAGCCGTGAATTTGGGAAACTTCAAACGGTCATAACTCGCCGATGTCCGTTTCATGCAATTGTTTTTTTCAACTCCGTGTTTTTTTGAGATCTACGCAACGAAACAGCAGTTTGAGCAAGCCAATTTTTTGAAAAATGCTTTTTAATCATTCTTATATGTGTAGAAATTTGATGAGAAAAAAAATCCAAATAAAGGGGATGAGATTTTCAAATAGATATCGAGAAAATACGAGGAATCAAAAAAAGTTGCATCAAACGGATGTTCGAGTCTAAAGTTACGATCATTTGAAAATTCAGCATCTTAAATATTAAATGTTAGGTGAATTTGGAAACTTCAAACGGCCATATCTCGGGCATCGAATGTCCGTTTCAAAGCATTTTTCAACTCCGTGTATATTTTCAAGATCTACGCAACGAATCTGTCATAAGGCAATTTGAGCGAGCCAATTTTCTGAAAAATGCCTTTTAATGATTCTTATATTAGTAGAAATATGATTAGAAAAGAAAAAAGAAATTCAAATAAAGGGGATAAGTTTTTCAAATAGATTTCGAGAAAATATGAAGAATAAATTTTTTTGCATCAAACGAACGTTTGAGTCCAAAGTTACAATCATTTGAAAATTCAAGGCGATTGTTTTTTCAAGCTGTGTATAATTTCGATATTTACGCAACCAAATTGCCGTATGGCGGTTTGAGCGAGCCAATTTTTTGGAAAATGCCTTTTACACATTCTTATATGTGTTGAAATATGATAGGAAAAAAAAAAGAAATTCAAATAAAGGGATTGATTTTTCAAATAAATCACAAGAAAATACGAGGAATCACAAAAAATAGTGCATCAAACGAACGTTCGAGTCCAAAGTTACGATCATCTCTAAATTCAGCATCTTAAAGATTGAATGTAGCTGTGAATTCGGAAACTTCAAACGGCCATAACTCGATCGTCGGATGTCCATTTTAGGCGATCTTTTTTTCAACCCTTGTATATTTCCGAGATCTACGCAACCAAATATCCGTAAGGCGCTTTTTGAGCAAGCCAATTTTTTGGAAAATACCTTTTACTCATTCTTATATGAGTTGGAAATATGATACGGAAAAAAAAAAATTCAAATATAGGGGATGTGTTTTGCAAATATATCTCAACAAAATACATGGAATAAAAAAAATTGCATCAAACGGACGTTCGAGCCCAAAGTTACGATCATTTGAAAATTTAGCATCTTAAAGATTGAATATAGTTGTGGATTTGGGAAACTTCAAACGGCCATAACTCGGCCCTCAGATGTCCGTTTCATGCGATTTTTTTCAACCTGTGTATTTTTTTGAGATCTACTCAACGAATTTGCAGTTTGAGCAAGCTGATTTTTTGAAAAATGCTTTTTAATCATTCTTATATGTGTAGAAATATAATGAGAAAAAAAAAGAAAATTCAAATAAATGGGATGAGATTTTCAAATAGATCTCGAGAAAATACGAGGAATAAAAAAAAATTGCATCAAACGAACGTTCGAGTCTAAAGTTACGATCATTTGAAAATTCAGCATCTTAAATATTGAATGTTACTGTGAATTTGGAAACTTCAAACGGCCATATCTCGGGAATCGAATGTCCGTTTCAAGCGATTTTGTTTCAACCTATATATAATTTCGAGACATACGCAACCAAATATCCGTAAAGCGGTTTAAGCAAGCCAATTTTTTGGAAAACGCCTTTTACTCATTCTTATATGAGTTGAAATATGATAGGAAAAAAACTGAAATTCAAATAAAGGGGATGAGTTTTTCAAATACATCTCAAGAAAATACGTGGAATCAAAAAAGAAATTGCATCAAATGGACGTTCGAGCCCAAAGTTACGATCATTTAAAAAACTTATATGAGTAGAAATATGAATGGAAAAGAAAAAGGAAATTCAAATAAAGGGGATGAGTTTTTCAAATAGATCTCAATAAAATATGAGGAATCAAAAAAAATTGCATCAAACAGATGTTCAAGTCCAAAGTTACGATCATTTGAAAATTCAAAATTTTAAAATTGAATGTAGTGAATTTGAGAAACTTCAAACGGCCATAACTCGATCCTCGAATGTCCGTTTTAGGCGATTTTTTTTTTCATCCTTTGTATATTTTTTGAGATATCATTTGAAAATTCAGTATCTTAAAGATTGAATGTAGCTGTGAATTTGGGAAACTTCAAACGGCCATAACTCGGGCCTCGGATGTACGTTTCATGTGATTTTTTTTTTAACTTGTGTATTTTTTTGAGATCTACCCAACGAATCTGTCGGAAGGCAGTTTGAGCAAGCCAATTTTTCGGAAAACGCCTTTACTCATTATTATATGAGTTGAAATATGATAGGAAAAAAAAAAGAAATTCAAATAAAGGGGATGAGTTTTTCAAATATATATCTCAAGAAAAAACAAGGCATCAATTTTTTTTTGCATCAAACGGACGTTCGAGCCCAAAGTTACGATCGTTTGAAAATTTAGCATTTTAAAGATTGAATGTAGCTGTGAATTTAGGAAACTTCAAATGGTCATAACTCGGGGCCTCAGATGTCCGTTTCATGCGATTTATTTTTTAACCTGTGTATTTTTCTGAGATCTACGCAATGAATATGTCGTAAAACTGTTTGAGCGAGCCAATTTTTCAAAAAATGTCTTTTAATCATTTTTATATGAGTATAAATATGATGAGAAAAAAAAGTAAATTCAAATAAATTGGATGAGTTTTTCAAATAGATCTTGAGAAAATACGAGGAATCAAAAATTTTTTGCATCAAACGGACATTCGAGTCAAAAGTTACTATCATTTAAAAATTCAGCATCATAAAGATTGAATGTAGCGGTGAATTTTGGAAATTTCAAATGGCCACAACTCGAGCCTCGGATGTCCGTTTTAGGCAAAAAAAATTTCAACCTCTCGTAATTTTTGAAATCTACGCAACCTAATTGCCGTAAGGCGCTTGAGCAAGCTAATTTTTTGGAAAATGCGTTGTACTCATTCTTATATGAGATGAATTATGATAGGAAAAAAATGGAAATTCAAATAAAGGGGATGAATTTTTCAAATAGATCTTAAGAAAATACCAGGATTCAACAAAAAATTGCATCAAACGGATGTTCGAGCCCAAAGTTACGATCATTTGAAAATTCAAATCTTATAGATTGAATGTAGGTGTGAATTTGGGAAACTTCAAATGGCCATAGCTTGGGTTTTGAATGTCCATTTCATGCGATTTCTTTTTCACTGTGTATTTTTTTGATATCTATGCAACCAGATCATCGTAAGGCGGTTTGGAGCAAGCCAATTTTTTCCAAAAAGGCCTTTTTCTGATACTTATATGAGTAGAAATATGATGAGAAAAGAAAAATAAAATTCGAATAAAAGGGATGAGTTTTTCAGATATATCTCAAAAAAATACGAGGAATCAAAAAAAATTTGCCTCAAACCGTAAATCGAGCCCAAAGTTACGATTAATTGAAAATTCAGCATATTAAATATTAAAGGTAGCTTTTAATTTGGGAAACTTTAAACGGCTATAACTCGGGCCTCGAATTTCCGTTTAGGCGATTTTATTGTTCAAACTATGTATTTTTTTCGATATCTACACAACTGCATCTTTGTGAGGCGGTTTAAGTGAGTCAATTTTTCCAAAAACGCCTTTTATTGATACTTACATGAGTAGAAATATGATGAGAAAAGAAAAAGAAGATTAAAAAAAATATGAGTTTTTCGAGATAGTTCTCAAAAAATACGATGAATCAAAAAGGATTTGCCTCAAACGGACATTCGAGCCCAAAGTTACGATTATTTGAAAATTCAGCATCTTAAAGATTGAAGGCAGCTTTGTATTTGGAAAACTTCAACCGACAATAACTCGGGCCTCGGATGTCCGTTTCAAGCGATTTTTTTTTTCAACCTGTATATTTTTTTGATATCTACGCAAGCAGATTGCCGTATGGCGGATTGAGCGAGCCGATTTTTCCAAAAATGCCTTTTTACTGATACCTATATGAGTAGAAATAAGATGAGAAAAGAAAAAGAAAATTCAAAAAAGGAGATGAGTTTTTCGTGATAGTTCTCGAAAAAATACAAGGAATCAAAAAACGATTTTCCTCAAACGGACATTCGAGCCCAAAGTTACGATTATTTGAAAATTCAACATTTTAAAGATTGAAGGTAGCTTTAAATTTGGGAAACTTTAAACGGCCACAACTCGGGCCTCGAATTTCTGTTTCAGGCAATTTTTTTCTCAAACTATGTATTTTTTTGATATCTACGAACCAGATTGAAAGAAAATTAAAAAAAAAAAAAAAGATGCGTTTTTCAGATAGTTCTCAAAAAAATATGAGGAATCAAAAAAATATTTGCCTCAAACAGACATTCGAGCCCAAAGTTATGATTATTTGAAAATTCAGCATTTTAAAGATTGAAGGTAACTTTGAATTTGGAAAACTTCAAACAGCCATAACTCGGGCCTCAGATTTTCGTTTCAGGCGATTTTTTTTTCAAACTCTGCATTTTTTAAATATCCACGCAACCAGACTACCGTAAGGCGGTTTGAGCAGGCTGATTTTTCCAGAAACGCTTTTTACTGATACATATATGAATAGAAATATGATGAGAAAAGAAAAAAAAAATTCAAATAAAGGGGGTGAGTTATTCAGATAGATCTTGAAAAAATACGAGGAATCAAAAAAGATTTGCCTCAAACGGACATTCGAGCCCAAAGTTACGATCGTTTGAAAATTCAGCATCTTAAAGATTGAAGGTAGCTTTGAATTTGGGAAACTTCAAATGGCCATAACCCGGGACTCGGATGTCCATTTCAGGCGATTTTATTTCAACTTGTGTATTTTTCCGATATCTACGTAACCAAACTACCCAGGGCGGTTTGAGCGAGCTGATTTTTTCAAAAAGCCTTTTACTGATACTTATATGAGTAGAAATATGATGATAAAAGAAAAAGAAAATTCAAATAAAAGGGATAAGTTTTTTAGATAGATCTCAAAAAAATACGAGGAGTCAAAAAAATATTTGCCTCAAATGGACATTCGAGCCCAAAGTACTTGAAAATTTTGCATCTTAAATATTGAAGGTAGCTTTGAATTTGGAAAACTTCAAACGGCCATAACTCGGGTCTCGGATGTCCGTTTCAGGCGATTCTTTTTTTTTTGTATTTTTTCGATATCTACGCAAAGAAACTACGATAAGGCAGTTTGAGCGAGCCAATTTTTTCAGAAATTCCTTTTACTGATACCTATATGAGTAGAAATAAGATGAGAAAAGAAAAAGAAAATTCAAAAAAATGAGATGAGTTTTTCAGATAGTTCTCGAAAAAATACGAGGAATCAAAAAAGGATTTGCCTCAAATGGACATTCGAGCCCAAAGTTATGATTATTTAAAAATTCAGCATTTTAAAAATTAAAGGTAGATTTAAATTTGGGAAACTTCAAATGGCCATAACTCGGGCCTCGGATTTCCGTTTCGGGCGATTTCGATATCTACGCCACCGCACCGCCGAAAGAAGGTTTGAGCGAGCCGATTTTCCAAAAATACCTTTTACCGATACCTATATGAGTTGAAATATGATGAGAAAAGAAAAAGAAAATTCAAAAAAAGGAGATGAGGTTTTCAGATATTTCTCAAAAAATACGAGGAATCAAAAAGATTTGCCTCAAACGGACATTCGAGCCCAAAGTTACGATTATTTTCAAATTCAGCATCTTAAAGATTGAAGGTAGCTTTGTATTTGGAACATTTCAAACGTCCAAAACTCGGGACTCGGATGTCTGTTTCAGGCGATTCTTTTTCTCAACCTGTGTATTTTTTCGATATATACGCAACTGACCGTACGGCATTTGGGGGAGCCAATTTTTCCAAAAATGCCTTTTACTGATACCTATATAAGTAGAAATATGATAAGAAAAGAAAAAGAAAATTCAAAAGAAGGAGAAGAGTTTTTAAGATAGTTCTCGAAAAAAATGAGTAATCAAAAAAAGATTTGCCTCAAATGGACATTCGAGCCCAAAGTTACGATTATTTAAAAATTCAGCATTTTAAAGATTGAAGGTAGCTTTGAATTTGGAAAACTTCAAACGACCATAACTTGGCCTCGGATGTCCGTTTTAGGCGATTTTTTTTTCAACATGTGTATTTTTTCGATACCTACGCAACCAACCTTCCGTAAGGCGGTTGATCGAGCCGATTTTTCCAAAAATGTCTTTTATTGATACCTATATGAGTAAAAATATGATGAGAAAAGAAAAAGAAAATTCAAAAAAAAAAGAGATGAGTTTTCGGATAGTTCTTGAAAAAATTCGAGGAATCAAAAAAGATTTGCCTCAAACAGACATTCGAACCCAAAGTTACGATTTTTTGAAAATTCAGCATTTTAAAGATTGATGGTAGCTTTGTATTTGAAAAACTTCAAAGGGCCATACCTCGGGCCTCGGATGTACGTTTTAGGCTATTCTTTTTTTCACCATGTCTATTTTTTCGATATCTACTCAACCAGACTGCCGTACGGCGGTGTGAGCGAGCCAATTTTTCCAAAAATGCCTTTTACTGATACATATATGAGTAGAAATATGATGAGAAAAGAAAAAGAAAATTCAAAAAAAGGAGTTAATGTTTTCAGATATTTCTCGAAAAAATACGAGGAATCAAAAAAAGATTTGCCTCAAACGAACATTCGAGCCCAAGATTACCATTATTTTGAAATTCAACATCTTAAAGATTGAAGGTAGTCTTGTATTTGGAACACTTCAAACGGCCATAACTCGGGCCTCGAATGTTCGTTTTTCTGAGACGATTCTTTTTTTCAATAACTGTATTTTTTTGATATCTACGCAACTAACTCCGTCAGAAGGCGGATTGAGGAAGCTAAGTTTTCCAAAAATGCCTTTTACCGACACCTATATGAGAAGAAATATGATGAGAAAAGAAAAGAAAATTCAAATAAAGGGGATGAGTTTTACGATAGTTCTCGAAAAATACGAGGAATCAAAAATAGATTTGCCTCAAATGGACATTCGATCCGAAAGTTACGATTTTTTAAAATTCGTATCTTAAAGATTGAAGTTAGCTTTGAATTTTGAAAATTCAAACGGCCATAACTCGGGCTCCTCGGATGTCCGTTTCGGGCTATTTTTTTTCAACCTGTGTATTTTTTCAATATGTACACAACCAATCTGCCGTAAGGCGGTTTGGGCAAGCCAATTTTTCCAAAAATGCCTTTTACTGATACCTATATGATTAGAAATATGATAAGAAAAGAAAATGAAAATTCAAAAAAAGGAGATGAGTTTTTCAGATAGTTCTCAAAAAAATACGATGGATCAAAAATAGATTTGCCTAAAATGGACATTCGAGCCCAAAGTTACGATTATTTGAAAATTCAGCATCTTAAAGATTGAAGGTAGCTTTATATTTGGAAAACTTCAAATGGCTATAACTCGGGCCTCGGATGTCCATTTCAGGCGATTCTTTTTTTTTCAACCTCGTGTATTTTTTCGATATAAACGTAACTAGCCCGTCGTAAGGCGGTTTTTAAGTAAGCTAATTTTTCCAAAAATGCCTTTTATTGATACCTATATGAGTAGAAATATGATTAGAAAATTAAAAGAAAATTCAAAAAAACAAAATGTGTTTTTCATATAGATCTCGAAAAAATATGAGAAATCAAAAAAAATTTACGTCAAACGGACGTTCGAGTGCAAAGCTACAAACGTTTGAAAATTCAGGATCTTAAATATTGGAGGTAGCTTTGAATTTGGAAAACTTCAAACGGCCATAACTCGGGCTTCGAATGTCCGATTAAGGCGATTTTTTTTTGAAACTGCGTATTTTTTCGATATCCATCCAAACAAACTGCCTAAAGGAGGTTTGCGCGAGCCAATTTGTCAAAAAAGGCCTTTTACTCATTCGAATATGAGTAGAAATATGATGACAAAAAAAAGGAAATTCAAATAAAGAGGATCACTTTTTCATATAGATTTTGAAAAAATACGAATAATCAAAATTTTTTTTGCGTCAAATGGACGTTCGAGTGCAAAGCGACGATCGTTTGAAAATTCAGGATCTTAAATATTGGAGGTAGCTTTGAATTTGAGAAACTTCAAACGGCCATAACTCGGGCTTCAAATGTCCGATTAAGGCGATTGCTTTTTGAAACTGCGTATTTTTTCGATATCCATGCAAACAAACTGTCTAAAGGAGGTTTGCGTGAGCCAATTTGTCAAAAATGTCTTTTACTCATTTGAATATGTGTAGAAATATGATGACAAAAAAAAGGAAATTCAAATAAAGTAGATGACATTTTCATATAGATCTCAAAAAAATACCAGGAATAAAAAAAATTGTGTCAAACGGACGTTCGAGCGCAAATCTACAACCGTTTGAAAATTCAGCATCTTAAATATTGAAGGTAGCTTTGAATTTGGTAAACTTCAAACGGCCATAACTCGGGATTCGAATGTCCAATTAAGGCGACTTTTTTTTTGAAATTGCGTATTTTTACGATATCTACGCAACTAAACTTCCTAAAGGCGGTTTGCACGAGCTAATTTGTCAAAAAATGCCTTTTATTCATTCGAATAGTAGTAGAAATATGATGAGAAAAAAAAATGAAATTCAAATAAAGAGGATAAATTTTTCATACAGATCTCAAAAAAATACAAGGAATCAAAAAAAAAATTGCATCAAACGGACGTTCGAGTGCAAAGCTACAATCGTTTGACAATTCAAGATCTTAAATATTGAAAGTAGCTTTGAATTTGGGAAACTTCAAACGGCCATAACTCGGGCTTCGAATGTCCGATTAAGGCGATTTTTTTTTGAACCAGCGTATTTTTTCGATATCTACGCAATGAAACTTCCTAAAGGCGGTTTGCGCGAACTAATTTGGCAAAAATGCCTTTTACTCATTCGAATAATAGTAGAAATATGATGAGATAAAAAAGGAAATTCAAATAAAGGGGATGACTTTTTCATATAGATCTCGAAAAATACGAGGGATAAAAAAAAATTGCGTCAAACGGACGTTCGAGTGCGAAGATACGATCGTTTGAAAACTCAGCATCTTAAATATTAAAGGTAGCTTTGAATTTGGAAAACTTCAAACGGCCATAACTAGGGCCTTGAATGTCCGATTAAGACGATTTTTTTTAACCTTCATAATTTTTTTATATCTACGCAATCAAATTGCCTAAGGCGGTTTACGCAAGCCGATTGTTCTAAAAATGTCTTTTACTCATTGGAATAGTAGTAGAAATATGATGAGAAAAATAAAAGGAAATTCAAATAAAGGGGATGACTTTTTCATATACATCTCAAAAAAATATGATGAATCAAAAAAAATTTGCGTCAAACGGACGTTCGAGTGCGAAGATACAATCGTTTGAAAATTCAACATCTTAAATATTGAAGGTAGCTTTGAATTTGGGAAACTTCAAACGGCCATAATTATGGCCTCTAATGTTCGATCAAAGCGATTTTTTATTTTGAACCTGCGTAATTTTTTGATATCTTCGTAACCAAACTGCCTAAAGGCGGTTCGCGCGAGCTGATTTTTCAAAAAATGACTTTTGGTCATTCGAATAGTAGTAGAAATATGATGAGAAAAATAAAAGAAAATTCAAATAAAGGGGATGACTTTTTCATATACATCTCGAAAAAATATGAGGTATCAAAAAAAAATTTGCGTCAAACAGACATTCGACTGCGAAGATACGATCGTTTGAAAATTCAGCATCTTAAATATTGAAGGTAGCTTTGAATTTGGGAAACTTCAAACGGCCAAAATTATGGCCTCGAATGTCCGATTAAGGCGATTTGTTTCTTGAACTGCGTAATTTTTGATATCTTCACAACCAAACCGCCTAAAGGCGGTTGCGCAGCCAATTTTTCAAAAACGCCTTTTACTCATTCAAATAGTAGTAAAATATGATGAGAAAAAAAAAAGAAATTCAAATAAAAGGGATGAATTTTTCATATAGATCTCGAAAAATACGAGGAATCAAAAAATTACATCAAACGGATGTTCGAGTGCGAAGATACAATCATTTGAAAATTCAGCATCTTAAATATTGAAGGTAGCTTTGTATTTGGGAAACTTCAAACGGCCATAACTAGGGCCTCGAATGTCCGATTAAGGCAATTTTTTTTGAACCTGCGTAATTTTTCGATATCTATGCAACCAAACTCCTAAAGGCAGTTTGCGCGAGCCAATATTTCAAAAATCGTCTTTTACTCATTCGAATAGTAGTAGAAATATGATGAGGAAAAAAAAAGAAATTCAATTAAATGGGATGACTTTTTCATTTACATCTCGAAAAAATATGAGGGATCAAAAAAAAATTTGCGTCAAACGGACGTTCGTGTGCGAAGATACGATCGTTTGAAAACTCAGCATCTTAAATATTGAAGGTAACTTTGAATTTAGGAAACTTCAAACGGCCATAACTAGGGCCTCGAATGTCCGATTGAGGCAATTTTTTTTTGAACCTGCGTAATTCTTCGATATCCACACAACCAAACTTTCTAAGGCGGTTTGCGCGAGCTAATTTTTCAACAAATGACTTTTACTCATTCGAATAGTAGTAGAAATATGATGAGAAAAATAAAAGGAAATTCAAATAAAGGGGATGACTTTTTCATATACATCTCGAAAAAATACGAGGAATCAAATTTTTTTTGCGTCAAACGGATGTTCAAGTGCAAAGATACGATCGTTTGAAAATTCAGCATCTTAAATATTGAAGGTAGCTTTGAATTTAGGAAACTTCAAATGGTCATAACTAGGGCCTCGAATGTCCGATTAAAGCAATCTTTTATTGAACCTGCATAATTTTTCGATATCTACGCAACCAAATTGCTAAAAGCGCTTTACGCGATCTGATTTTTCAAAAAAATCCTTTTACTCGTTCGAATAGTAGTCGAAATAGTATGAGAAAAATAAAAGGAAATTCAAATAAAGGGGATGAATTTTTCATATACATCTAAAAAAAAACGAGGAATCAAATTTTTTTTGCGTCAAACGGACGTTTGAGTGCGAAAATACGATCGTTTAAAAATTCAGCATCTCAAATATTGAAGGTAACTTTGAATTTAGGAAACTTCAAACGGCCATAACTAGGGCCTCGAATGTCCGATTAAGACGATTTTTTTTAACCTTCGTAATTTTTTGATATCTACGCAACCAAACTGCCTAAAGGCTGTTTACGCTAGCCAATTTTTCAAAAAATGTTTTTTACTCATTCGAATAGTAGTAGAAATATGATGAGAAAAATAAAGAGAAATTCAAATAAAGGGGATGAATTTTTCATATACATCTCGAAAAAATACGAGGGATTAAAAAAAGATTTGCATCAAACGAACGTTCGAGCGAAAAATTACGACCATCTGAAAATTCAGCATCTTAAGTGTTGAAGGTAGCTGTGAATTTGGGAAACTTTAAACAGCCATAACTCGGGTCTCGGATGTCCGTTTCAGGCGATATTTTTTTTAACCTGCGTATTTGTTTGATACCTACGCAATTAAACCCCCTAAAGTCAGTTTGCGCGAGCTGATTTTCCCAAAAATCCCTTTTACTCATTCGAATATGAGTATAAATATAACGATAAAAAAAGTGTAAATTCAAATAAAGGGGATGACTTTTTCAAATAGATCTCGAAAAAATACGAGGGATTAAAAATAGGAATTGCGTCAAACAGACATTCGAGCAAAAAATTACGACCATCTGAAAATTCAGCATCTTAAATATTGAAGGTAGTTGTGAATTTGGAAAACTTCAAACGACTATAACTCGGGACTTGGATGTCCGATTGAGGCGATTCTTTTTTCAATCTGCGTATTTTTTCGATACCTATGGGACAATTCCGCCTAAAGGCGGTTTGTGCGAGCCGATTTTCCCAAAAAAACCTTTTACTCATTCATATATGAGTAGAAATATGACGATAAAAAAATTGTAAATTCAAATAAAGGGGTTGACTATTTCAAATAGATCTCAAAAAAATACGAGGGATTAAAAAAAGAATTGCGTCAACCAGACGTTCGAGAGAAAAAATTTTTTTTAACCTGCGTATTTTTTTGATACCTACGCAAACAAACCACCTAAAGGCTGTTTGCGCAAGCCGATTTTCCCAAAAATACCTTTTACTCATTCGAATATGATTAGAAATATGATGATAAAAAAAAGTGCAAATTCAAATAAAGGGGATGACTTTTTCAAATAGATCTCAAAAAAATACGCGGGATTAAAAAAAGATTTGCGTCAAACGGATGTTCGAGCAAAAATTTCACCATCCGAAAATTCAAAATCTTAAGTGTTGAAGGTAGTCATGAATTTGGGAAATTTCAAACGGCCATAACTCGGCTTCGGATGTCCGTTTCGGCGATTTTATTTTCAACCTACGTATTTTTTCGATACCTACACAACTAAATCGCCTAGAGTTTGTTTGCGCGAGCCGATTTTCCCAAAAACACCATTTACTCATTCGAATATGGGTAGAAATATGATGATAAAAAAAAGTGTAAATTCAAATAAAGGGGATTAGTTTTTCAAATAGATCTCAAAAAATACGAGGGATCAAAAAAAGATTATCGTCAAATGGACGTTCGAGTAAAAATTACGACCATCCGAAAATTCAGCATCTTAAGTGTTGAAGGTAGCAAAGAATTTAGAAACTTCAAACGGCCATAACTCGGGCCTCGGATGTCCGATTAAGGCAATTCTTTTCTTAAACCTACGTATTTTCGATACCTATGCAATCAAAAATGCCTAAAGGCAGTTCAGACGAGCCGATTTTCACGAACGCCTTTTAACTCATTCGAATATGAGTAGAAATATGATGATAAAAAAAGTGTAAATTCAAATAAAGGGACGACTTTTTCAAATAGATCTCAAGAAAATACGAGGAATTAAAAGGAGTTGCGTCAAACGAACGTTCGAGCGAAAATTACGACCATCCAAAAATCAAGATCTTAAGTGTTGAAGGTAGTCATGAATTTGGGAAACTACAAACGGCCATAACTAGGGCCTCGGATGTCCGTTTAAGGCGATTTTTTTTTTCAACCTATGTATTCTTTTGATATCTGCGCAACCAAACTGCCTAAAGGCCGTTTGCGCGATCCTATTTTCCCAAAAATGCCTTTTACTCATTTGAATATGAGTAGAAATATGACGATAAAAAAAGTGCAAAATTCATATAAAGGGGATACCTTTTTTCATATAGATCTCAAAAAAATATGAGGGATTAAAAAAGGAATTGCGTCAAACGGACACTCGAGTGCAAATCTACGATCGTTTGAAAATTCAGCATCTTAAGTATTGAAGGTAGCTGTAAATTTGGGAAACTTTAAATGGCCATAACTTGGGCCTCGGTTGTCCGATTGAGGCGATTCTTTTTTTCAACCTGCGTATTTTTTCGATATCTATGTAACTAATCTTCCTAAAGACAGTGTGCGAGAGCCGATTTTCCCATAAAGGCATTTTACTCATTCGAGTATGAGTAAAAATATGTTGATAAAAAAAAAAGTGTAAATTCAAATAAAAGGGGATGACTTTTTCAAATAGATCTCGAAAATAAAAAGGGATTAAAAAGGAATTGCGTCAAACGGACACTGAAAGTGCAAATCTACGATAGTTTGAAAATTCAAAGATCTTAAGTATTAAAGGTAGGCGTGAATTTGGGAAACTTCAAATGGCCATAACTCGGGCCTCGGATGTCCGATTGAGGCGATTCTTTTTTCAACCCGCGTATTTTTTTTCGATACCTATGCAACTAATCTTCCTAAAGACAGTGTGCGCGAGCCGATTTTCCCATAAAGGCATTTTACTCATTGGAATATGAGTAGATATATAGAGATAAAAAAAAGTGTAAATTCAAATAAAGTGGATGACCTTTTCAAATAGATCTCAAAAAAATAAGAGGGAATAAAAATAGATTTGCGTCAAATGGACGTTCGAGCGAAAAATTACGACCATCTGAAAATTCAGCATCTTAAGTATTGAAGGTACCTGTGAATTTGGGAAACTTCAAACGGCCATAAGTCGGGCCTCGGATGTCCGTTTTAGGCGACTTTTTTATGAACCCGCGTATTTTTGAAACCTACGCAACCAAACCACCTAGGGCGGTTTGCGCAAGTCGATTTTCCCAAAAATACGTTTTTACTCATTCGAATATGAGTAGAAATATGATCATAAAAAAGTGTAAATTCAAATAAAGGGATGACTTTTCAAATAGATCTCGAAAATACGATGGATTCAAAAAGATTTGCGTCAAACGGACGTTCGAGGGAAAAATTACGACCATCTAAAAATTCAAAGATCTTAAGTATCAAGGTAGCACATGAATTTGGAAAACTTCAAACAGCCATAAGTCGGGCCTCGGATGTCCGTTTCAGGCGAATTTTTTTTTAACCTGCGTAGTTTTTTGAAACCTACGCAACCAAATCGCCTAGAGGCGGTTTGCGCAAGCCAATTTTCCCAAAAATACATTTTACTCATTCGAATATGAGTAGAAATATGATGATAAAAAAAAGTGTAAATTCAAATAAATGCGATGATTTTTTTCAAAGAGATCTTAAAAAAATACGAGGGATTAAAAAACAAATTGCGTCAAACGGACGTTCTAGCGAAAAATTACGAGCATCTGAAAATTCAGCATTTTAAGTATTGAAGGTAGCTCTGAACTTGAGAAACTTCAAACGACAATAACTCGGGCCACGGATGTTCGATTGAGGAGATTCTTTTTCTCAACCCGCGCATTGTTTCAATACCTACTCAACCAATCGCCGAAAGGCGGTTTGCGTGAGCAGATTTTCCCAAAAAGGCATCCTACTCATACAAATATGAGGAGAAATATGACGAAAAAGAAAAAGTATAAAATCAAACAAGGGGAATGACATCTTCATATAGATCTCTAAAAAATACGAGGGATTAAAAAAGGAATTGCATCAAACGGACACTCAAGTGCAAATCTACGATCGTTTGAAAATTCAGCATCTTAAATATTGAAGGTAACTATGAATTTGGAAAACTTCAAACGGCCATAACTGGGGCCTCGGATGTCCGATTGAGGCAATTCTTTTTTTCAATATGCGTATTTTTTCAATACCTACGCAACCAAACACACTAAAGGCTGTTTGCGTGAACCGATTTCCGAAAAATACCTTTTACTCATTCGAATATGAGTAGAAATATGATGATAAAAAACATGTAAATTCAAATAAAGGAGATGACTTTTTCAAATAGATCTCAAAAAATTACGAGGGATTAATTTTTTTTTTCATCAAACGGACGCTCAAGCGAAAAATTACGACCTTCTGAAAATTCAGCATCTTAAGTGTTGAAGGTAGCTGTGAATTTGGGAAACTTCAAACGGCCATAACTCGATTCTCGGATGTCCAATTGAGGCGATTCTTTTTATTAACCTATGTATTTGTTCGATACCTACGTAACCAATCCGCCTAAAGGCGGTTTGCGCGAGCAAGTTTCCTCAAAAAGGCATTTTACTCATACGAATATAAGTAGAAATATGACGATAAAAAAAAGTGCAAAATTCAAACAAAGGAGACGACTTTTTCATATAGATCTCAAAAATACGAGGGATTTAAAAAGAAATTGCGTCAAACGGCACTCGAGTCCAATTTTACGATCGTTTGAAAATTCAACATCTTAAATATTGAAGGTATCTGCGAATTAGGGAAACTTCAAACGGCTATAATTGGGGCCTTGGATGTCCGATTGAGGCGATTCTTTTTTTCAACCTGCGTATTTTTTGGATACCTACGCAACCAAACTGCCTAAAGAGTGTTTTCCCGAGCCAATTTTTCCAAAAATGCCTTTTACTCATTCGAATATGAATAGAAATATGATGATAAAAAAAAGTTCAAAATTCAAATAAAGGGGATGAATTTTTCAAATAGATCTCGAAAAAAATACGAGGGATTAAAAAAGGAATTGTGTCAAATGGACGTTCGAGCGAAAAATTACGACCATGTGAAATTCAGCATCTTAAGTGTTAGTCAAATAAAGGGGACGACTTTTTCAAATAGATCTCAAAAAAATACGAGGGATTAAAAAAGGAATTGCATCAAACGGACATTCGAGCGAATAATTACGACCATCTACAAATTCAGCATCTTAAGTATTGAAAGTAGCTATGCATTTGGGAAACTTCAAACGGCCATAACTGGGGCCTCGAATGTCCGTTTCAGGCGATATTTTTTTTCAACCTCCGTATTTTTTCAATACCTACGCTACTGAACCTCCTAGACTCGGTTTGCGCTAGCATATATTGCCAAAAATGTCTTTTACTCATTCGAATATGAGTAGAAATATGATGATAAAACAAGTGTAAATTCAAATAAAGGGGATGACTTTTTCAAATAGATATAGAAAAATACGAGGGATTAAAAAATATTTTCATCAAACGGACGTTCGAGCGAAAAATTATTTCCATCTGAAAATTCAGCATCTTAAGTGTTGAATGTAGCTGTGAAACTTCAAATGGCCATAATTCGGGTCTTGGATGTCCGATTTAGGCGATTCTTGTTTTCAACCTACGTATTTTTTCAATACCAACGCAACCAAACTGCCTAAAGGCAGTTCACGCTAGCTGATTTTCCCAAAAATGCCTTTTATTCATTCGAATATGAGTAGAAATATGACGAAAAAAGAAATTGTAAATTCAAATAAAGAGGATGAATTTTTCAAATATATTTCAAAAAAATACGAGGGATTAAAAAAGGAATTGCGTCAAACGGACGTTTGAGCGAAAAATTACGACCATCTTAAAATTCAGTACCTTAAGTGTTGAAAGTAGCTGTGAATTTGGGAAACTTCAAACGGCCAAAACTCGGGCCTCGGATGTCCGATTGAGGCGATTCTTTGTTTCAACCTTCGTACTTTTTCCATACCTACGCAACCAAATTTCCATAAGGCCGTTTGCACGAGCCTATTTTCCCAAAAACGCCTTTTACTCATTCGAATATGAGTAGAAATAGGACGATAAAAAAAAGTGTAAATTCAAATAAAGGGGATACATTTTTCATATTGATATCGAAAAAATACGAGGAATTAAAACAGGAATTGCGTCAAACGGACGTTCGAGCAAGAAATTACAACCATCTGAAAATTCAGCATTTTAAGTGTTGAATATAGCTACGAATTTGGGAAACTTTAAACAGCCATAACTCGGGCCTCGGATGTCCGATTGAGGCAATTCTTTTTTTCAACCTGTGTATTTTATCGATACCTACGTAACCAAACTACCTTAAGGTGGTTTGTGCGAGCCGATTTTCCCATAAATGCCTTTTACTAATTCGAATTTGAGTAGAAATAGGACGATAAAAAAAAGTGTAAATTCACCTAAAGGAAATGAATTTTTCATATAGATATCGAAAAAATACGAGGGATTAAATAAGGAATTGCATCAAACGGACGTTCGATAGAGAAATTACGACCATCTGAAAATTCAGCATCTGAAGTGTTGAATGTAGCTGCGACTTTGGGAAACTTCAAACGGCCATAACTCGGACCTCGGATGTCCCATTGAGGCGATTCTTTTTTTCAACCTGCGTATTGTTTTGATACCTACGCAACCAAACTGCCTTCAGGCGGTTTGCGCAAGCCGATTTTCCCATAAACACATTTTACTCATTCGAATTTGAGTAGAAATAGTACAATAAAAAAAAAGTGTAAATTCAAATAAAGGGGATGACTTTTTCATATAGATCTCGGAAAAATACGAGGGATTACCAAAGGAATTCCATCAAATGGACGTTCGAGCGAGAAATTACGACCATCTGAAAATTCAGCATATTAAGTGTTGAAGGTAGCTGCGAATTTCAGAAATTTCAAACGGCCATAATTCGGTCCTCGGATGTTCGATTGAGGCGATTCTTTCTTTCAATCTGCGTATTTTTTCGATACCTACGCAATCAAACTCTCTTAAGGCGCGAGCGGATTTTCCTAAAAACGCCTTTTACTCATTCGAATATGAGTAAAAATAGGACGATAAAAAAAGGGTAAATTCAAATAAATGGGATGACTTTTACATATAGATATCGAAAAAATACGAGGCATTAAAAAAGGAATTGCGTCAAGCGGACATTCGATCGAGAAATTACGACCATCTGAAAATTCAGCATCTTAAGTGTTGAAGGTAGCTGCGAATTTGGGAAACTTCAAACGGCCATAACTCGGGCCTCAGATGTCCGATTAAAGCTATTCTTTTTTTCAACCTGCGTATTTTTTCGATACCTACGCAATCAAACTGCCTTAAGGCGGTTTGCGCGAGCTGATTTTCCCAAAAATGCCTTTTACTCATTCGAATATGAGTAGAAATAGGACGATAAAAAAAAAGTGTAAATCCAAATAAATGGGATTAATTTTTCATATAGATCTCGAAAAAATACGAGGGATTAAAAAAGAAATTGCGTCAAACGGACGTTCGAGCCAGAAATTACGACCATCTAAATTCAGCATCTTAAGTGTGGAAGGTAGTTCCGAATTTGGAAAATTTCAAACGGCCATAACTCGGGCCTCGGATGTCCGATTGAGGCGATTCTTTTTTTTAACCTGCGTATTTTTTCGATACCTACGCAATGAAACTGCCTTAAGGCGGTTTACGCGAGCTGATTTTCCCAAAAACGTCTTTTACTCATTCGAATATGAGTAAATATAGGACGATAAAAAAAAGAGTAAATTCAAATAAATGGGATGACTTTTTAATATAGATATCGAAAAAATACGAGAGACTACAAAAGAAATTGCGTCAAACGTACGTTTGAGCGAGAAATTACGACCATCTGAAAATTCAGCATCTTAAGTGTTGAAGGTAGTTGCGAATTTGGAAAACTTCAAATGGCCATAACTCGGGCCTCGGATGTCTGATTGAGGCGATTCTTTTTTTCAACCTGCGTATTTTTTCGATACCTACGAAATCAAACTATCTGAAGGCGGTTTGCACGAGCGGATATTTCCAAAAACGTCTTTTACTCATTCGAATATGAGTAGAAATAGAACGATAAAAAAAAGTGTAAATTCAAATAAATAGGATTACTTTTTCATATAGATCTCAAAAAAATACGAGGGATTAAAAAAGAAATTGCGTCAAACGGACGTTAGAGCGAGAAATTACGACCATCTAAATTCAGCATCTTAAGTGTTGAAGGTAGTTTCGAATTTAGGAAACTTCAAACGGCCATAACTCGAGCCTCGGATATCCGATTGAGGCGATTCTTTTTTTCAACCTGCGTATTTTTTCGATACCTACGCAATCATACTACCTTAGGGCGGTTTACGCGAGCTGATTTTCCCATAAACGCCTTTTACTCATTCGAATTTGAGTAGAAATAGGACGATAAAAAAAAGAGTAAATTCAAATAAATGGGATGACTTTTTAATATAGATATCGAAAAAATACGAGGGACTAAAAAAGAAATTGCGTCAAACGGACGTTCGAGCGAGAAATTACGACCATCTGAAAATTCAGCATCTTAACTGTTGAAGGTAGTTGCGGATTTGGAAAACTTCAAACGGCCATAACTCGGGCCTCGGATGTCTGATTGAGGCGATTCTTTTTTTCAACCTGCGTATTTTTTCGATACCTATGAAATAAACTATCTGAAGGCGGTTTGCACGATCGGATATTTCCAAAAACGTCTTTTACTCATTCGAATATGAGTAGAAATAGAACGATAAAAAAAAGTGTAAATTCAAATAAAGGGAATGAATTTTTCATATAGATCTCGAAAAAATACGAGGGATTAAAAAAGGAATTGCGTCAAGCGGATGTTCGAGCGAGAAATTACGACCATCTGAAAATTCAGCATCTTAAGTGTTGAAGGTTGCTGCGAATTTGGGAAACTTCAAACGGCCATAACTCGGGCCTCGAATGTCCGATTGAGGCGATTCTTTTTTTCAACCTGCGTAATTTTTCGATACCTACGCAATCAAACTTCCTTAAGCCGGTTTGCATGAGCCGATTTTTCCAAAAATGCCTTTTACTTATTCGAATATGATTAGAAATAGGACAATAAAAAAAAAGTGTAAATTCAAATAAATGGGATGACTTTTTCATATAGAGCTCAAAAAAATACGAGAGATTAAAATAGGAATTGCATCAAACGAACGTTCGAGCGAGAAATTACGACCATCTGAAAATTCAGCATCTTAAGTGTTGAAGGTTGCTGCGAATTTGGGAAACTTCAAACGGCCATAACTCGGGCCACGGATGTCCGATTGAGGCGATTATTTTTTTCAACCTACGTATTTTTTCAATACCTACGCAATCAAACTGCCTGAAGGCGGTTTGCACGATCCGATTTTCCCAAAAACGCCTTTTACTCATTCGAATATGAGTAGAAATAGGACGATAAAAAAAAGTGTAAATTCAAATAAATGGGATGAATTTTTCATATAGATCTTGAAAAAATACGAGGGATTAAAAAAGGAATTGCGTCAAACGGACGTTCGAGCGAGAAATTACGACCATCTGAAAATTCAGCATCTTAAGTGTGGAATGTAGGTTCGAATTCGGGAAACTTCAAACGGACATAACTCGGGCCTCGGATGTCGGATTGAGGCGATCCTTTTGTTCAACCTGCGTATTTTTTCGATACCTACGCAATCAAGCTGCCTCAAGGCAGTTTACGCGAGCGGATTTTTCCAAAAATGTCTTTTACTCAATCGAATATGAGTAAAAATAGGACGATAAAAAAAAGTGTAAATTCAAATAAATGGGATGACTCTTTCATATAGATCTCGAAAAAATACGAGATATTAAAAAAAGAATTGCGTCAAAGGGACGTTCGAGCGAGAAATTACGACCATCTGAAAATTTAGCATCTTAAGTGTTGAAGGTAGCTGCGAATTTTGGAAACTTCAAACGGCCATAACTCGGGCCTCAGATGTCCGATTGAAGCGATTCTTTTTTTCAACCTGCGTATTTTTTCGATTCTTACGCAATCAAACTACCTCAAGGCGGTTTGCGGGAGTGGATTTTTCCAAAAACGCTTTTTACTCATTCTAATATGAGTAGAAATAGAACGATAAAAAAAAGTGTAAATTCAAATAAATGGGATAACTTTTTCATTCAGATCTCAAAATAATACGATGCATTAAAACAGGAATTGCGTCAAGCGGACGTTCGAGCGAGAAATTACGACCATCTAAATTCAGCATCTTAAGTGTTTAAGGTAGTTCCGAATTTGGGAAACTTCAAACGGCCATAACTCGGGCCTCGAATCTCCGATTGAGGCGATTCTTTTTTTTAACCTGCGTATTTTTTCGATACCTACGCAACCAAACTGCTTTAAGGCAGTTTACGCGAGCTGACTTTCCCAAAACTGCCTTTTACTCATTCGAATATCAGTAGAAATAGAACGATAAAAAAAGTGTAAATTCAAATAAAGGGGATGAATTTTTCATATAGATCTCGAAAAAATACGAGGGATTAAAAAGGAATTGCAACAATCGGACGCTCGAGCGAGAAATTACGACTATCTGAAAATTCAGCATCTTAATTGTTGAAAGTAGCTGTGAATTTGAAAAACTTCAAACGGCCATAACTCGGGCCTCGAATGTCCGATTGACGCGATTCTTTTTTTCAACCTGCGTAATTTTTTGATACCTACGCAATCAAACTGCCTCAAGGCGGTTTGTGCGAGCGGATTTTTCCAAAAATGCTTTTTACTCATTCGAATATGAGTAGAAATAGGACGATAAAAAAAAGTGTAAATTCAAATAAATGGGATGACTTTTTCATATAGATCTTGAAATAATACGAGGCATTAAAACAAGAATTGCGTCAAGCGGACGTTCGAGCGAGAAATTACGACCATTTAAATTCAGCATCTTAAGTGTTGAAGGTAGTTGCGAATTTTTGAAACTTCAAACTGCCATAACTAAGGCCTCGAATGTCCGATTGAGGCGATTCTTTTTTTCAACCTGCGTATTTTTTCGATACCTATGCAACCAAACTGTCTTAAGGCGGTTTGCACGAGCTGATTTTTCCAAAAACGTCTTTTACTCATTCGAATATGAGTAGAAATAGAACGATAAAAAAAGTATAAATTCAAATAAAGGGAATGAATTTTTCATATAGATCTCGAAAAAATACGAGGGATTAAAAAAGGAATTGCGTCAATCGGACGTTCGAGCAAGAAATTACGACCATCTGAAAATTCAGCATCTTAAGTGTTGAAAGTAGCTGCGAATTTGACAAACTTCAAACGGCCATAACTCGGGCCTCGAATGTGCGATTGAGGCGATTCTTTTTTTCAACCTGCGTAATTTTTCGATACCTACGCAATCAAACTGTCTTAAGGCGGTTTACGAGAGCCGATTTTCCCATAAATGCCTTTTAATCATTCGAATATGAGTTAAAATAGGATGATAAAAAAAAGTGTAAATTCAAATAAATGGGATGACTTTTTCATATAGATCTCAAAAAAATACGAGGGATTAAAAAAGGAATTGCGTCAAACGGATGTTCGAGCGAGAAATTACGACCATTTGAAAATTCAGCATCTTAAGTGTTGAAAGTAGCTTCGAATTTGGAAAACTTCAAATGGCAATAACTCGGGCCTCGGATGTCCGATTGAGGCGATTCTTTTTTTCAACCTGCGTATTTTTTCGATTCCTACGCAATCAAACTGCCTCAAGGAGGTTTGCTCGAGCGGATTTTTCCAAAAACGTCTTTTACTCATTCGAATATAAGTAAAAATAGGACGATAAAAAAAAGTGTAAATTCAAATAAATGGGATGACTTTTTCATATAGATCTTGAAAAAATACGAGAGATTAAAAAAGGAATTGCGTTAAACGGACGTTCGAGCGAGAAATTACGACCATCTGAAAATTCAGCATCTTAACTGTTGAAGGTAGCTGCGAATTTGGGAAACTTCAAACGGCCATAACTCGGGCCTCGGATGTCCGATTGAGGCGATTCTTTTTTTCAATCTGCGTATTTTTTTGATTCCTCCGCAATCAAACTTTCTCAAGGCGGTTTGCGCGAGTGGATATTTCCAAAAACGCTTTTTATTCATTTGAATATGAGTAGAAATAGGACGATAAAAAAAGTGTAAATTCAAATAAATGAGATTACTTTTTCATATAGATCTCGAAATAATACGAGGCATTAAAATAGGAATTGCGTCAAGCGGACGTTCGAGCGAGAAATTACGACCAACAAAATTCAGCATCTTAAGTGTTGAAGGTAGCTGCGAATTTGAGAAACTTCAAACGGCCATAACTCGGGCCTCGAATGTCCGATTGAAGCGATTCTTTTTTTCAACCTGCATAATTTTTCGATACCTACACAGTCAAGCTGCCTTAAGGCGGTTTGCGCGAGCCGATTTTCCCAAAGACGCCTTTTAATCATTCGAATATGAGTAAAAATAGGACGATAAAAAAAAGTGTAAATTCAAATAAATGACATTACTTTTCATATAGATCTCGAAAAAATACGAGAGATTAAAAAAGGAATTGCGTCAAACGGACGTTCGAGCTAGAATTTACGACAATCTGAAAATTAAGCATCTTAAGTGCTGAAAGTAGCTGCGAATTTGGGAAACTTCAAATGGCCATAACTCGGGTCTCGGATGTCCGATTGAGGCGATTCTTTTTTCCAACCTGCATATTTTTTCGATACCTACGCAATCAGACTATCTCAAGGCGGTTTGCGTGAGCGGATTTTTCCATAAACGCTTTTTACTCATTCGAATATGAGTAGAAATAGGACGATAAAACAAAGTGTAAATTCAAATAAATGGAATGACTTTTTCATATAGAGCTCGAAAAAATACGAGAGATTAAAAAAGGAATTGCGTCAAACGGACGTTCGAGCGAGAAATTACGACCATCCGAATATTCAGCATCTTAAGTGTTGAAGGTAGCTGCGAATTTGGAAAACTTCAAATGTCCATAACTCGGGCCTCGGATGTCCGATTGAGGCGATTCTTTTTTTCAACCTGCGTATTTTTTCAATACCTACGCAATCAAACTGCCTCAAGGTGGTTTGCGCGAGCGGATTTTTCCAAAAACGCTTTTTAAACATTCGAATATAAGTAGAAATAGGACGATAAAAAAAGTGTAAATTCAAATAAATGGGATTAATTTTTCATATAGATCTAGAAAAAATATGAGGGATTAAAAAAGGAATTGCGTCAAACGGACGTTCGAGCGAGAAATTATGACCATCTGAAAATTCAGCATCTTAAGTGTTGAATGTAGCTTCGAATTTGGGAAACTTCAAACGGCCATAACTCGGGCCTCGGAATTACCTAATCTACCCCTAGACATAGCCGACTTAAGACCAACTTGCAGACCTCATCCACGACCCCCACCTACAGGGCGTGGACTGACCCATGGCTCATACTAGTAGGGCTTGGGTTGGGGTTCTGCAACTCGTCATCTTGTCCTTGACCCACGAACCTCCTCTCACGCAGCATGGACTAACCTACGGGGCATAAGTCCCTCTGTGGGTCACTACTTTGGGCAGGTTTGAGGGTGGTTTTATGGTCCTCCTCGAGGACCCTTAGTTGGTCCTTGTGTAGTCGTACCTTGACATTTAACCCTTAAACCCTTTTTTTTAAGTACGAAAAGAAAATTTTATGACTCTAACCCCTACAACAAGCTCCAGTTAAGCCTACTAGTTTCTGGGGTGTTATTATCTCCCTCCCTTGGGAACATTCATCCTCGAATGACGATCTATACACCTTACAGAATTAAAGACTCAAGACTAGCATCCCATCATTCATGAAACATCAAAGTAATGCACAATTCAAAGGAGGAAACATCAACTCCATCTCAACATACTCAATGCAACACAAGGAAGTAGGAGCTACATCTAACAATCCATTATGAATGAAAACTTCAACATTTCTCAAATTCCTTGGAGGAACTACCTTCCCCAACTAAAAGCATGCTAAATATAATATCATGAAGCAAGTTATGAAATAACTCTCAAAAGCATACTAAAACATGTTCGACAATTCATCTCATGAAGCATATAGGCAACTCATACTAAATGCACAATAACACGAGAAACACATAAATCATAAAAACTCATTTTCTTTCTAAACATGAATTTACCAAGAACATTATATCATAGGGAGATCATGAAAATATTCGAAAACACACATGGCTCCAAAATATAAAACAAGGTAAGAGGAACTCTTTGTCTCAAGCTAGAATAGGAATATAAGAAAGAGATAAGGATATAGGGACTCTCAACATTCTTGCCATCTAATACTACCATCTCCCCATTGGGAGAAAACCCCTACTAAGGCTAACATCAAAGTCTAACACGTAGCATAAGGATCTTAATAAAACACTTACATCTATAGGGAACTATCAACATACCGATGCCTTTATCCGGAGACTCTTCTTGGTCCTTTCTAGACCGGAGTGCATAGAAGCAACCATACTTTGGAGCATTGGGATCCGAACCACTAAGATAAGCTTGCTTGGCCTCTCTCCCCTTTTCCTTGAGCATAGGGAAATGCTTTACTTGATGATCAGTATTTCCACAACCATAGCAACCATCCATACCGGCTAAGCACTTCCCATGGTGCTTCTTCCCATATTTGGTGAAAGTACGCTTAGGCAATGAAGACCCACTACCTTTCTCTTGGTTAAACCTTGGGGTATTGGGAAAATCTTGACCGGAATACCTTTGTTTAAACTTAGGTCTACCTTGTCCGTCAGACTTATCATTAGAGAAATTCCCATCACCGGTTCTGGCACTTTTCCCATTCCTATTCTTGTCTTGGAGTTTTTCCTCCTCAATTTGTTCGGCATGGACCATGATACGTGAAATATTCATACTTGGGATAGGATTGCCGAACGACATTCATTGACTACCAAGTCGGACACTCTCATCACAAATTTATTCAACTTAACCCTCGAATCCGCCACTATGGTTGGGGCATACTTGGATAGTTGAGTGAACTTTAGAGCATACTCTTTCACACTCATACCCCCTTATCAAAGGTTTATGAACTCTTGCATTTTTCATTCCCTCAAGTCTAGGGGAAACAATCTATCAAGAAACTCTCATTTAAATGATCCCCATCCTATCGGGCCCGCTCCTATGGGTCTCTCACCCTTCCACTGTTCATACCAAACTTGAGCCACATCTTTTAGTTGTTAGGCGGCTAGCTCTGCCTTCTCCTTTGAAGACACCCCCATAGCATCAAGAACTTTACAAGCCTCATCGATAAACCTTTGGGGATCCTCTTCCACTTTGGAGCCAAGAAACTTGGTAGGGTTAATTCTAGAAAAATCCCTCAATCTAGAAGCCGTGGAATTCATATTAGGGTTCACATGAGTCCCAACATCTCTATTGGCTTTGGCCTTCATAGCTTGGGCTTGAGTTGTCACAACTTGGGTCAACATTAGAAAGACCGACTTAATCTCCACATCCAACATAGCTGAAGAATTAATCGGAGCTTGATTAGCTGGAGGAGGAACTTCTTCATTCACATTGTCACCCTCTATTCTTCTAGCGTTGGCCCTTCGTATATTTATTTCCTGAAGACACAAGAGAAAGGTTAGGAGAGGGACTTTATAGAGCTATTACTCTATGGCACAACTTAAGAGTAATGAAAGAAGTGTAGGTTCCTAACATCTTAGAGCCTCTCATTCAAAAATGTGGCGCGCTTCACACTATGAATAAGACTCTACTAGACGTGGCTAATAAGACATCATCCTAGAATCATTCTAAACCATGTGCTCTAATTACAAAGTTTGTCACGACCCAGAGGTACCCCCTAGATGTAACACGTCGTACTTGATCCCGAAGGGGTCTCATACAAGCCCTTAGCATATCATAAGATAGGATAAAAGAATGATGCGGAAAATTTTAAAACTTCATCCATACAATCAAAGTCTTTTATAAAAGCAAGCGAAAGTCTAGACTTGTCTCAATTTTCCATATAATACAATCTTTGAATCAAATAGGGACACAAACCTTACAACATAGTCCGAAATGAAATAACTAGAAAGAAACTAGAAATAACTCATATGTCCTCGAATCATGAGGACTCATCACAAGATAGGAGAACAGTTGATCCAAGCTTGAACCAAAAGAAGACCACCTTAAGAACCGAAACCTACACTTCAGAAAAAATGTTGGAAAATATGGGTTAGTACAAAAATGCACTAACTATGATAGCCTTGGATAAAAACCTTGAAAACATGCTAAAGAGGACATTTTAGTTGAAAAGCATGCACTTTAGCAAGTCTTAGAATCATCATGCACTATTGTATAAAAGCATAGGTCACAATCATATTCAACATATAGATCGTCATAGTATAATAAAACTATCTCATAAGTAACCCTAAGTAATACTTGTGTAATGCATAGATAAGATCCCATAATCCCATCTACACTAAGTACCACTTTTAGGCCATCATAATTACTTACCAGTCTTTGATCTCATCTTTAGTTAATATTCATAGACAACGAAAGCACTCATCATCACAATTAACCCTCATATCAACATACTTAGTAGCATCATCATAAGCATATTAATTTCATAAATCATTATGACATAAAAGGAACACACCATAACTACTCTCAAAACCTACTTGTGAAATATATGGATGAAGTCCCATACCCCCACCCACACTAAGTAGTGCTTCTTGAGTAGCCACAGTTCATAATTCATCTTCTTGTTCATGGTGGGAATAAGCCTTAACCGACATAGACCATGTGAGCTTAACATGGAATCCGGTGTTATGCTCCACACCGAAAAAGGTGTCCTACTTACCTAAGGTAGAACTAACATGTGTTAGATTTTAGGTGGATCAACTAGCTAAAGACCTATGCGGGCACATAATTATGGGATAAGGAGGTTGTTACTAGAAACCCTGCCATATTAGGGAGAGCTTCCACCCCACAATATCCACTCGGTGCTAAGCGTTAAATTCCCAAGATTTAGTTAATTCTCTATTAAAATCATTACACATGAAATGGATGCCATTGGCCTACCAATTCAAGGTATATAAATCAAGATAAATTTTAATTACACATGAAAAGGATTCCCTTAGCCTACCGATTCAAGGTATATCAATCAAGATAACTTTTAATTACAAATGAAAAGGATGCCCTTAACCTACCGATTCAAGGTACATCATTATATGTGAAAACCTTTCACAACATGTCATATTCATACATAGGTGAATACATGAGGGTAATTATCCAATAACACCACAATTAGATCATAGCCATATTCACTTTACTCTCAAAGTGTCATTAATGCACATACATAAATCTCATTCATGCATACTTCTCATACTTTGCCCTTCAAGGACAATGGATCATAATTCATCATCACATCTAGAAATACTACATTAGATATGGATAGTAATATTATTCAAGTAATCAATTCATTACATTCATAGTTCTATAACATTCTACTTGCATCAATCAATACCTACACTTTAAGATCCAATTTGAGAAAATAGGGTAATTCATGGATTTTTGAGGAATTCAACTTTAAATTATGTAAAATCATCAATATATCCAGAAAAAAACATAATTCAATCATTAAAAATGAATTTTAAAGGAATCCATGAGATTGAAGTCAAACCCTAGCTTTTGGGTTTTTTAGTTTAGAAATTGGGGGGGGGGGGTTTGAAGGGGGGGGTGAAGGCTACCCATGGATGAAGAGATACCATAATTTATTGAAGATTTACCACAAATTTAAGGAGAAAGATTGATTCTTCAACCCTAGCTTCACCTTTCTTCTTCTTCTTCTTCTTCTTCTTCCTTGTAGTTCTAGAGAGTGTTTATTTTGGGGAAAGTTGGTTATGGAATTGGGTTTAGGGATTTTATGAAGTGAATGGGTTGGTTAATGACTTAAAAACTCTTATATAGGTGTATTAAAACAATACAAAACTACCTCACATCATAGTAATTAAAATAGGAATTACCTAATCTACCCCTAGACTTAGCCGACTTAAGACCAACTTGTAGGCCCCATCCACGACCCCACCTACGGGGCGTGGACTGACCCACGATCCGTACAGGCAGGGCATGGGTTGGGGTTCTGCATCCCCTCATCTTGGCTTTGACCCACAAACCTCCTCCCATGGAGTGTGGACCATCATACGGGGCGTAGGTCCCTCTGTGGGTCATTGTTTTGGGTAGGTTTGAGGGTGGTTTTAGGTTCCTCCTCAAGGACCCTTTGTTGGTCTTTGGGGAGTCGTACCTTGACTTTTAACCCTTAAACCCTTTATTCTAAGTATGAGAAACACATTTTACGACTCTAACCCTTACAACAAGCTCTATTTAAGCCTACTAGTTTCCGGGTTGTTACAGTAACTTGCTTGAAAATAGAGGTTATGAGTCTGATCTATTTTCCCAATTTCTGCATCGAAGAGAGAATATAGTAAGGTATTGAGTTGTTTAGATTGTAATTTAGATGAGACTCAAAGGAGATTCTAAGCATAGATGCTTTGTGATAGAAAAAATGATTAGCATCATTGAAGATGATCTACCCTATTCATGAATGTTCATCACTAAAGAGAAACACAAATACCCCTATGTGACATCAATATTCAATCCCCGCACCCCTAGATTGCATATTGACTTTTAATCTCTCTAAAATTCTAGTTTAATTATGACAATTGATAACCAATTTTTTTATTAATTTGTTAAGATAATCCACCCACTTGTTCTTCCTGCTATAAATGAGTAATTTTATAATCCTAATTTCTTAATAGGATTCTCTATGATATACCATTCCCTATGGGATTTGACCCCGACCCTTCATTGATATTCATTGACGAAGACCGCTATCCCTTTTATTTGGTTTTAAAGAGGATATTTAAGTATTGATGACCCTTATTCTTGGAGGAACTTTTCATTTGGAATCGATTGATCGCTTGGGGCGTACCATAAATTGTGTCATTTAAGGGCTTCTCATTGGAGAATTTGTAGGTGAATTATCACATAGGGTCAGAAAATACATTTGACAATTGATTTGCCACATTTTTCAAATGAATTATCTCTTGAACTTAAAGTTCATATTTTTCTTACAAGGATTTAGATAATTCATCCCACCCATAATTTTAAGTTGCCAATCATCTCTTCCCCAATGTTAGAAAATCTAACATTCACCCAACCTCATTTGGGGATCCATCTTTATGTATAGTGGATCAATTAAATTAGCTATCGCATATTCAGAGTTTATAAAAAGATATTTGGTTCCTAATCCCTAACCAATTTTAATGGAAAAACCTTGTTGACTTGATGAGTTCATGTGCGGTTACTTGTTAAATAAACTCATATCACATCATATTTGTCACGACCCAAAATGGGCGTGATAGCACTTGCCTATTCCCACCAAAGACAAGTCAGTTTCAACTCAAAAAAATGAAAGAAATGCGAAAATATAAAGCAAGAACAAGATAAAGAGGAAAACCTATTCATTCTATTAAAACTCCCAAAATCTAGTTGTCACTTGTACAAGCCACTAAATACATAAATTACAGATTGAAAAAAGAGAGTACAAGTCTCAGTCATTTTTTCTTGAATAGAACAAAGCGTACAATAAGAAGCAAGAGAAACCGCCAGAATGACAAGCAACTACCTCTCAAAATCCAAAGAAGAAAAGAAGATCAGGGGATCTAGGCTCGGAACCTACACAAGCGTAGATGCAAGGGGTGAGTATCAACGATACGGTACCCAATAAGCAACCTACTAAATAAAGCATCTAGCTAGAAATAAAATACCCTTTACACTCTAACTGAACCTCCTCAACTACAACCAACATAGGAATCAGCCCAACCTACTAGTTCTACAATACATGACTCACAAGGCGCACTATTCACAGTTCAATAGTCTCAATTCAATAATTAAGCAAAATAAGTAAGTCAATCACAATGTCAAGTATATCAATCACACATAACAAGTGCATCAATCACAATGAACAAACAAGTCACGCATAAGCATCAAAATGAACTATATCACAATAACCAATCTTTTATCAGAACCATTTCCCATTGGCACAATATCACTAGTCGGAACCATTTCCCATCGACATTATATAAAACCACAAGCCTGAACCATTTCCCATCGGCATAATATTAATTTACTAGCCGAAAGAATTTCCCATTGGCTTTATATCAATTCACTAGCCAGCAATGACATCGACATCATAAGCTCTTGCCTGAAATGACCTAGGCATCGAACCATCATATGTCTCATCACAGTGTTCAATAATCAATGCACATACGCAAATCACACCACATGGAAAAGACAATAATTTATGCAATTCAACTCCACAATAATGATTTCAAGCATTTAATCAATCAATCAATAAGGGTCACAACAAGGCAATTCACATCATCATGTTCATTATATAGCCTTTTCATTTCAGCCCTTTTTTATTCATTAATCTATATCAAGTGGACTATTAACCCTTCACCTTATTCTTAGTATTGCCAACACACAAACAATGATGAAAATACATGAATTCTCCTAGAATACAAGGTTTAACATATCACTTGCCTTAAATCAATCAATAATCACTCCAAGAGTTGATTTTTCACCTTTCGACCAATGTCCAAAGCCACACAATCTATAACAATCAAGTATTAAAAATAAATATTTGGAAATAATAATAGCCACATCAATTTCTTTGAATAATTGGTCAATAAGAAATAACCCAATTCTGAAAATAAGGTTTGAATTAGAAATTTGATACTTGAACTAAAGGACTTAGGAACTCATTGGTGAAAATCATTTCGACAAAGGACTGAAAATCAGTTCACAATCTCCATTTTAGTTTAGAACTTGAGTTCTTGAAAAACCTTGCCATTTACCAATCAAACTCTCAAATTTTAATGTTAGAATCCATAAATATTCAAAGGAAAATGAAGTTTTAGAATCATGAAAGCTTACCCAAATGATTTTTCACAAGAAATACTTTAAAAATATTCCCTTGAAAGGTTTCCCAAGATCAAAAATGGAAAATAAGGCTTTAACCCCAACTATGCAAAGTCAAACTCCCCTTCTAATATCGCAAAAGCGACTCTGGGTTCACAAAAGTGAATCCCGCAATAAGGTGCCTCTCGCTAAAGCAAAGCCCATTTCGCTTTTGCGAAGCTCGATTAAGCGAAGAGGCTCTCGCTTATGTGAAGGTTTCTCAAGCGACTGGCCTTTGCAAAACCGAGGCTTGTAGACACTAACAAACTCATCCGACTCTTAAAACGTTGAAAGCACCCTCACGATTCATTCAGAACCTTTTGCAGACAAACCACATATGCAAATCAATTATAATTGACGTTGCAGACTCAATGGAACCGTCAAAACATGAATCTGAAGACTCCTTGACTCGATATTTGTGAAAATCACAAGAAACTAGCTCAACACCTAAAAGGGCTAAAACAAGCTCGGGACCTTTCAAATATCAAACAAGACCTAACCTAGGCCTAAAATAATCCTCCATATCTAGCTGAACTCTTGAAATTTTGATCCAAGCTTCTGAACCTTGAATATTGACCAAAGTTAACCAAAAGGTTAATATTCCATAATTTTATAACTTAGAACCTCAAATCCTCAAAGAGACTCCAAATATGAAAAGATAACTCTCATAGATTATATTTCACATTTTAGGACTAATGGAACTGATAAATTCTATTCCAACACTCGAAATTCCAAAAGACACCAAAAACCACTTTTTGACAATATTAGCCTTTCAAACTCAAAACTTACAAATCTTTCAACTCTTAACTCAAAGTTCAAAACAACTAAATTATAAAAGACTCATGGTTGATATTAGGGAGGGGAAAAATGGTAATTTCATGAAACTTTCCAAAAATGATTGATTGGGTCAATACATTATCCACTACGAAAATCCACGTTCGTCCTCAAACAAAAAAAATTTGAAAGTACTTAAAGCCTAAAAAAACTTAGGATATTTGGAACGCTTATCTGAATCTATTTCCCAAGTCGCCTCACCAATTGAATGGTGCTTCCACTGCACCTTCACTAAAGCAATCTCATTGGTCCTTAGTTTCCAGACCTGCCTATCCAAAATGGCCATATGCTCCTCCTCAAAAGATAGGTCTGGACCCAACTTAACTGAATTAAGAGAAAGTAAATGGGACTCATCTGACAGGTACTTTTAAAGCATGGAGACATGAAACACGAAATGCACATTTGACAAGCTAAGTGGCAAGATTAACTTATAGGCCACCTCTCCCACACAACTCAAAATATCAAAAGGTTTAATGAATCTTGGGATAATCTTGCCCTTCTTTCCAAATCTCATCACACCCTTCATGGGTGACACTCGGAGCTAAACATGATTACTTTCCATGATCACTAGGGCTTGAACTCTCTGATCTACATAAGTTTTTTCTAGGATGTCAATAGTCTACCTCAGATCATACGAACCTGCTCCATAAAATCTCTAAGAAAGTCTTTATATAATGAATCCATCTCAGCTGAATCGAACTATCCGATCAGAGATCTACATCATCTTCCATATAATGCCTCAAACGGGGCCATCTGAATATTGGAATAATAACTGTTATTATAGGGAAACTCTATTAAAGGGAAATGTCAATCCTATCTAGCACTAAAATAGATCATATAAGCTCAGAGAATGTCCTCTAACACCTGAATCACCTGCTCGGATTGACCATCTTTCTGAGGATGAAGAGTTGTACTGATATCCAATCGAGTACCCAAGCCATGTAGCAATGCATCTAGAAATGGGAAGTGAAGAAGAAACCTCGATTAGAGACACTAAAAATTGGGACCCATGCAGTCGCACAATCTTATTGATATAAAATTTAGCCAACTTCTCCACAATATACTTCACCTGTATTGGGAATGAAATGGGCTGACATGGTCAACCTATCAACAACCACCCAAATGAAGTCATAACCACCCACGGTGGTAGGTAGTCCAATAAAAAGTTCATTGTGATCCTTTCCCACTTCCAAGTAGGAATAGACATCCTCTATGATATACCTCCAGGCCATTGGTGTTCATGCTTGACTTGTTAGCAAGTCAAACATGTTGAAAAAAATGTGCGATATCCCTCTTAATCCCATACCACCAACAGTGTTGACTCAGATCATGATACATCTTTTCCACCCTCGGATGGATGGAATGTCTGGAACAATGGGCCTCCTTCCAAATCAGTCTAATTAACTTGCCCACCTTGGGCACACAAATCTTGCCCCCTATCGTCAAGACACCCTCAAATCAAGGACAACCTCCTTGGCTTCCCCTCTCATTACCTTGCCTCTAATGAGACATAGCTTCTCATCATCAAACTAATGTTGATGAATCTGTTCAACTAAGGAAGATTGAGCCTCAATAAAAGCAATCAAATCTCTTGTTTCCTCAGAAATCGGTGATCGGATAAAACTATTGGCTAAAATCTTAACTTACCAAGCCAATGGTCTCTCCTCCACACTAATAGCGGCAAAGCATCCCATGCTATAAGTCTCCCTATTCAAGGCATCAACTAGAACATTGGCTTTCCTTGGATAATACAAGATGGTGATATCGTAGTCCATTACTAGTTCAAGCCATCTGCGCTGCCTCAAGTTTAGATACCCTCTGACTGAAGATGTACTAAAGACTCCGATGATCCATGAAGACCTCACAATGAACCCTATATAGGTAATGTCACCACAACTTAAGCACAAACACTATGACTTCCAACTCTAAATCATGGTTAAGGTAGTACCTCTCATGGTTCTTCAACTATCTAGAATTATAGACTCACCTTTACCCGTCTACATCATAACACCACCTAACTCGACTTTAGAAGCATCACAAGAAATAATGATGTAACGACCCAAAAAATGAACTAGTGAAACTAGAGCCTAACGTGTGTGCGTTTGTGATTGTCAAGAGGTTTGATGGTGCTTCATGTCGTCCCGAGTAATGGTTGAAAAACTAAGAGATTAAACATCAAGATACGACTATAACGCCAGGAAACTAGTAAGTAGAACTAGTGTGTTGTAGAGTCTTGTAGTGGAGTTTTGGTGTGTCGTATGAGGGTTAAAATCAAGATAAATGGTTCTCATACTTAGAATGACATGTTTAGGGGTTAAACGTCTGGGTGAGAGTCCCCAAGGACCACCCAAGGGGTCCTTGAGGAGGACCATAACACTGCCCAAAAAGCTGTCAAAACAGCTTCTTCTAAGCCCATGATTCATGGCCCTTAGATTGACCTACGCCCCGTAGGTCATGGGCGTAGGTCAGGCCTGCAACACCCTGAAAGTTTTGAGTCTCAGGTCCAAACGACGGACCCAAACCACCCCACTTAGACCAATCCACGGTCTATGGATGGTAAAATCGTAGGTGCTGCCAGATTTTCAGTTTTTGTTTTTAAGTTAGGTGTTTGGGATTTAGTTAGTCAATTAATTAAAGACTAAGGGGACTGGTTAAGTGGTTAAATAAATTCCTATAAATAGTTAATAGACTCCTAAAATAATGAATTTCACTCATTTAGACTTCATCTGTCAAATCCAAACCCTCCCTTTCAAACTACTTTCTCTCTAAGAACTCCATTGAAGAATTCAAGTTTCCAAGGTGAATTTCATCAAGATTTTCAAAGCTTTATTCAAGGGGATTTGGTGGATTCTCATCCAATAGGTATGGTGATCCTTCATCTAGGCTTAGATTTCACCCTAGAGTCAATTTCAAAGATGTTTCCAAGGTTTTCAAGTATCACCAAAAACCTAGATTTCTCTCAAACTCATGGTTTCTTGCATCAAACATTTTAAAAAGTTAAACTATGATTATATTCAAGTTTAATTGATTATTTAAATAAGAAAAACTCTATGAACTCATGATTTCTTACAATTCCTAAATTTGGACTTATGAAGTGGGTTTATTGATTATGAATGAATGATGATGTATTTATGGGTAGATTGATTTATATTATTGATTTATATCATTATCTATGTCTAATAATGGTGAATTTTTGATGAATTGAGGATTTGTGATCATAGACTTGAAAGGGCAAGTTTGACTAATTTCATGTTAATGTAGAATTGAGCTTGAATTGTTGATCCACTTGAAAGGTGGAGGTGTTTACCTATTATGTACATTGTGATCATCGCCTTGAAGGCATATTGTGAAGAATTGAAGTATTATCATAATGTTGTAATTTTGAATGTATAATGTGAATACTATACTTGTGATTTTAATGATGGAATGATTATCTTGTATAGAATGTGTACGTGTTGTGATTGATAGTATGTTCTCTCTTAACACTTATGAATAAAGATGATGGAATGAGAAGTGTTCTATAATGATGAATGTGATATATTGAATTGGTAGGCTAATGCATCCTTTTCTTATATTGATGAATGTGATCATGAATGAAGTATCTTGAATTGCTAGGCCTAGGTGCCCTCTTCTTGACTAATGAAAACTATATTGAATGTGATCTCTTGACTTGGTAGACTTAGGCATCCTCCTCTTGAATGATGAATGTATCTTGACTTAATGTCTTAATATCTAAAATTGATAGACCTAATGTTGGTAGCCTTTCTATAAATGTCTAATGAAGTATTCTAGTCTATACCTTAGATTGGTAGACTTAATGTTAGTGGCCTTTCATGAGGAGTCTAGGTGCTAATGTGAATGTAACACCTTGGGTTGGTAGACCTAATGTTGGTGGCCTTTTCTTATGTGTGTTTAAACCTTGAAGCGGTAGATGATGCTTATCGTGACCAATGACACTAACCTACAGTACGAGTGTCTATGATCGTCAATAATATAGTAACCCAACCAAGGGTTGGGGTCGTGTCCCGAGGGAGTGGTTTTGAGAATTAGTAGAAAAATAAAATTAAGTTCAAACTAGCCGTAGCTAAAGACATTAACGATTAAAAACATTATAAGTTAAAAGGGGTGACACAAAGGTGTCAAATATCAAATGGGAGGTTTTGTTACACGTAGTAAAAAAATAACAAAAATAATAAGAAGATCAAGTATGGGGACTAGTTCTTAGGGTGTGACCGCAATACAAGTTGAGATAAATCTTTGGGTACATGCTTTCGATAGGAAATTTGCAAGATAATAGTGACTAGGCTAAGCTTTAGATGGAAATAAGTTCCCTCTCGGGCAACTTACCCCATTTCAAATGCGTTCCTCTCGGACACCCATTTGCCTAAAGTCCAGCCTATGCCTTACCCCACTCACTCTCTCGAGCTGAGTGTTAGGATATGGAACTAGGGCTCACCCTCTCGGGCTGAACCTCATGTCGGCCTACTCCTTAGGCCCCCAGTCTAGCGGTCTTGGTTTCACGACCTCCCTCTCTGGCAAGCTGAAAACACATGGGTGATATTGTATTTGCTACTACATACCCATTAAATTAAACCACAACCACTAGGTGAAATCACCATTAAAATACATCTATCCTTATAGCAAGCAAGACCCAATAACAATATCAACACATATTTGCTAAATCACACCCCAAAAATGGGGGGTTTTTAGCTACACATCAAGAAATAACAAAATACACTTAAAATGATACTAAAATCAAATGGGTATAAGGAAATAAACCTTGATTTAAGCAAAGGAAGAAGAATGGAGAAGACCCACTTCCAACTTGAGGAAGATGAAATCTTTCTTTTTTCAAGTCTCCCAAAAACCCTCTCCAAACTTGAGAGAAAATATCTCAAAAAGTACTATTCTATTCTGGAAACTAAAATAAATGTTCGACTCCTAAAAATTAATAACAAGTTTAGTATTTATAGACTTTAAAAAATAGTGCAGGCAGATCTTTTGGCGAGGTTAGTCGGAATCGCCAATTAACTCGGCAATTCGTCTTTCGGTGTAGTTCGTCGCCGTCTTGCACTATCCTTCAACATTGTCGTGCTCTGTATCATTGGGCAACCTAGTACTGCTTCATATAATTATTCGGTGAAGTGCTGATTGCTCCTTTCATCACTTTTTTGATCCTGTTTCTTCAAGGCTTCGCGTACTGGAACAAAGGGCGGAGTGCGTCCCTTCGGCGAATCGCCGAGCGTGCTTGGCAATGCACATGCTTCAACTTCTTCGTTCTTTTCAGTCTTTTTGTTCCTTTTTGCGCCTAAGTGTCCATGCTTCCACTAAAACTTCAAATACCTGAAACTTAAGAGTTTTCATCAGATATTGAGACAAAATAAGCATTTGAGAACACTATTCCTATCAAAATAAAGCCCTAAATGAGTCCAATTTGTGGATTCATCAACACCCCAACTTAAACTTTTCCTTGTCCTCAAGCAAACTAAAGTTCAGCCGTTCAAAAAGGTGTCTCAAATAGTGCTACACAAGACTAAATCATGAATACACAAAACTAGACTCAAATTTACTTATGCAAGGATCAATTGTGTACTCAAAGATTCAAGTTGTGACACACCATTACCAAAGATTCTCATGCTCGCAATACTTGCTACTTGTGAAATCAAGCTCAACAGGAAGTATCTAAATGCCCTCACATCAAGAGTGATTCCATATTCACACACAGAGGTTAATCAATTCAAGATCAGGAACAGATTTAACGCTCACACTCTAAAAGAGGAACACAATGCATGTTTTTACCCATAGGTTTTCCCTTATTTTCCAATCGACTTTCGATTCGGCTTATTCAAGATAAAAAAGGTCTTTCTAAAGCTTGTAATGGGGATGAGTGCGAAGGTATGGTCATTTAGGCTCAGTGACTTTTTTCTTGTGAGATGTGGTATTCTCAAGGCATTCCCTTCTTTTCCTTGATCAATTCTTTTTCTAGTGCTTCTAAGTCATCTTTTTATTCACCTCCATGGATTTCTTGGAAACCCGATTTCCTTGGTACTTTATTCCACAAATATGTTTTTTTTCTGAAGGGTTTCCATTGTTCTGCAACACCAGGGGTTAAGGGGGACTTTTCTTGCACTTCTTGACTTCTCCTTTTCCTTTTTACCACACCCTTTTGGCCTATGTTGGCTATTCGCTAAACCACAAGTCAAGAGGATTATAAGTAGTGGGTCATGTAAGGTCTAGGGTTCATCGAGGTTCTTTCATAGAAAGGTAAGACTCAAAGGGTGTTCAAAAGAGTTTCACACACTCACGGGTAGGCCACAAAAGAGGTATATGTCAAATTTGGCTCACAATATTTAAAGTTGCCTAAGATCATTTCAAGAGCACACCTTTCTAAATCAATCAGACTAATAGGACAAATTCTAGGTTTATTCATGCAAGGTTCAAAGTAAGCTCATCACACAAGACATCGACACTTAAATCAAACAAGACTACACACTTTCGCTAGTGTGCAACGATTGTTACAAGAGAATCAATTTGATAAATGGCTAATTACATATTATCTATGCAACTTCATTTGGCCTAATCGTAGACGTACATTCATGTTCGTTCTATTGAGAGCACTATTCAAGTCCTTGGTATTGATCGAAATCGGGAGTCAATTTATTTTTAAAAGAACAGCCACATCAACTCACGAGGGAGGGCAAAAATGTGCGAAAAACTCAAATTTTTTTGGAAGGGTCAAAATCATTTTGCAAATAAAAATAAATAGAGCGACAAGCTCAAACAATTGCAAAGAAGTTTTAAAAACACAATTAAAAATAGACAACCCAAATGTACACCAAAACACAAGTATCCGAAAAAACCAAAACAAGGTGGGCCTCACCCCACCATAAATAAGAGTGTTTGTTCTCAAATTCAAATAATACAGAATCCAAAATGCAAAGTAAAGAAAAATAGAGAGGGGGTGAAGAAAGGTCTTGTCTATGCAGTCTTTCTCTTTGTCGGGGTCTCAATAGTTGATGGAGTAGTCTGTATATGGGCATTATTACCCATAGTAGTCTCAGACTGAATAGTAGTGCCAGATCCACTAGGAGCTGCTGTGGACGTCTTGGTAATGTCTGGATCACCGGCTACACAACCATTTCTATAAGATCTGGCAAGTGTCTGAATATTCCCTCATCTCTGCTATCTTGTGTCTCCTTAACATCCATTGATATCAACTCCTCATCGGTCTCTGCATCCGACTCCGCATGTGCTACGCCATCCCCTACACATCTCCGGTGGTCTCAGAAGCATCCTTATCATCTGCCCTCTCTATTAGTGAAATGAAGTCAGTAGACTTAAGGTAGTCTACGTCCTTGCTCAAACTAACAATCTCGACTTTTTAAGCTTCCCACTCAGAGGTTTCTCCCTGTTTGATCTTGCAAGCAATGACTATCACTGTCAGGGTATCAACAGCGGTCTAAAGTGGGGTAAGTTCTGCTAGTATGCCCCTGTTGATCATCCTTGGAACGGACTTTTCTAGTCGGGTAGCTCTCACATCAGCTTAATAGGATCCTGGCAGGCTGGGAGGAAGAGGATGTACCTGGAGTATGTGAAGGGGAAGAAGGAGTGGGTATACCTGAAGGCTCCGAAGCCGGAGTAGATGAGGATGCCTTTGCTGGCAATGAGTTAACATCGACCTTTGGAGAAATATCTACTGGGGCTGCTCTCCTCCTGTCAACCTCCTCTCGTGTGAACTTGGACTCTATATGCCGAATATCAGTGGAAGAAGACAGGATGACCTCTATATTGCTGGCAGGTCCCGGGGTACTCCGGCAAGCCGACATAACTCGGTGATCAGAACAAGAAAAGGTGAGATGTTTGTGTCTATTTAGCTCTCATAGCCATATCCTATGAAACCAACAATCCCAGGTCGATCTGCCTCATGGCCATGATAGAACCAAGGCAACCCCCCTTAGGATGACGCAGAATGGACTCGTTCTGGGATGGCATGATAGTGCTGTTGATGAAGCCAAACCAATATCGAGAGGCGATGTTCATATCCCTCTTCTCAATCGGAGCTCCTGTACCCAACCACCTCGGGGTGATGTCAGAAATCATTGGATATATAACCAACCATTCAAATCATCCAAGGACGAAAGAATAGGCAAACCCTGGTAGGGCAGTACCGAGTGTAGCGATCGACCTAGTATAACATTAATATGTTTGCTTTGACACTTTACCTCCTTGCCTCTAACCATAACCGACTTCACCGGTAGGAACTCACTAGCCTTTTTCTTATTTTTCGGGACCAACTCCCTATAGGCTAAGTAGAATTCTCGAACCCAGGAAGGGATGTAATGGCCCCGTAGCCTAGTGAACTGCTCGAACTCATGATACTTGAGCGTGTCAAGCACCTCAACATGCTTACCTTCCAAACCCTCAGCAGATAGGAATTTTTCTTCTAGAAAGGTTCGTAAACCATCACCTTTTAATTTGTTCAGCAATCTGGGTAGACGTGGAGCTACGGGGTGTGCAGGGGCCACTGAAGGTGGTGCCAGGTTTGGCATTGATTTGGTAGTCAGAGGGGTTGTAGCTGATGTAACTCTGATAGGTGTTAATTGAGGTCTATCCCTGAGCCTATTCTGTCGGTGAATCAAGGGTTGTGCATCTTCCGGCTCAGAAAAATCTGGCTCAATAGCTGACCCTTTTCTAGTGATATGCTTCTTTCGTTTGCCTTTGTCTTTCAGTGGGAGATCTTGCTTTCTTTTATGTGAAGGACGTGATCCTCCTTCATTGATTGTTATTTCCTTTGCCTTTTTCTGAGGTGGCTTGTTTAAGTTTGTGCATACCATATCTGCAAAAGGTCAAGAGATTAGGCGAAACTCAACTCAAACACAGAGAATTTTATTGCAGAAGGACTCGCCGATCCAGTCGACAGATCGCCAAATCTCTTTGGCAATCTAGGTTGAACTTGTTGAAGGAATTAGCTTGAAATCTAGGCAAAGTAGCGATGAAAAAGTCTATTTGGTAAGACGCCGACTACTTTCGGTGACGACAAGGTTGTTTGCCAAAAGATACAATGAAAGAGGGAAAAATGGGGCATGCAAAGGGCGGTCTAAAGTCCTATCGGTGAGTCGCCGACTACTTTAGGCGATCACAAATGTGTCCGCCAAAAGTAATAGATGTGTCAGCACTATGGACATGAATGAAGGGGGATTTAAGACCAGTAGGCGAACCGCCGAGTCGTTTGGCGAGCACGACCCAGCTTGCCAAATGATTCAACGTGCCTATATTTCAACCCACTTCTTAGAATCAACCTTACAAGCCCTGGAAACGAAATCAAAGTATGCATACACAAAATTTACAGAAGACCCATACGTTCCATGACCCTGAAATACTCAAACTTCTTTTGGTTTTGCCAAATTTGGCTATTTAACTAAGATTACCCTTAGGAATGTTGTCACCCATTCCTTCATTGAGCACTTCTCGTTATTTAACACAAATATGGGCCACTTCAATTTTGTTATTTAGCACGACCAACATAACAATGATTACGCAGCACCCACTTCAAGTTCATTCAAATGAAAGCACGAACACTAAGGCAATCGACTATTAAAGCATTTTTGACAAAATTTTCGAATTAACAATAGCATAACAACACCCTATTTCTATCAGAGAGGCTCAACACACATCATCCTGGTACTATAATTGCAAGAGAGTGAAAAATTACTAAAAATAAGTTCGGAGTTTTAGAGACTAACCTTTGATGCTGATCAAATTGCTTTTTGAAACACTAGGTAGCAAAGAAATCGAACCCTAAACACTAGTCACTGACTAAAATACTAATGGAAGTAAAAAATCTAGGAAAAAGTACCTTTGGTGTGATTTTGAGGAGTTTGAAACAAGGGAAAGTGAGATTAAAAAATTTGACCTTTGGCCAGTTCTCGGCCATTCGGTGACTTTAGTCTTGTCCCCGATCAAGTCGGTGATGCGCCAAATGTATACTTATCTCGCTGAATTTTACAAGACATCCCTTATTTTGGGGTTACAACGGTGGATTAAATCAGAATCGCCGATAGGTTCGGCGATTCGCCAATGGATCCTTGGCTCGCCAACCTGCACTTTTCAACATCTTTCTCACTTTAACCTATAAAATCAGCACACCATTATTCAAACAGAATAACTTAAAGCAACATTATCTTGGGTTGCCTCCCAAGAAGCACCTCAGTTAACGTCGTGGCACGATGCAAGTCCTTTCTCATTCTCCATTATTGGGGTTGGCCCTAGTGTCACTAGGTGACCCCAATATGTCATTTGGGTGGAGATGAGGCACTGTAAAACTCAGGAGTGACCTGATTAGATGGATTGATCTAGAGTGAGATCCAATCATTTGATTCAACACTTCAATATTCTCCTTCATTTCTTCCAACACTCGATCTTGATCGGTGATCTTTTGGAGAATGATTTGAAGTGTGTCCTCGACACGATTCCCCCCCCTATATCTAGACTTCCTCCGCTTATGAGAGGGTATATACCTCCCCTTGTTGTTGCATTGGACTTCCACCTCTGAGATTTTGGTGGCCAAGTCGTTTAGCTGAGAAGCCACTTCGGTCAGCGTGAGGTCCTTTTGAACTCCTTGGCTCATTTCAACCAAATTGCCACTACTCTGCTCAGCCATGCTCATCTAAATGGACAACTCAACGAAGAACAAAACTAAAAGTAAAGTTAGTGACACTACAACTAATAAGAACATAAACTCTATTAAACTATAAATTCTCAAATAACACCACTCCCCGGCAGCGGCAACATTTTGATGCTTATCATGATCAACGACACTAACCTACTGTAACAACCCAAGAGTACCCCTTAGTCGTTATCGGCTTATTCGACCTCTCGGAGGTCTTATACAAGCCCTTAACATTCGTCATAGCATTTATCATAGAAAATAGTAGAAAATTTAAAACTTCTCCATAATATAACACAAGACTTAAAAGTCACCTCATTTAAACCTTTAATACAAAATCGGAGTACTATGTCTCAAGGTAGCCATCTTAAAACATGACTACAACACAAGAGGGACACAACTCTTACAATACAAAAGAAACTACTATCTAGTACATAGAACTTAAGGAAACTCTTTAACATAAAGGTCCTTGAATCTTTAAGGAAACACCCGAACTTGGGGATAGTAAGCCAAGCTCATCACCTCTAGGAAAGACCCTTTAGTTACCATCACCTACACTTGGTGTAAAAAGATGAAGAAGAATGGTGTTAGTACAAGAATGCAAGTGTTAGTACAAGAATGCACTAAGTATGATAACCATGCAAAACATGCTCTTAAAAGGACATTTAGTTGGAAACCATGCATCATGCCTTTTCAGAGAAACTTCAAGAACATTTAGTACATAGGCACAATATAAACCACATACATCATCATACACACGGAAACCATTCATAATAGCACATAGAGCCACTTATAACATTTTAGGCACATTCAATGCATACAATACATTACCTTCCTCTTTATGTTAACTCCTTTCCTCAAGCAACCCTTAGGGAATACTTGGTGCAATGTATTGCCTTAAGGTTACCAAAGGTGAACTTACATATAGCCTTCACCAATCCAACCACATATATTCATAAAGTCATAAGTACACCATAAGACTTAGTCTTCACATAGGAACCATCACCTAAGACAACCCCCAAGTCACACTAGTGCAATGTGCAAGTAGCATCCCATAATAATACTCACACCAAGTGTTTCTAGGAAGCCACCATAGACTAGGCACATCATATTCAACAAGTCATAACATTTTCATTTAGACATAAGGCCACATACTTCATAACATCATATAAGGACTCATTCCTTTACTACATCATTAGTCATAACCTATTTAGTTCATATCATAGGTAAACCACCCTCACAACCCCTTCACAAGCACACTTGTGCAATGTACACATGGAGTCCCATACCCCCACATATACTAAACAAACCTATTAAGAAGTCATAAGTGTAATTCACATGCATAAACATACTTCATGTCTTGACATAAACATACATAGACCATAGTCTACATTACATAAAGAGCCTAATCATAACCTCCCTTAAAGTACACTTGTGCAATGCATAAGTAGGGTCCATAGTCCTACCTACACTAAGTAACTCTTCAAGAAATCATGACTAGAGTTCATATTCTTATCTTAGTTCATTTCTTAACTTTCGGGAGACATTGCCATAACCGACATAGACTATGTGAGCTACATGGAATTCGGTGTTCTACTCCCACACCGAAAAGAGAGGGTACTACTTGCCAAAGTAGGACCTACATACATAATAGCTATCTAGTGGATCCACTAAGCTAAGACCTACAAGGGCACGTAGTTATAGAACAAGGAGATTGTTACTAGAAACCTTGACTTACTAGGCGTGTAGGTTTCCATCTCATGAGACAACATCTATGTTGGGAACCCATACTTGCTAAACTTGAAGGTTCTCTTGTGAGAAGCCAGACTTGCTAAACGTGAAGCCCCCCACTCTCATTTTCCATGTTCACTCGATGCTAAGCTCCAACTCTTTTTTTAAACATCTTTAAGCCTTTATTTAACATTGGTTCATAAAATAGGCTTTAGGGACTTAATCCCTCATATCATATAGATCAAAGGTTTCTAAAATGAGAATGACCTTTCATCATAGAACCTACATTATGTGAGAATGACCTTTCACATAATCATACCATATTCATAACATAGTCTAGTTTAGAGTACAATTGAGGAAATATTTCAAGAGACTCACTTTCACTAGATTATCATAAACCTTATTCATTCATTCATTCATTCATGTGTGTGTACATATGTGAGAAAGCCTTTCACATAAACACCTTTATACAACACATATTCATACCTTGCTAATCAAACACCTTGCATGCATAATAAGATGTAAGGGTGCATATAAGAGTTCACTTTTCAATAGACACCATAACACATCATATTCATAGCTATACGTATAGAGTGTGTGTGTGTGCATATTGGTCCTCATAGTGACATATTAGCAACAACATTGATATTGAGTGTTCTTCCCTTAAAGGGATCACAACACATTCACAATGTCCCCAATTCATAAGCAATTCACATATAAATCCCTTAGGGATTCTAGAACACACACTCACACTTCATCATAGGAGACAAGGACACATTCAACATTGAATAGGTACTCCTAATATGTATATGATCAAACATTCATATAGGGGTCATATAGGTAGGGGTCATTCCACAATAGTACCTAACATAATCAATCATATAGACCACACCTTATCCCTAACATTATCATTCACATTATACTCCTCATCACCTACACACTTTAAAAATTATGCTAGCATTGAGGATTCCATACATAACCTTCATAGCACAACTTTATAAACATAGGCATCATAATCATCAATTCACTTCACATCTATTGCCTTCAAGGCCATGATTTCAACATGCATAGATAGACAAGAAGTAAACAACTCCACCGTAAGTGGATCAAACCTCACAACATCAATTCTCATAATATAGACTAGAAGTTAGGTCAACTTACCAATTATCCAAGCCATGATCACCATGGATCAATCCTCAACAATTGATAATCAATTGACATCGGTAGCAATAGGAATCAACATGTAATGCAATAACATAAACATAATCTAAGTACAATTCTATAAACAAAGGAATCAACCCACAACTTTGCCCATAAGGCCATAATTCTCAACTCATCAATATACCAACAATTTTCAACATGAATAAGTATAGACAATCATAAGAAACATCAATACAATCTAATCTAAACATAATTTCATCAATAGATATCATATTCACAAACACCCACACATAGGCCAATTTTTTAGAATTTGGGGATCATGGGTTCTTCAAGAATTCCTTTGAAAATTGTCTTAAAAACATTAATTCCACATCAATTCATCAATAGAATGATTTAGAAAATCGTTTTACAAGGAACCCATGTTTAGATTGAAAATTGGGAATTTTGGTCTTTGATTCACTTTTGAAAATCTTTGATAAAACTCCTTGAATGAGAGGTTATTCAAGAATCAAGAGTCACCATACCTTAATTATTGAAGACCCATGAAATTGAAGAAGAAATTAGTTGAAAACCCATCTTCTAGCTTGAGCTTCATCAAGGTCTTCAATGGAGTTTTTGAGAGAATCTATTTTGAGAGGGAAGGGTCAATTTGAAGAATGGGGTCTAATTTTAGGTTTTGGGGTTTTAACCAGCTTAAAATACCATAAAATAGGTAGAATAACCATTTATAATAATTCCCCAAAGTACCCAAACTACCTCTCACTTAGTTGGACCTTTTTAAATAAGTCAAACTTGAGTTTTATTTTCACAAATTTCATCGGGAAACAAGTTCGCGATGCGGAGGTGTTCCCACAAGTTTTTGGAAATTAAATTTTGAGGCAGTAGAGTCCGTGACATGTCCGCGATGCAAACCAAACTTTTGGCCCTTGGTGGAGCTAGTCCGCGACGCAGACATGCTCCCTCCATGAGCAATGTCAAGCTGCCTTGGCAGCTTGCTTGGCCAAGGTTGGGGTCCTCCTCGGGGACCCTTAGGGTGGCCCCCGAGGGGTCGCATCCTAACGTTTTGACCCTAAAAACATTTATTAAGACACTAGGGTCACTTCCACTGATTTTAGACTCCAAACAACACATAAAAACATAAACAACTTACTAGAACACACCAACACATAAAAAACTAGTTTCTGAATGTCTTGGTCGTCCCTTGACATTTGACTTCCAAGCTCTTTGAAACTAACTTAAAAGGCTATTCTTCATTATTTTAACAAGTTATTAATGCATAAAAATCATGTGAGGCTCTACGTTATCCTACTTCATTTTGAGGGTTGTTACACTTATAATACGAGTGTCTACGATCATCGATAATATAGTAACCCAACCAAGGGTTGGGGTCGTGTCCCAAGGGAGCGGTTTTGAAAATTAGTAGAAAAATAAAATTAAGTTCAAACTAGTCGTATCTAAAGACATTACCAATTAAAAACATTGTAAATTTAAAGGATATGACATAAAGGTGTCAAATATCAAATGGGGGTTTTGTCACAAGTAGTAAAAAAACAACAAAATTAATAAGAAGATCAAGTATGAGGGCAAGTTCTTGGGGTGTGACTGTAATACAAGTTAAGATAAATCGTTGGGTACATGATTTCGATAGGAAATTTGAAAGATAATAGTGACTGGGCTAAGCTTTAGATGGAAATAAGTTCCCTCTCGCGCAACTTACCCCGTTTCAAATGCGTTCCTCTCGGACACCCATTTGCCGCATGAAGGCCAGCCTACGACTTACCCCACTCACTCTCTCAAGCTGAGTGTTAGGATATGGGACTAGGGTTCACCCTTTCGGGCTGAACCTCATGTTGACCCACTCCTTAGGCCAACAGTCTAGCGGTCTTGGTTTTGCGACCTCCCTCTTGGGCAAGCCAAATACACATGTGTGGTTTTGTATTTGCAGTTACAAACCCATTAAATTAAACCAAAACCACTAGGTGAAATCACCATTAAAATACATCTATCCTATCAGCAAGCAAGACCTAACAATAATAGTGCTGGTAGATCTTTTGGTGAGGTTAGTTGAAATCGGTGATTAACTCGGCGATTCACCCTTTGGTGTAATTCGTCGCAGTCTTGCACTAGCAGCATCATCATGCTTTGTGTCATTGGGCGACCTAGTACTGCTTCGCGGAATTATTCAGTGAAATGCCGACTGCTCCTTTCATTGCCTTTTTGATCCTGCTCCTTCAAGGCTTTGCGTACTGGAACAAAGGGCAGAGTGCGTCCCTTCGGCGAATTGCCAAGCATGCTTAGGGATGCGCAGGCTTCAGCTTCTTCGTTCTTTTCAGCCTTTTTCTTCCTTTTTGCACCTAAGTGTCCATGCTTCCACTAAAACTTCAAATACCTAAAACTTAAGAGTTTTCATCAGATATTGAGACATAATAAGCATTTGAGGACACTATTCCTATCAAAATAAAGCCCTAAATGAGTCCAATTTGTGGACTCATCAGCAGACCTAATGGTGGGGCCTCCTTCTTGTGTGAAATGATGGGCTAAGAGATGGTAGACCTAAATATGGTAGCTCTCTCTAAGGAAGTCAAGAGCTATCCTTTAAGTACCTTGAAATGGTAGGCCTATTGGTGGTGGCCCTTTCTTGGGAAATTACTTTGGGACGGTATGCCTAATGTTGGTGGAGCTCTCTCATACACTAATGTAATGAAACTACTCTATGGGAATGCAGGCTAAGCACCGAATGAATATGGTTAGATGGAGGTTCTCCCAACATAAGGTCGGATCTCAATGAACATATTTCATATCCCATAACTATGTGCCCACATAGGTCCTAGCTAATGGATTCACCTAAGTTAGATGAACCGGTCTTCCTTCGGCAAGGAGATCAACCCTTACGGTGTGGGATAGTACATCAGATTCCATATCTACCTTGCATGGTATATGTAGGTTAAAAACTTATTCCCATCATGTGAGATGTGTACTTTAGTTACTTGATAGGTTCTACAAAGTGTAGATAGTAGTATGGGATGCTATCTATACATTGCACGAGTAGGCTTTGAAGGGGCTATAGTGAGTTCTCTAAGTCTTGATCACTAAATGTGTGAAAGTCCTCTAAATGAATGAATGTGTCCTAAATGAACCTAATGAAGAATGCTAGCTTGAATGCTTAGATGTAAAGATGCATGCTATACTTGTATTGTATTATGAGCTTCTTCTTTGTCATGTCTATTGTTTATGAATGTGTGCCTTGTCTATAGCGACTTCAAAGGAATACTTAGTGTGATTAGTAGTATGGGATGCTACTTGCACATTGCACAAATATGACTTAGAGTTGTCTTAGATGTTGGTTTTAATGTAATGTTGTGTCTCTTAAATGCTTTATTGTGTAAAGGTAGAAAGGATAAATGGTAAGTTCACTTTTGGTGACTGGTACCTTAGTGTGGGTGGTGGTATGGGACGCTACCCATACATTGCACAAGGCATAGCTTGAGGGTTACTTGAGGTGGAGGCGGTGAAGGTAAAGGGTTATAAGTGATTTTTGCTCAAATGTGAATTATGTCACTCTGTATGTTGGTTGTGACTTATATTATGGCTCTTGTATCAATGTTCATGAAGTTTTACAAAAATGGCATAAAGCATGTGTTTCAACAAAATGTCCCTTTCAAAGCATGTTTTCGCATGGTCATCATACTTAGTACATTTTTGTGTGCTAACCCATATTTTCTAATTTTTACTACAAGTGTAGGTTTCGGCAAGTGATTGCATTCTCTAGTGAAGCTTGGGATTAGAGTTCTGTCAAGACCTCTTTTGGTAAGTCTTCATATGTCGAGGACAAAGACTTTTATTGTTTAAAGTTCTTTATTATTTTGAGACTAGTGTTAAGATTCGATTGTAAAGGGCTGTGATCCCTATCTTGTTAAAGGTTTTCTAAGATGGCCATGTGAGACTTAGTATTCCGCTGCTTTATAAATGTCTTTTAATGTTGGATTTATTAAAGAAAAATTTTAAATTCCGCACTATTTCTATGTATCGAATGTTATGAATGCTAAGAGTCTTGTATTAGCTCCATTCGTAGTCGAGTACGCCGTGTTACGATTAGGGGGTTCTCTCGGGTCGTGACAAACTTGGTATCAGAGCATAAGATTTTGGAAATAGTTTTTAGGATTAAAGTCTCACAAGCCATGTCTAGTAGAGTCTTGTTCATTTGTGTGTGTCGCGACACATCTATGAGCGAGAGGCTATAAGACGATATAAAGTTACACTTCTTTCATATTCTTGAAGTCGTGCCTTAGAGTGAAGTTCTATAAGTGTCCTTTTCCTAACCCTTCTTTTGTGTTTATAGGAAATGAATATAAGGGCTAACTCGAGGAGAGTGGAAGAGGAGATTGTTAATGAGGGAGTTCCTTCTGAGGGTGATCAAGGTCTTCAAGGTGACCAAGTGCCTCAAGAGAATGAAGTTTTGGTGGTTCCCCCGGAAATTACTAATGAAGAGATTAGGATGGCTTTTCTAACCCTAGCCCGAGCCATGATGGCTGAAGCGAATAGAGATGTGGGGCCTAGGGTGAATGCTAATGAGAGTACCATGACCTAAATATTGAGAGACTTTGTGAGAATGAATCCTCCTATCTTTCTTAGTTCTAGAGTGGGAGAAGATCCCCAAGAATTCTTGGATGAAGTTTATAAAATAGTAGATGCTATGGAAGTAGCTTCTAGGGAAAAGGCGGAGTTGGCTTCCTACCAATTGAAAGATGTAGCCCAAGTGTGGTTCACTCAATGGAAAGCCAATAGGCCAGTTGAAGCGGGTCCTATAGAATGAGAGGAGTTTAAGGGAGCTTTCCTTGGTAAGTACTTTCCCCGTGAGTAGAAAGAGTGTAAGGTTGTGGAGTTTATAAACCTTAGGCAATGCAACATGAGTGTGGAGGAGTATTCCTTGAAGTTTACCCTATTGTTTAAGTATGCTCCATCCTTGGTGTCTAACCATAGAGGTGTGATGAGTGGGTTTGTTATCGGTGTATCTGACCTAGTTAAGAAAGAGTGCCGTACGACGATGCTCCATGATGATATGCATATCTCTAGACTTGTTGTGTATGCTCAATCTATTGAGGAGTCCAAACTTAAGAGGGTGAATAGGGATTTGAAGAGGGGTAGATACGATGAGCAAGGTCAACCTAGGTTCAAGAAAAAAGATCCAAACCAAAATTCTTCAAGTGCTCCTAAGGTTACTCAAGAGAGAGGTGGTGAACCTCCATTTGCTAAACCTACTTGTCACAATTGTGGAAAGAAGCATCATAGGAAGTGTCTAGACGGTACTAGTGGGTGCTATGGTTGTGAAAAGAATGATCACCAAGCGAAAGATTGTGCTACTCTTACGGCTAGAGGAAGGGAGGCCAAACAAGCTTCTCTTAAAGGCCCAAATCTTGATGCTCCAACAAAGAACCGTTTATATGCTCTTCAATCTAAGAAGGACAAGGGAGCGAATCCGGATGAAGGTACCGGTAAGTTATAGTTTCTTTTGTTGTTTCATGATAGCCTTAGTTGGGTTTTCTCCTAAGTGGGGGATGGTATGTTGGATAGAAAGGTGGTTGAGAATGTTGATGTCCTTATCTCTTTCCTTTTATTCTTATTCAAGCCTGAGACTTAGAGTTCCTTGAAGCTTGTTTCATATTTTGGAGTCATGTGTGATATTGAGTTTCCATAGTCTCCTCATGTTATGCATGTTCTAATTGAATTCTTGTTAAGTTGAGAAAAATGAGTTTTCATAATTGTGTTCCTCATGTTTATATGCATCTATGATGAGTTGCTTAAATTTTTCATGAGTTCACATGTTGAGCATGTCAAATGTGTTCTTGAGATGATTGCATAATGTGCTTTTATGAGAAATTGCTTAAATGTGCTTAATGATGTTGTAATGAGCATGATGTGAATTGGAGAAGAAAGTTCCTCAAATGAAATGAAGAATGTGAAGTTTTGATGCATAATGAGTTTATAGATGTAGTTCCTACCTTCTTGTTGTGTTTTGAGCTTATCGATGTGGAATTGATGTTTCCTCCTATGTTATGCATTTGTATTGATGTTTCATGCATGATTGTGGGCTGTTAGTCTTGAGTCGTTACCCCATAATGTGTTTTAGGTGTCATTCGAGGACGAATGTTCCTAAGTGGAGGATAATGTAACGACCCTAAAAACGAACTAGTGAAACTAGAGCCTAACGTGTGTGCGTTTGTGCTTGTCATGAGGTTTTACGGTGGTTCATGTCGTGTCGAGTCATGGTTGAACAACTTAGGGGTTAAACGTCAAGATACGACTATAACACCCGGAAACAGGTAAGTTGAACTAGTGTGTTGTAGAGTCTTGTAGTGGAGTTTTGGTGTGTCGTATGAGGGCTTAAATCTAGATAAATGATTCTCATACTTAGAATGACATGTTTAGGGGTTAAAACATCCAGTTACGACTCCCCAAGGACCACACAAGGGGCCCTTGAGGAGGAGCCCACTACTGCCCAAAAAGTTGTCAAAACAGCTTGATCTACGCCCATGATTCATGCCTCTTAGATTGACTTACTCCACGTAGGTCATGGGAGTAGGTCCGACCTGCAACACCCTGCAAGTTTTGAGTCTCAGGTCCAAACGACGGACCCAAACCACCCCCCTTAGACCAATCCACGGTCCGTGGATGGTCAAGTCGTAGGTGCTGCCAGTTTTCAGTTTTTGTTTTTAAGTTAGGTGTTTGGGATTTAGTTAGTTAACTAATTAAGGGCTTAGGGGGATGGTTAAGTTGTTAAATAACTTCCTATAAATAGTTAATTGACCCTTAAACTAATGACTTTAACTCATTTAGACTTCATCTCTCATATCAAAACCCTCCCTCTCAAACTACTTTCTCTCTAAGAACTCCATTGAAGACTTCAAGTTTCCAAGGTCAATTTCATCAAGATTTTCAAAGCTTTTTTCAAGGGGATTTCGTGGATTCTCTCATCCAATAGGTATGGTGATCCTTCATCTAGGGTTAGATTTCACCCTACAATCAATTTCAAAGATGTTTTCAAGGTTTTCAAGTTTCACCAAAAACCTAGATTTTACTCAAACTCATGGGTTCTTGCATCAAACATTTTCAAAGGATAAACTATGATTATATTGATGTTTAATTGATGATTTAAATATAAAAAACTCTATGAACCCATGATTTCTTACACTTTCTAAATTTGGACTTATGAGGTAGGTTTATTGATTATGAATGAATGATGATGGATTTATGTGTAGATTGATTTAGATTATTGATTTGTATTATTATATATGTCTAATTATGGTGAATTTTTGATGAATTGAGGATTTGTGATCATAGCCTTGAAAGGGCAAGTTTGAGCTAGTCTCATGTTAATGTAGAGTTGAGCTTGAATTGTTGATCCACTTGAAAGGTGGAGGTGTTTTCTTACTATGTACATTGTGATCATAGCCTTGAAAGCTTATTGTGAAGAATTGAAGTATTATCATAATGTTGTAATTGTGAATGTATAATGTGAATAATATACTTGTGATTTCAATGATGGAATGATGATCTAGTATAGAATGTGAACATGTTGTGATTGATAGTATATTCTCTCTTAACACTTATGAATGAAGATGATGGAATGTGAAGTGTTCTATAATGATGAATGTGATATATTGAATTGGTAGGCTAATGCATCCTTTTCTTTTATTGATGAATGTGATCATGAATGAAGTATCTTGAATTGATAGGCTTAGGTGCCCTCTTCTTGAATAATGAAAACTATATTGAATCTGATCTCTTAACTTGGTAGGCTTAGGCATCCTCCTTTTGAATGATGAATGTATCTTGACTTAATGTCTTAATGTCTAGAATTGGTAGACCTAATGTTGGTAGCCTTTCTATAAATGTCTAATGAAGTATTGTAGGATAAACCTCAGATTGGTAGACTTAATGTTAGTTGCCTTTCATGAGGAGTCTAGGTGCTAATGTGAATGTAACACCTTCGGTTGGTAGACTTAATGTTGGTGGCCTTTCCTTGTGTGTGTGTTAAACCTTGAAGCGGTAGACGTAATGGTGGTGGCCTCCTTCTTGTGTGAAATGATAGACTAAGAGATGGTAGACCTAAAGATGGTAATTGTCTCTAAGGAAGTCAAGAGCTATCCTTAAAGTACCTTGAAACAGTAGGCCTATTGGTGGTGGCCCTTTCTTGGGAAAGTACTTTGGGACGGTAGGCCTAATATTGGTGGCTCTCTCTAGCTAGTACACTAATGCAATGAAACTACTCTATGGGAATGTAGTCTATGAAGTAAGAACAAGTGGGAGGATCATTCGACCAATTTAGTAGAATGCTTTGTTTATCAATTATCACAATTAAACTAAAACTTCAGAGAATTCAAGAGTTAAGAAGTAATCTAGGGGTGCGGGGGATTGAAAATCAATGCCACAAAGGGATAATTGTGCTGCTCTATAGTGGTGAACATTCATTAATATGCCTTTAATGACGCTAATCATCTTTCGATCACAAAGAATCTATGCATAGAATCTCCTTTCAGTGTCATTTAAAGGACAAACTAAGCAACCCAAAACCTTACTCTATTCCCTCTTTTGATGCAGAAATAAGGAAAATAGATTTGACTCATAACCTCTATTTTCAAGAATGTTACTGACATCAAACCTAAATTACTAGTATTGGACTAATTACCACTCCAAACAATCTTTTTTGAGCATCGACCGGAGATCGAAAGTAGGAATTAAGTTTGAAACATTAACCCATAAATTAACCCCATGCTAATTAGCTTAAATTTATGTTAAAACAACAACAAAAGAGAGCATAACACCATACCCACTACATTAAATCAACAACCAACTCTATTATTGCACCTTTAGATCTTTGGGTTTTAGCCACCAATCACAAAAAGTAAAGAAAATATACCTTCCATAAAAGCAACCATGGGTAACATGAAATTAACTAACTACAAGTAAACAACTTTAGATTAAACTTCAATTTTAAAATTCAAAAGCAAAGTTGAAAAACCTCAAAAGTTTGAAAGTGTTCTTCACAAAGTTCACCTGTTTTTTCTCTTTATAGTTCAAAACTCTTAACTATGGAAGAAAAATTCCAAAACGGAACTCCCTCAGTTTCTCTCCTTTGGGTTATTTAGTGTTCACAAAAGTTTGGCCCAAAAATCCAATGTGCATCTTATTCGGCAACATTGGTAAGCTTGTCGAGCTCATTCGACGAATCGCCTCTTGTGCTTAACCTTGACTTTTCATACTCAAGGCCTCATGTGTTTGAACTTTAGTCGGCAAACTAGTTTGCATCATCCTTTCACATTCGGCGCATTGCTGAGTATCACATTGGTTTGCCTTTCAAGCATTCAATTTTATCCTTGCACTGTCACTTTCGATGACGATCAACAAGGTTGCCCTTCTCATTTGGTGCATCACCTTCTCCAATAGAGTTCGCCAATCTGATTCGATAGAAATAAGAACTATGCATTGATATTTTGGGCGAGTTTGTGCTCACTTGGTGATCCACCTTTCTCGATTACCGATCAACAATGTATAGTTTGTACTTCTTTTTGCAATTTTGGCTATTCTTTCAAACATCAATCGCTACCTTTTTCATTTTCCTTCATAATTGCAAATAATCATCATTTTATAAGAATAGGACAAAATTAAACATTAAAGACACTAATTATTGAGTAAACTAAACCTCAAATGTGTGCAAATATACCATTTATCAACACCCTCCTCAGCTAAAGTCAAAACATGAGCCGAAGTCAACACGGTCTTGAGCTTTTGATTACTCTCCTCACACTCATTAGACCACTGGAAGCTCACACTCTATCGAGTAATTCTGGTAAAATGAAATGCAATAGTGGAGAATCTCTGAACAAATCAAATGTCATAACTCGCAAGTTCCACCAACCTCCAAATCTCAATAATCACCATAGGTCTAGTCCAACCCCTCACTACCTCGATCTTGGCTAGATCTACCAGAAAACCCTCCTTGGACACCACGTGTCACAAAAATGCCACAAATAAAGCCAAAACTTGCACTTTGAGAACTTGGCATAAAAGTTCTCTTCTCTTAATGTCTGGAGTACAATCCTGAAATACCGGTCGTGATCCTCCCCAGTCCTAGAGTACACAAAGATGTCATCAATGATAACAATCACAAATGAATCCAGATAAGATTAGAAGACCCCATTCATCAACTCCATGAATGTTGTAGAGGTGTTAGTCAACTCAAAAGACATCAAAAGAAACTCATAGTGCCCATAACGAGTCCTAAACTCTATCTTAGGGAAATCAAATGCCTTAATATTCAGCTGGTGATAACCAGAACTCAAATCAATGTTAGAGATTAGAGATGCACCTTGAAGCTAATCAAACAAGTCATCAATACGAGGAAGAGGATACTTGTTCTTCACAGTCACTTTGTTCAAATATCGATAATTAATACACATCATCATGACTCCACCCTTCTTTTTCACAAACAACATAGGAGCACCCCATGGAGAAACACTTGGACGAATAAACCCCTTGCTCATCACATCCTGTAATTTATCCTTCAAATCCTTTAACTCAGTGTGAGCCATACGGTAAGGATGAATAATGATGGGTTTGGTTCCTAGCTCTAAGTCAATAGCAAAATCAATATGCATTCTTGGTGGAACATTTTGAAGATTAGTAGGAAACATATCTGAAAACTCTCAAACCACGGGCACAAAATCCATGAGAGGTGGCTCAACACTAATATCCCAAATCAAAGACAAGTAGGACAGACAACCTCTCTCAACCAATCTCTAAGCTCGAATGAAGGAGATAAATTTGCTAGGGTAAGAACCCCTAGCACTCATCCACTCAACTCTCTAGACACCCGACATTGCTAAGGTCACAATCTTAGCATAACAATCAAGAATAACATAATGCAGAGAAATACAATCTATACCCAAGATGATATCAAAGTCTACCATGCCCAAAATGATCAAATGTACCCAAGTATCATACCTGGCCAAATAAAGAAGACAAGATCAATACACTCGACCCACAACTAAGGATTCACCCACTAGTGTAGAAACATGAATAGACACAATCATGTAATCATGTAATCAGACAACATATCAAACCCAAAAATAAAATAGGTAGACACATATGAGAAGTAGAACCCAGATCAAACAATACATACATAGGTCGATGGTAAATTGGAAGATACGTGTGATCACAACATCCAAAGTCTCAGCCTCAAGCCTCCCTAGAAAATCATAACGCTACCCTTCATGGGTTCCTGCAGTCTGAGTAGAGTCTCTACCTCCACACTGCAGAGTTGGAGTACCCCTACCAGTAGTCCTTCCACCTCTACCAGACTGACCTTTACCTTTAGCCCTAGCCTGAGGCATTGAATCTCTAGCTGGCGCAACTGAATAAGAACGTTGGGGTCCTGAATTAGTTTGTAGAGGTCATTGTCACATCAAATGACTTGGATCCCTACAAGTATAATATCACCTCATCAAGAATAACTGCTGCTGCAAACCAGACATACAATTGTGGTCACCTTGGCTAGAACCATAAGATCCTCAAGATGATTTCCCACTCTCAGCTGCTGGCATAGAAGCATAAACTGGCCCATGATGTTGAAATAAGATACTACCTCTATGTGAACCTCTACCTCCAGATGAGGCACTAGAAAAATGATTAGACAATCATGCCCTCTTGGGCTCTCCAAGCTCCTCTAATACAATCAACTCTGCCTTCTTAGCGGTGCTCACAGCATCTCCTTCTCTAGCGGATGTGGACATATATGATCTAATGGAGAAAGTCAACCCTCCCATAAACTTGAGGACTTTCTCCAGCTCATTTGGAACAATGGTCATAACATGCCTAGAATGCTTAGAGAAATAGGAATCATACTCGGTCAGAGACAAATTCCCCTAAGTCAAGCTCTAAAACCTATATCGACTCTTCTCCATCACGCTCCAAGGAATGAACTAGTCTTGGAAAGCACTACAGAACACATCCCACTTTGTTAGGGGAGATCCAACTGGTCTAGACCTAAAAAAAGTCTGCATCCGGTCTTTGGTGCATCCACAAGGTGAAATGCAACAAACCGAACACCACGAGCATCCACCATAACCACTGCCTCAAGCATCTCATGGTACAAAGTCAAGAACTAATAAGAATCCTCACTATTACCACCCTGAAACTGGGGTGGTTTCATCTTTTGAAACCTCTCATAACACTACTAATCAGTCGCTGTCAGAATAACCTAGGGAGCAATGTGTGCATAAACAACTGGTGCAGGAACCACTAATCATGAATTCTTGGAGTTTGATGCTGACCTGAGTCTATGCCCCTACCATCGTCTCAACACCATTTGGTGTACCTGTGACACTACCTAGAGAGTGGTTTTATAACACACCTAGCATCCTCAACAAAGTCTGCTAAAAAAAAAGAGCTCTAAACATGAGAGAAACCTAGTCACCAGTAATCTCAACTGGCTTCTCAAGAGAAACCTATCTAGCTCTATCTCTAGATGGTGCCAATCCGTGGGAATGACCTCTAAATGGTGGTTTCCACAAGCACGACCTATAGCTCGACCCCTATGATGAGTAGTAGATTTACACTCATTTCACGTCTATTTAGCTCAATAATTCATATTAATAATGCCTATTTTTGTTCTATTCTAGGGATATTTTGATGATTTTTATCTATGAAGGCTAAAAGGACAAGGCAAGGATGAAGTTATGAAAGAAGGGCCAAAAGCATAAAAAGAAGTGAAAACTCAACATTGATCACCTAACTTGAAGGGCAGAATGCTCCATGGTTATGACCTTATCCAAGCTGACAGTGCACACAACTTGAATTGATTGAGATAGGTTGGTAGACTAAAAGAGGAACGATGATTTTCCAAATGCAAAGGGCAAAAAAAGGTAATCATTGTCGAAGATGACAATTATTGGAGAAATATTAAAGGCTTGAAAGGCGAGAATATGTGGTACTTGATGATATACCGAATGTGAAAGGTAGACTTAAACGAGCTTGCCGACTGAGGTTCAAACATCTTAAGCCTAAAGTAAGTGAAAAGCGAGATAGGGACTAGTTGGCGTTCCACCTAATGTGATCAGTGAGTATCGTGAGTTTACGGTATTTATAATACATTTCACTTATAAATTGTGTGTGTCTAGAGCCTTTTTGGATTGGTTTTTATGTGTTTTTATCATATTTTGCAGGAAAGACGTTCAGACACGGAAGTAAAGGGACAACTGAAATAACTGTAGAATTGGCATCTACCGAGGTGATCTATGGACCATAGGTCTAGTGATGTTCCGTAGGTGATGGTCGTAGATCAACAGGTAAGGCAAATCAGGGAAATTTGATAGAGTGTGGAACCACGGTGGCCATTGACGGTTCATAGATTGATCTACGGACCGTACTGCTGATCCATAGATTGATACTGCGAGGGTTCCAGTACCTGATTTTTGAAGATTCCAAGTGTGGAGCTACAAAAGGGGATAGACGGACCGTAGATCGATCTATGGTCCGTACTGCAAGTCCGTCGTTTGCTTTAGAGAAACTGATTTTTGGAGGCTAAAATATTTTCTATGTCCTGGCTAATGAAAGGGACTCACGGACCGTAGGTCAATTGACGGTCCGTGGGTCAGTCTCGTGGAATGAAGACGCGTCTCTGAACACACTTTCCTTAATTTGTTTCCCTTTTAATTTAGGACTTGTTTTCTATAAATAGGGCATGTAAACCTCATTTTTAGGGGTTGGATATTATTACTTTTTTTTTACTTTGTGACTAGGGAATTAATTTTTACTACCAGAGCAATTCTTAATTTTCAAAGGTTAGTTTTGAAGATTTGGTTTGAAATTCGAGTTGAAATTCTGGGTTTATTTTTCTCAACTACGTAAGTTCATAATTCTTTCAGCTAAAACAATGAATTGTGTTCATATGATTATGGGTAACTAAACTCCACAATTAGGGTTGTGAGATCCATGAACGATTAACAAAGTATAAATAGTAATTAAGCAATTCATGAATAGTGTTTTGCTTGCGTTGATAAATCTTTCAACCAAAAGTCTTTTTAACGAGTGCACGCGTTAGAGCTCGCCTTGTTGCTACTTGCCGGACCAAGGAGGTAATCAAAAAGAAAAGAATTATCAAAATAAATTTAGTGTGATACTATCTAATAGGCTGGTGTCGATTGGTGGGAAGTAATAACTAAGCCAAACATCGATTACGATGTCTAATATGAGGAAAAGGTAAGGGTTAGTAATTTATACACATGTAGCCGGACCAAGGTACGGGGTTAAATTCTCTAGATGCGGGACCAAGGATTTAGAGATACCTAACTTATCACTTTGCATGTAATACACTAGGGAAGGACTGTTATTGCTGGGATTACTGAGTTATGAGCTTGTGGTGAACACGTATACCCTAGTTAATTTTCTCATCTTGATAACAACAAAAATTGACTTTTGTTTACTGATTACTTACTGAATTCTTACAATTTGTTTCACAAATACTTATTTTTTATTACTTGTTTGTGGAAGTACTTTGACTAAACGAATATAAGTGTAAGTTAAAGTTAAGTCTAAATCAATTTTCTCGTGGGATCGACCCCAACATACAAGTTGGGTTCTTTACTTGATAACGATCGGTTATGCTTCTTTATAGAGGTGTAATTTGAGCGTATCAAATTTTGGCGCTTTTGCCGGGGAAACTTTGGCTTTTTGATTAATTTTAACTACATTATTGAACTTTAGTCAAATATTTCCTAATTTTTCTTTTTCTTTTTGTTCTTGTCTCTCTCAAGTTCTTACTCTAGTGTATGCCAAGGACACAGAGCCAAGGTGGAACCACTTACTCTTTACAATCCCGAGTTGAATAGAACTTTGCAAAGAATGAACAATCAAGGAATTCCAGTTAATCCTATTGGAGTAAATCTTGATGATACAAGTGAGTTACAACAATCAAGAGTAGCTGGTGGGAAAACCGGGGTCTAGCTGAAAGTTAATTGGGAAATGCAGTGAGGGTGCACGGTCCACCAGACGTGGTGCATGCCAACAACAGGGGTAACATAAATATTGCTGACTCTGATGGACCTCTAGTCTTACCTCCTCTACCTCTGGGGAACACATTTGTGGTAACCAGTAGCTTGATGCATATGCTTATAGTGAGGGGATTGTTCTCAGGGTTGCCATTGGAGGATCCACATGCTCACATAGCCAAGATAAGGGTAGGCTGCAAGAGCTGTGTAGGTTAGTCAGACTTGGATATGGATGTCATTGGATTGAGAGTGTTCCCTCTATCAATGACAGACGATGCTCCTATATGGTTCATTGAGCTTTCTTATAACTCAATCTATACATGGAACCAACTGAGGGATGTGTTATTAGCAAGGTATTATCCAGTGTCCAAGAAACTAAATCACAAAGATAGGGTCAATAATTTTGTGGCATTATCTGGAGAGTCTGTAAGTAGCTCATGGGACAAATTCACTTCATTCATAAGAGGTGTTCTGGATCATCATATTGATGATGTGTCACTGAAGGAATATTTCTATCGAGGTCAGGATGATAACAATAAAGCAGTGTTGGATACTATTGCTGGAGGTTCATATGGTGAGTGCACATACACAAAGATCGTAGAAAAGCTGGAAAAGATCTCTTGCAACAATAAAGCATGGAGCACTAGGAGGTCGGATTTCGGGAGAAACACATTTGCTGTTCATGCTACAAATAACCAATCTGCAGATGAGGTTCGTGAAGAGATGGCTCAGATGAGGACCGAGTTGGGCTTGGTATTGCAGAATGTGAGCAGAGGTGCATAAAAGGTAAATGCTATGAACTACTTGACTAGAACTCCACCACCAGTGGAAGAGTGTTACTATGAAGAGGATACTTATGCTGTGAATGATCAGACCTTGGGTTTCCGACCAAATGCCCAAGGATCTAACATGGAAAATTGGTGCCAAGGTAAAGGAAACAAAGGTCGAAACTATGGAAATTACAACCGAGAGGGTTAATATGTCCAGGATAGGAACTTCAATCGCGACAACAACTACAACCAAAACAACTATGGTAACAGAAACAATCAAGTTGGACCTTATGTTCCCCCTCAAAATTAGGAATCTGGTACTAGGGAAGCTGGAGGAAGTATGGTGTGTAATGAAGATATGATGCAGAAGGTGATGAGAAGGTTTGATGCAGTTGATGAGAATATGAAAGAGATGAGAAATGACTTGTCTGGTATTGGTCAAAAGGTTGATGCCCATGCAGTGTCAATAAAGCATCTAGAGCAGGAAATGACCTAGTTGTCTACTATAGTGAACCCTCGTGAACCTGGTACTCTTCCTAGCAACACCATCCAGAATCCAAAGAATGACGGCCATTGCATGGAATTTACTACTCGAATGGGTAAGCAAACCATTGATTCACCTATGCCGGCTGTGGTGGAAGTTGAGATTAGAAAATAAGATGATATGATAGAGGTTAGAGAAAAGTCTGAGAATGCGATAGAGAAAGAAGTGGAGATATCTCAGAAAGTGGACTCCATACCTAGACCTCCATCACCTTTTCCATAGAGTAAAGTGAAGAAGACTGAAGATGGTAAATATCGCAGGTTTATTACTATGTTGAAGCAGCTTTCCATCAACGATCCGTTGATAGAAGCATTAGAACAAATGCCTGGGTATGCAAAATTTATGAAAGAAATGGTAACAAAGAAGAGGTCTGTGAGTTTTGAAGATGATGATAGATTGCAGCATTGTAGTGCTATTGCCACAAGGTCTCTTGTGCTAAAGAAAGAGGATCTTGGTGCCTTCACGATTCCATGTACTATCGAATTGTTACACTTTACTAAGGCATTGTGTGATCTTGGTGCTAGCATCAACCTCATGCCATTGTCTATTTACAAGAAGTTGGGTCTAGGGGACCCAAAGCCAACTACAATGCGGTTACTGATGGTCGATCGGACTGCGAAAAGGCCCATTGGTGTACTCCGTGAAGTGCTAGTAAAAGTGGAATCTTTTATTTTTCCGATAGATTTTGTGATTCTTGACTGTGAGGTTGATTTTGAGGTTCCCATCATCCTTGGGAGACCATTTCTTGCCACAGGGCATGTGTTGGTTGATATGGAAAAGGGACAGATGAAGTTCAAACTGAATAATGAAGAAGCTACTTTCAATATTTGTAGGTCCATGAAGCAGAGTGGTGAACTCCAAACAACATCTGCTATAACTTACAGAGTGGAGAGTGGGACAAAAGTGTAAATTGAAGAGCGACTATGTGTTGAGGGACTAGCAACAGTTATGATAAATTTCGATAGTGAGGGTATTGAAGAGTATGGGGAGTTGGTAGCCGCACTCGATAGGTGTGAATATTGGTCCAAACCAAAGAAGTATGAGTTAGACATGAAAAATTGCGAGTCCCCACCCGCAAGACCATCTATTGTAGAGGCACCGAAAGTGGAGCTTAAGGCTCTACCACCGTATTTGAGGTATGTATACTTGGAAAGAGAGAATACTTTGCCGATTATCATAGCGGCAGGTTTGAATGCGAGACAAGTAGAGTGCTTGGTGACTGTGTTAAAGAGGTTCAAGCGAGCTATTGGGTGGACTATTGCGGATATTATTGGGATTCCTCCTGGTATTTGCTCTCACAAAATCCAACTCATGACAGATTATAAGCCCAGTATCTAGCACCAGAGAAGATTAAATCCACCTATGCAAGTGGTAGTTAAAAAGGAGATCATTAAGTGGCTGGATGTGGGAGTTATTTATCCCATTGCAGATAGTAGTTGGGTGTGTCCTGTGCAGTGTGTACCTAAAAAGGGTGGCATTATTGTGGTTCCAAATGAAAGAAATGAGCTTATTCCAATGAGGGCTGTGACTGGATGGAGAGTTTGTATGGATTACCGAAAGTTGAATGCGTGGACAGAAAAGGACCACTTTTCTATGCCATTCATGGACCAGATGTTGGATAGACTTGCAGGAAAGGGTTGGTATTATTTTCTCGATGGGTATTTGGGCTACAATCAAATTTCTATAGCTCTAGAAGACCAAGAGAAGACCACCTTCACTTGCCCTTATGGTACTTTTTCTTTCAAACGGATGCCATTTGGGTTGTGCAATGCTCCAGCAACTTTCCAGCGATGTATGATGTCAATATTTTTTGATATGGTGAAGGACACTATTGAAGTGTTCATGGATGATTTTTCAGTTGTAGGTGAGTCTTTTGATCATTGTCTAGATCATTTGGCCGAAGTGCTTAAGAGGTGTGAAGACTGCAACTTGGTGATGAATTGGAAGAAGTGTCATTTCATGGTTAAAGAAGGTGTAGTGTTAGGTCATCAAATTTCAAAGAAAGGTATTGAGGTTGATAGAGCTAAAGTTGAGGTAATAGAAAATCTTCCTCCACCTATTTCTATAAAAGGTGTTAGAAGTTTTCTTAGGCATGCTGGGTTCTATAGGAGATTCATAAAAGACTTTTCAAAAATTGCACACCCATTGTGCAAACTGCTCGAAAAGGAGTATAAGTTTGACTTTGATGAGGCTTGTCTGAGAGCATTTTGAGAGTTGAAGGAGAAGTTGGTCACTGCACCTATCATTATTACACCTGATTGGAGACAACTGTTTGAGGTAATATGTGATGCAAGTGGAGTGGCGCTTGGAGTGGTACAAGGATAGAGGAAAGAGAAAATTCTTCACCTTATTTACTATGCTAGCAAAGCTCTAAATGTGGCCCAGAAGAATTATATTGTGACTGAACAAGAACTTCTTATGGTGGTTTTTGCATTCGAGAAATTTCAATCCTACTTACTTGGTACTAAGGTCATAGTGCATACTGACCATTCTGCATTGAGGTATTTGATGGCGAAAAAGGATGCAAATCCAAGATTGATTAGATGGGTTTTGTTGCTACAAGAGTTTGATTTTGTGGTAAAAGATAGAAAAGGGACCGAAAATCAAGTTGCCAATCACTTGTCCAGATTAGAGGAAGAGGCTATGCTAAAGCTTGGAGATAGGGCTAAAATTAATGATGCTTTTCCAGATAAACAGTTATTGGCTGCTTCTCATGATTTGATTCCATGGTTCGCAAACTTTGCTAATTATTTGGCAAGCGATTTGGTGCCCCCGTACTTGTCTTTACACCAGAGGAGAAGGTTTATGTATGATGTGAAGAGATTCTTTTGGGATGAACCTTACTTGTATTGTAGTTGTGCTGATGGGATTATTCGTCGCTGTGTGCCCAAGGTTGAGATGCTGAGTGTACTTGAAACATGCCATTCATCGCCCGTTGGTGGGCATCATAGTGGTATTCGGACTGCGCATAAGATTTTGCAATGTGGGTACTACTGACCTACCATCCACCAAGATGTTCATGATTTCACCAAGTCTTGTGATCGTTGCCAAAGAGAAGGAGGGATTTCAAAAAGGCAAGAGCTCCCTATAAATCCAATATTGGTGATAGGGTTGTTTGATGTATGGGGCATTGATTTTATGGGTTCATATGTGAGCTCATGCGGGATGAAGTATGTTCTTGTAGCGGTTGATTATGTATCGAAGTGGGTGGAAACAGTTGCGTTTCCCAACAATGAAGGTAAAAGTGTCACCGCATTCTTGAAAAAGAAGATCTTCTCTAGATTTGGTACACCGAGGGCGATTATCAGCGACGGAGGTTCTCACTTTTGTAATAAGTTGTTCAAGGCACTACTTGAGAAATATGGTGTCCGCCACAATGTAGCCACTCCTTACCATCCGCAGACTAGTGGGCAAGTTGAAGTGTCCAATAGAGAAATCAAACAGATCTTAGCGAAGACTGTGAATGCTAATAGAACGGATTGGTCAAGGAAGCTTGATGATTCTCTATGGGCCTATCGCACTGCATACAAGATCCCCATAGGTATGTCTCCTTACCTACTTGTATATGGAAAGTCTTGTCATTTACCGGTAGAGCTAGAGCATAAGGCGATGTGGGCAATGAAGAAGCTAAATTTGGATTGGGGTCAAAGAATGAATGACTTGAATATGCTTGAGGAGTTTCGCTTGAAGGCTTATGAAAGTTCAGCCTTGTACAAAGAGAAGATGAAGCGGTATCATGATCAAAGAATTGAAAAGCGAGAATTTGTTATTGGTGATCTTGTGCTTTTGTTCAACTCTAGGTTCCGTTTGTTTCCAGGCAAACTCAAGTCCCAATGGACTGGGCCATTTTGCTCACAAAAGTGCTCCCTCATGGAGCGGTTGAGCTTGAGAATAGTGAAGGAACAAGGTTCATGGTAAGCGGGCAAAGGATCAAGATCTATCTTGGAAATGCTGAAAGTGTGCAAGAAGTGATTGAGGCCTATAATCTTGATGAAGTCTGAGTAATCAAGAAATTAGCGTCGTACAACGATGTTAAATCAAGTGTTGCTTGGGAGGCAACCCAAGATGTACAATCTAGCCAACGATAGGTTTCTGTTTCCCATTTAGTATTTTTGTTTGTTTAATTGCGTCTCTGTATCAATTTAGATAGGTGTTTTAGTTTTTTTTTTAGTGTTGGCTAGAATTAGCATAGGGTCCGTATCTAAAAAGTGTCCAGAAAATGTAAAAAGAATAGCCTAATGGTTGCTACATGTGCAGGTACACTATGAAAATTATGTAGAAAATGGTCTGGTGCAGAGGTTTACGGACCCCATCGACGATCCATCATTCTATCCACGAATCGTGGATGGTGTCTGTAGATCCCAGGTAAGCTCCTAAATTTTTCCAAGTGTAAGAGTGATTTACGGTCCCAACCTACGGACCGTAGATCGACCCATGGATCGTAAATGGGGTCTCGTGGGTCCAAAACCCTAAATATGTCTGACCCGACCCGTACCCCCTTATTTAAAACTCCCCTAATTTCAAATCATTTCCACTTCCCTCCATTCACTCTCCAACCGTTTCAAACACCCTCAACTCCCCTAAATCACGCCATAAGTCCCCCTTAAAATAATCCCTTCCATTCACCCATCATTCCTACAATTCCTTTCCATTCCGAATTCAACTCATTCCATATTCCACAAAAAGGTCCGGTTTTGGGTTAGTAACGAAGAGGTGATTATTTGGTTTTGCAAAACTTAGTGTCATCATGAAATCACCCCACTCCACGTTGCTTGTAAGGTAATAGACTTTTCCCTCACTTTGAATTTCTGTTCATAGATAGAATATAGAAAGTAGGGAGTCGGGTCTTGACCTTGGGTAATTGTTAGATGAAATTGCATGATAAAATTTGAAGTCACAATACCCTTAGAACGATAGATAGTGATTGTGTTGCCTTGTTATACATGATTATAAGTCTTTATGTAAGTTTTGACTTAGGATTCCAAAGTTTGTCTTAAATAATTGTTAAAATGATTAATCAGAATCTTGAGAATGACAAACTAAGATATGGGCTTGAAAATTAAGAATGGCTAAAACCTGGCACAAATCCCATCCACGATACCTCGTCTACGGACCGTAGATTGGGTTCGTGGGTGGATGCTCTTGAAAATTTCACCAAGTGTGTAACCACAGATGTGGACTATGGTCCATAGATCAATCTACAGACCATTCTGTACATCCGTGATTTCCATCTGAGACAAATATTGTTGGTCCTTTGATCCACGGAAGGGTTCCACGGACTGTAGATCAGTCTACGGACCGTAGGTCCCCTCCGTGGATGACACTGTAGCCTCTATCTGAAATTTTCTTGGGATTTTGTTACTATTCCTTTATAGTTCTAAATCTTTTTTTTAGTTGTTTAGATTTAGTTTCGGCACTAATATTGCTTCCACAGGTACGATGGAACCCAAGAAGCTAGTCACTTACTCCAAACATGGCAAGTCAAAATCTATTGCTCCTAGCTTCAGGTTAATCGATGAGGACATATACACGGAAAGAGATCCAGTATATGTTCTTCCCAACACAAGGACTTCTCCCACTGCACCCCGAGCCACCAGAGGCACCCCTCGGAAGGTGATTCCCGATGTAGTCACTTTCTTCCAGTCTGATGAGGAGCACATATAGATCGGGTCACCAACTGGGGCTACTTCTAGTTCAGCTACTGTGTCTGTGTCTGGCTCCGAGTCTATCCATTCTTCGGGCTCTGAGTCCAACCATGCTTAAGGTTCGAGTTTGCCCATGCTTCGAGGTCCAATGCCAGGTCAGCCACAAGGTCCAGCCAGAATGAACAAGCAGCCTCAACTGGGTCGCCACACCACAGTTGGGTATTCAAAAGGCAACATTAAATTTTGCGGCCAAGTTCTTCTGGTTGTTGGTGCGTAACATGGTGTCACCTACAAAAGCTGACAACCAACTCACTTGGTACAGAGCGGTCATGGTTGCAGCATTAGTGGCAGAAATGGAGATTGACTTTGCCCGCATGCTGCTAGCAGAAAGTCACAAAAGGGCATTCAAGACCTCCACTACTTACCCCTTTCCATGTTTGATTTTCCAATTGTGCAGGGACTCTGGAGTGCCGATCTGGCATTGTGATAGGTTGACCCACCCTACCAGGGCTTTGGATATAGGCCTCATTCGAGATAAGGCAAATGTGGTGGTACTTCGCAGAGAGCCCCAAGTTGACATACCTCCCTTGGGCCCAGATCTTGCAGACACGGTGGGGTAGGCATAGGGCGGTGACCCCATTATACCAGATCACTCTGATACTATCTCGACTTCCTCTTCCCTGGCCGCTAGAATGGCTCCTAGTTCATCCCGGTCCACACCACAGTTAGGATCTAATATTGTCCCGTTGGCCAAAGTACAGAAATTAGAGGTCAGATGGCCACATTGCTATATCAAATCGAGCCTTGGACGCAAAAGTCTATAGCCGAGTTCGAGGCCAGAATAGAGCGAAGGATGAAGGGCATGATGGATCGGAAGGTCCAAGCCGTTAATAAGCGTCTTGATGATTTTGAATTGCGAGTCCTTAAGCGACCAGCCCCGACTATAAATCTATCCTTTTTTCAGGTTAAATTAGTCGGTGTTCGAGTCGATGTTGATGCCATTCTTTCCACCCCTACAATTGAGCCTCAGGCTGCACCTACTGCACTAGCTGATAATACGGTGCTGTATGTTTTATTCAGTGGGACTGCCGAGGAGGAGTCTGCGCCTACACATACCAAAGGTAAGAGGCACCGTTCTAGTCGCACTGAGGAGGAAAAAGCTCAAAAGAGATAGTATAGGCAAGAGAAGGAGGCTAGGAAGGCTTTGATTTTAGATGAAGAGTTATGCCAGCAGAGGGTGCGTCAGAGTAATTTGCAGGGGCATCGAGTTTTACCCCAGTTGTTGAGGTCCCGCCTATTGTAAGGGACGTTCTGAGCACCACTGCTGGTGCGGTGAGAGTGATAGAGAGCACTGCTGAGGGTGCTATGATGGATGATGTGGGCACTACTGAGGGTGACCCAACTATTGTTCAGCGGGCTTTGGGAAACCGGACCCACCCGCTTGTTGATGATTCATCGATGCTATGTGCCACAAGTTTGCTTCACCTAATCCACTTTATTTTTCTTCTTTTGTATGCATTGGGGGACAATCACATCTATTTTTGTTGGGGGTGAGGTAAATAGATTGTGAGTGATAGGGTGAAGTCTGAGTAACCCAACTCAAAGATCCTCTCGTGGGGTTTTCTTTTATGTGTTCTTTTTCCCCAAGATACTATTTAATTTATGTTGAACCGGTATGTGTTAGGATCGTATGTGTAGAAGCATGAAATAGAAAGAAGTATGATGGCTAAAAAAAATGATACCCGTCAGATTTTGTGATGTGTGCTAGAATTTGTAGGCTACGATTAGTTGAATGTGTTGGCTTTGTGTATGAGATGACAATAAATCAACGTGATGGCATGACTTACGCTGAAACTTGAACTGGGTAATTTGATGATCTGATAATTAAACTATGTGCCAAGAGTGTGTGAGAATAATTGAGTGTTCAAACAGTTTTTGTGCAAAACTAGAACTTGCCCGGTTAGTCCTGCTAAGACAATTCAATCTAGAGGTTAGGAAGTGATCATAGGCCATTGTTATGATAAGTCGACAAATTGCCTAAAAGAAGGATCCAACCAAATGAAACAAATGCTCCCTTTGATCCAAATACTTTGAGCCTAAAATAATACTATTTCTTTCTAAACCCCGAACTCACCTTCCTATAATCGACTATGTTGGCCCCGGTCCCTCCTTGGACATGTGCACCTCGACCTAGGTCAAAAGCCTAAGTTGAGGGTGGCTAATATAAAAAGTAACTTCAATCTTGGCCCTGACCCTACATCAGGTATTGTGCACCTCAACCAATGGAAAATCCATAAGTTGAGGGTGGCTATGAAAGAGGAAACCAAAAGAAAAATGGTTATGAAAAGAGGTTGATGTTGAAAAAGAGAGGAAAGGATGTGACTTGTTGAAAGCTAAAAGAAAAATAAAATAAAAGTAAAAAGATCTACAAAGTCTAAAGTCACATCCGTGGTTGAAGAAAATCAAGGGAAAGAAGGTAAAACGGTGGGATGGCAAAAATAGGGCAAAAAGAGGTTGAAAGCGTAGTGTAATGTCAATGAGGGCAGAAAGTCACTAAGAAGTACCCAAATGTACCACACCTGACCCTGAGCCTACGTTACAAGCCAAGAAAGTCCTATAGTGATCCTAGAGTCTAGTTTAGAGAGTCTAAGCAGTGCAAATAAAGGCAAGCCTATGTTACTGAGCACTAACTGTACTTGAAGTTATTTTTGAGTGTGAGTGTTGAATGAATCCTTGTACTAAAATTCATAAGTCATTGTGCGAAAGAAAAGGGATTTCGTTTGAAGTAAGGGCACTTAGTACATTGTCGGAGATTTGGTACCTTGGTGATAGTGAAACAGTGTATGTTGTGTGTTGGTTGGTTAATCGTTGTCATGGTTTGATCTGCATGAATTAGCTTATCGAGTCTAAGAGAACAAATTTTGTACCCACAAAGAGAGTGAGGGTAGAAATCCATGTGATTGCTTGTGTTTGAAATGCTTGCTTCTATACAAGTGTCGTTTAGAGTCTTAGTGCGTTGTTTGAGGACAAAAAATGAATTTAAGTTTAGGGTGTTGATATACCGTGAGTTTACGATATTTCTAATACATTTCAATTACAAGTTGTGTGTGTCTAGGGCCTTTTTGGATTGGTTTTTATGTGTTTTTATCATAATTAACAGAAAAGACGTTCAGACGTGGAAGTAAAGGGACAGTTGAAATAACTACAAAAAGGGCATCTATGGAGGTGATCTATGGACCGTAAGTCTAGTGATGCTCCGTAGGTGACGGTCGTAGATCAGCAGGTAAATTAGGCAAATCTGATAGAGTGTGGAACCACGGTGGCCATTGACGGTCCGTAGATTGATCTACGGACCGTACTGTTGATCCATAGATTGATACTGCGAGGGTTCCAGTACCTAATTTTTGAAGATTCCAAGTGTGGAGCTACGAAAGCGGATTGACGGACCGTAGATCAATCTACGATCCGTACTGCAAGTCCGTCATTTACTTTAGAGAAGCTAATTTTTAGAGGCTGAAATATTTTCTAAGTCTTGGCTGACGAAAGGGACTCACGGATCGTAGATCCAATAACGATCCATGAGTCAGTCTCATGGAATAAAGATGAGTGCCTGAACACACTTTCCTTAATTTGTTTCCCTTTTAATTTAGGACTTGTTTTCTATAAATAGGGCATGTAAACCTCATTTTTAAGGGCTAGATATTATTACTTTTGTTTTACTTTGTGACTAGGGAATTAATTTTTACTACCGGAGCAATTCTTGATTTCCAAAGGTTAGTTTTGAAGATTTGGTTTGAAATTCGAGTTGAAATTCTGGGTTAATTTTTCTCAACTACGTAAGTTCATAATTCTTTCATCTAAAACAATGAATTGTGTTCATATGATTATGGGTAACTAAACTCCACAACTAGGGTTGTGGGATTCATGAGCGATTAACAAAGTATGAATAGTAAATAAGCAATTCTTGAATAGTGTTTTGCATGCATTGATAATTCTTTCGTTCAAAAGTCTTTTTAATGAGTGCACGCGTTAGAACTCGCCTTGTGCAACTTGCCGGACCAAGGAGGTAATAAAAAAGAAAAGAATTATCAACATAGATTTAGTGTGATACTATCTAATAGGCTAGTGTTAATTGGCGCGAAGTAATAACTAAGCCAAACATTGATTACGATGTCTAATATGAGGTAAAGGTAAGGGTTAGTAATTTATACACACGTCGCCGGACCAAGGTGCGGGGTGAAATTCTCTAGATGCCGGACCAAGGATTTAGAGATACCTAACTTATCAATTTGCATGTAATACACTAGGAAATGACTGCTATTACTAGGATTACTGAGTTATGAGCTTGTGGTGAACACGTATACCCTTGTTAATTTTCTCATCTTGATAACAACAAAAATTGACTTTTGTTTACTGATTACTTACTGAATTCTTACAATTTGTTTCACAAATCCCCCTTTTTTATTACTTGTTTCTGGAAGTACTTTGACTAAACGAATATAAGTGTAAGTTAAAGTTAAGTCTAAACCAGTTTTCTCGTGGGATCGACCCCAACCTACAAGTTGGGTTCTTTACTTGATAACGGTCGCTTATGCATCTTTAGAGAGGTGTAATTTGAGCGTATCAACTAACGTCGCTTAATGGGTCACATATTGAGCTTTTCGCCAAGTTTTAGGAAAACTATAAATATCCCAAAGGAGAGAAAAGGAAAGATCTAAAGGTCTATAAAATACAAAAAAACTATGAGAAAGTTCTCAATAGTTTAGAGAGAAAGACTTTTAGTTTTTGGGGGTTTTCAACTTTTGCTGTTAAAACTGAAAATTTAAAGTTGAAATTCAAAGTGGGTATTGCTTGTAATTGCTAATTTCATGTTACCCATGGATGCTTTCATACAAGGTATAATTTCTTTACACTTTGTGATGGGTGGCAAAAACCCCAAGATCTAGAGGTGCATTTATGGAGTTGGGTGTTGATTTAATGTAGTAGGTATTGTTAATTTTCATATATGAATTTGGACTGATTAAGACGGGGTTATTTTATTATTTAAGGTTGTAAACTTCATTCCTAATTTTGATAATTGATTGATGCTTGAAAGAGATTGATTAGAGTGGGTTATTAGTTTGATACTAGCAACTTAGGTTTTTAATTATTTTCTTGAAAATAGAGATTATGGGTCGAATCTATTTGCACTATTTCTGCAAATAGAGTAAGGTATTGGGTTGTTTTGTTATGCACATAGATGAAACCAGAAGGAGATTCTATGAACTTATGAGATGAGAGATAGTAAGATGATTAGTGTCAATAAACATGACCTAACCTATCTATGAATGTTCGTCACTATAGAGCAACATAATTACCCCTATTTGATATCAATTTCCAATCCCCGCACCCTTAGATTCCTTGTTACTTATTTGATTATCTGAAATTTTAGTTTAATTGTGACTATTGACAATCAAACCCTTTTATTAAATTTGATGGAATTATCCACCCAGTTGTTCTTAATATTGTAAATGAATGAATTTACATTCTAATTTTATTGATAAAATTCTCTATTTCATTTGACCTTGATTCGTAGTTGGGTATTTTTCTTGACAACGACCACTTACTCGTTTAATTGGTTTTGAAGAGTTGTTTGGTCGTTATAAAAAATGACGCCGCTGCTAGGGAATGGTAGCTGAGAATAATATTTGAAAAATTAATTTGTAAATTTGTTTAGTTGTAGTAGATTATTGCTTGGTGTTGTTGTTTTCTTATTAGCAGGTTTGATACATGAGTGACCATGATAGTTGTAATGATACTCACTAAGGTCAAAACTACAATATGAGTGATTTGAATGACATGCACATGAACGTCATTCAAACCACAAGAGCCACCCGATTACCTTCAAGAGTTGGGAGGGTAGTTTTTCATGTAACCAAAACAATGCTACAATTGCTCAAACTAAGAGGAATGTTTGGGGGTTTAGCTCATGAAGATATCTATGAACACCTTAGGAATTTTGTGGATATGTGTGGGCCATTTGTGTTCAAAACCATATCACAAGAGTATATAAGGTTGGTGTTAGTCCCATTCTCTTTAACAGGTAAAGCTACTAGATGGTTGGGGGAATTTCCAAATAATTCTATCACTTCTTGGGAGGAGCTGACTGAAGCCTTCTTGGAGAGATTCTTTCCCCCTCATAAATGGTTAAACTTAGGAACCAAATCAAAACTTTTCAAAAGAGTTAGTGGGGAACCTCTACATGAGACATGGTTGCGGTTCTGGAAATTACTTTTGTAGTGTCCAACACATGGTGTTCCGGACCATTTGCTACCGTAATACTTCTATTGTAGCCTTGATTCAATTAACAAAAGTGTGGCTGATCAATTTGCCCAAGGTGGAATGATGTGACAACCATATGAAGCAGCATTGTCGTTTCTTGATGGCATGACCAAAGTGAACCGAGCATGGCATACTAGAGAGGACCAAGTGTCTTCCTTGCAACGTAGCACGAGTAAGAAACAAATTGAGAAAGAGCATGAATGAGATAAAAACATGGACAAAATGATGACTCAAATCCTTTTATTGTCCAAACATGTCATGGGAGGTGGATTGAAGCCAGTGAATGTGGTTGGAACAAGTAGTGGGCAGTGCCTGAAGGATTCCAAATTTAAGGCATTATGCAATGAAAAAGTTCAATACCTAGGAAACCAAATGGGGGGTTTCTCATCCAAACTACCAAACACAAGTTGAAAATAGGTTGGAACAAGGTAAGAGATAATGGTTGGAAAGATTTGAGAGGTGGAAATTGGAGAGATATGGACGCTTAAAAAGATAGGTATGTTCCTCCCCATGATCGTCCATGGCCAAAGGACCCATCTGGTCTTGAAAAAAACTAAACCGAGGAAATGTTTACAAGGATCTTCAACGAGGTTGAAGGATTCAACAAAGTGTTTGAATGAATCAAAATATTACTTCTCCACTTTATCTCAAACTGTGACCTCTCGTTCGACACCTATCAAGAAGATAGAGACTCAAATGTGCCAAATCTCCATCCATCTAAACCTAAGAAAAAAAGGGAACATTGCATAGTGGCATCGTTCCAAATCCCAAAAATGAATGTTGAGGAATTGAGAACTATGTCGAGCCACAATGTTAAATAAGGTACCTTTTAGGAGACAACCCAAGTTTTTAGTTTTGTTCTATTGCTTTCAATAACATGCGTTGTGAGTGCAGGTTGGAAGGAAGTCAAAGCGTTGCGAGGGACACAATAGGTGATGTCAAAACCATAACGGCAATTCACCGAAGGCATTGATCAGACTTATTCTTGTTTGCCTTTTGAGCTAGAAAATGTGAAAAAATGTGCTATCAACTTGGGCTATCGAAGCTCCAAACAGAAATCCACCGAAGTACACTATGTGGAGTCAAACGAGTTCACTGAATGTACCTTTAGGTTTGGTATGTGTTCAAGCCTCTTCGTTATGCTCCTGCTCTATTCACCAATTTGTCGATCACAATCTACTATATTGGTCGTGACTGACGAATGCACTTGGTATAAAAAGGCCAAAGGTCTTTTCATTTTCAAAAGGAAAACCCTTTGCTATCTCTGAGATCTTTTGTTCCCATCGCTCCCAATCTAATATTTAGTGTGTGAGTGTCCTTTTGTGTGATTTTCGAGTACTTTAAGTACATTGTCTTACATGACTAGTCAACTCAAACCCTAACCTCCTTCATTTGATAATGTTTGCTTCTTTTTGAGGTTGGTGTTTAACTTTTATCTTGTTATTTGCACTTAAAATTTTGTTTAAAGTATGGGCTTAAGGAAGTTTAGTGTTTATTGTTAGTTAATTTTGTTGGGTAGTGCTACATTGTTAGTATTGAACTATGCCCATGAGTTATATTTGTGAACCTGTGCCTAAAATTGCAAACTTTGATTATGTTGGTTAATTGTTAAAATTGAGCTCAAATATTTGTTGTGTTTTGATTGAATTATATATGAGTGAAGTCTGCTTAGCCAGTGTCAACCCAAATACACGATTTTACCTAATTATAGATGGATTGACGACTTTCTTAAAGAAAAATCATCAATTTGAGCAATACTTTGTGATATGTGGGGGAAAATCTGAGTACCCATGGGTAGAAAAGCATGTGGGTTGATTGTAAAGTTGATTGGGAACTACATATTATTGTATATTGTGGCTGAAATTTTAAAAATAGGCACTGGGCTGAACAATGCCGGTTCGGCGGGTTGTCTTAACTTGCCAAGGTAGTTAGGTGAATCGTCGAGTAAGACCTAGATCGCCTTCCTTTCTTGAAATTGTGACTTGGGTACTGCTCCATTCGACAAACTTTTATTAGTTTGTCGAAACCCAGTCGATGTATCTCCAAGTGGGAGTGGATATCGCCTTTATGCCTGTTTCTTTTCCTTTTGCACTGGAACATTTTTGACGGACTTGTCTTATACCACTGAAACCAACTCAAAACAATATAGAGTTGGAATTGACTCCACCCATCATGCCTGAGCTCATTAAAATTTTGAACAGTCTAGTTCAGTGAGCTTACTAGAGCTCGCCTAACTTCCTAGTCAGACCATTTTTCCATTAGGCGAGCCTTAGAACAATTTTTGAACTATGCTTTCATTCAATTTTCATTTCACTAACCTTCACTGATTCTATGTTTGAATGAATGTGTTTTGTAGACTATGGATAGAACTAAGGGTAAGCATGTTGTGACTTCATATGTGGAATCCGATAGAGACTCCTCTCCTCCTCCTTCATGAAAAAAGAAAAAGAGGATAGTTATAAATATCCGTCCCAATAAAGAACAACTCCACACTATGCTACCCTTGAGAATGGTAGCCAAGAAGAAGGTTTGTGAGGAAAGAATGGACATCAAGTCCAAATTAGTGAAACATTCCCGTGATCGTACACCGATGTATCGAGTTCTTCCAATCATAGCTCCAAGAGCCCTAAATAGGCTCAAAGTTTCAGGAGAATGAATTATATTGTAGGAGCAAAAACTCCCCACCGATGGATTGGTGCAGGTGCGTACCGGCTATTTGGGATGTGACCGAATTACATGGGTTTTAGAGGTTCACAAGACCTCGACCTCCATATGTTCCTACATGGGTATAGGAATTTTATGCAATCTACATGGAGGCACTACCAAAGAAGAGGAAGGGCACAATGTGGAAGCCTTTGGAAGAAATCAAAGTTCGTGGCAAGATGGTGCAACACAAAGTGGGGAAAATCAATGAATTTTTGGGTACAAAAGGTACATGTAATGCTTACCTTTAACTCAGCCGAACAAAAGTCTAGATGACTTCAAGGGTTGGTTTTCCACCATTATCTCTGATATCTCTCCACCATGAATGGTCAATTGAGCAATGATTGAGAAGAAAGATATGAATATGGCTTCCAGATACTAGTTTGGCTTCATCAAGAATAACATTATGTCGTCCCAAAATGAGTGCATCCTCATGCATTGGAAAGTTGTTCTTGTTTGGAGTATCATGGATAGGACACAAATTAGTGCTATTGGGCTTATTGTTTAGGAGATTCTATTAAGAGGTCAACAGGAACATAACTCATTCCCTTTCCCAGTCTTGATCACAGAGATGTGTGAGGATGTAGGAGTTCTCTTTCAAGGAGGACAAATGTGCAGATCACATCATCCTCCTCCAATGATATTCAGAGGATTGAGGCCAATTATCTACATGATGATGTGGCTTGGAGAAAGCTGCCACCACCAGACACTATGCTCATGTTTTATCCTGATACTTTAGCTTCTGAGACCACTCTATTCGCTCCTTCTGTGGAGCCTTCAGGTATCCACATGCCTTTTTCGGTACCTTTCACTTCCACTTCCACTTCCACTTCCACTGCTATTGCTGCACCTACCCCTGCTCCTATCTCCCGCCCTCCTTAACCCAATCCATGATATATAAAATTGGAAATTTTTCCTACCTCTGTAGATGTAAGGGTGGCGAGGGTTGATGATGATTTTCCCAAGTTGCTTGACCGGGTTGTAGATACATTGAGAGATAGATTGACTCAAAGCAAGCCTTTGATTGAGTCACATGGTGTGAAGTTGGAAAACCATAGTGCTAGATTAGAGTCCCCGGAGAAGGCCGAGGGTAGTTTGGAGGTGATTTCCACTATGAGGGGTGAGATTGGCTCCTTGAGGATTGATATAAAGAAGCTGAGGTCTACAAACATTTCTATGTCATGGGGTGAGGTTCCCCTACCTGATGCACCCATGTCTATGCCCCCGACTATGCCTAGTCATGAGCAATGGAGTGGGGATATCGAGAGAGTTGATGATACTGAGAGAGAGAATGCTAGGGCCAATGATGATTTGCCAAGGAGACAAACAAGGAGCAGTCGAGGAGAGAGGAGGCTAAGCGAAGGGTCACTTTTACACTGACTGAGTTGCAGGATGTTAAGGAGACGATGGTTTGTGCGAAATTGGAGAGTTCCTTTGAGGACACCTCCTCCATTGGCACCAAATAAGTCTCTTTATACTCCACCATTTCTCCCACTACTATGCAAGAATGCCTCGAATAAGCCTACACTGCTGCCTCTTGTGGTCTTATTGCAGGGTACTAATTCCCGTGATAATGCCACTCCTCTAGAGACTCGTGATGAGAGCACTCCATAGACATATCCTCTCAGGGGAATCTTTTCACCTTTCCTCAAGTACTTTTTCTTACATTGAGGACACTACATTTACTTTTTGGTGGGGTGAGGGCACTTGTGCCAATATTCCCCTTTATTTTGTATTTTGTTACTTTCAGATTTTGGATGATTGTAGTATTTTGTTTTTTTAATTATAGTGTTTCAATTAGTTTATCTCACTTCGTCTCATTCTTTTTCTCAAATTTTCAACTACCCCATGAGTTTTGGAAATGCTTGAGTTTTCATTGATAATAATTCGAGGATTGATTTTTCTCAATATCAGTGTGTTTAATAGTACTCACAATGAGCATCGTGTAAAGTGCTTGTGTTGTAAGAAAGAAATTGGCATAGTTGCACTTTTGAGCAATCTTTTTGAATCTTGTGTTGACTAGATGCGTTTTGATGTGAACCTTGCAATGGACATCACATGTAAGCTTTTGATCTGTTCGAGTTGTGATAAACGATTGTGTTTGAAGTGTCATGTATGGTGAGGTTTTACTTGAAAGCATGCTTGTGCAATCCTATAGTTTTCCTTGTTAGTCTAATTGTCTAGACTTGGTAAGTGTAAGGAATGATGTTGGGAAAATAATTAAGAGAGAACCCAAACTTCCATATCTTTTGTGACTACCTATTGAGAGTGTGTAACCATTTTGTGTCCATTTGAGCCTAAACCATTTGTTGGCAACCATATTGAAACCTCTTGATACAAATTGTCCCTAACTTCTCACCCAATTTTTTTTTGAAGCATTGATATGTTTGAATAGCCAACTTATACCAAAAGCCTAAGTTGAGGGGTGTGAAAGGAAAGAAGACTGAAAGCGAAGTAAAAGGCAAAGGAATATGAATCCAGACTCACGTTTGAAGTTTGTTAAAAAGCCCTTCCTTATAAAAAAGTGTGTGATGAACAACATTTTAAAAATTGATATGAAAAAGAGAGTTTGCTGAAATTAAAGGGGATTACAAATTAAGTGATTGACAAATTGAAGTTTGAGTTCTCAAATAAAAAGAAATGAAAATAACTTGAGAAAAGGTGAATATGATTGCAACGATGCTTTGAAAAGGTGAAGTCACTGAGTCAAATTTACCATGCCTTAACCGTCAACCCTATTACAAGCCTAAAAGACCCTTGAGAGCATAAATAAACTGGTTGTGTGATGATTGGACAATATGGGCAAACCTATGAGATAAATCTTGCATGTATTCTCTTTTGACAAAGTGAGAGTTGCATTGATTCTGTACTTCTTCATTCATTTGCTTTGTGAGAGCGTATAATAATTCTTAATGTGAGGAAAATTGAGTGGATTTATTCAAACATGGTCTTGCATTGTAAAAGAAGCTATAGTGAGCTGGAGCTTGGTTTAATATGGGCTAGTCATCATTTGAAGCTTTTTATCATGATTTAGTGTAGTACGTTGTTGAGAATAGTCTTTAATGGCACATGCACGTTAGCTCTCATGGAAAATTGTTGTAAACTGGGCTAATTGTATTCTTGATTTACTAAAGGACAAGCAAAAGTTTAAGTTGAAGTTGTTGATGAAGGGTATCTTTACACTCATTTGAGACCTATTTAACTAAACAATTTGTGTCCTCAATGCCTAATTTTGTCCTATTCTAATGATATTTTGATAATTTGTAGCTATGAAGACTTAGGACAAGGAAAATATGAATGAATGAAGAAGGGCCAGAAACATTATAAAGAAGTGTAAACTCCACATTAGTGATCGCCTAACTTGAAAGACGTATATGCCAATGGGTATGGCCTCGCCCAAGCTGAGATTGTACAACACTTGAATTGATTGATACATGTCGGCAGACTAAAAGTTGGACAACAACTCACCAAATGCAGTGGGTGAACAAAGGTGATCATGACCAAAGGCGACAATACTTCAAGAAAAATTAGAGGCTTAAAAGGCGAGCAAAGGTGGTACTCGAAAATATGCCAAATGTGAAAATAAGAGAAAAGTGAGCTGAGGAGCAGTTAGTGATTCACCTAATGTGATCGGCGAGCCTGCTAATTTCGTTCAATGGGTCACACATTGAGTTTCGAACAAAATTTTGGAGAAACTATAAATTACCCAAAGGAGAGAAAAAGGAAGTTTTGAAGGTCCCCAAAATAGTGAGAACGTTCTTAATAGTTTAGAGAGAGAAATAATTTTAGTTTTTAGGGTTTTTCAACTATTGCTCTTGATATTGACAATTTGAAGTTGAAATTCAAAGTGGGTATTGCTTGTAATTTATAATTTCCTGTTACCCATGACTGCTTTTATGCAAGGTATAATTTCTTTACACTTTGTGATAGGTGGCTAAAACCTCACGTTCTAGGGGTGCATTTATGGGGTTAGGTGTTGATTTAATATAGTGGGCATTGTGTTATACTCTGTTTTGTTGTTTTTCATACATGGATTTGAGCTAACTAGCATGTAGTTAAGTTATGGGTTAATGTTGCAAACTTAATTCCTTCTTTCGATCTACGATTGGTGCTCGAAAGAGATTGTTGGAATGGGTAATTAGTTTGATACTAGCAATTTAGGTTTGATGTTTATAATTTTCTTGAAAATAGAGATTATCGGTCAAATTTATTTGCCCTATTTCTGCATCAAAAGAGAGAATAAAGTAAGATATTGGGTTTGATTAGTTATACACATAGAGGAGACCGAAAGGAGATTCTACGAAATGAGGCTATGAGATTGAAAGAAGATTAGTGTCAATGAAGATGACCCGAGCCTATCCATGAATGTTCATCAAAATAGAGCAACACTACCCCTATAAGATATCAATTTCATATCTCCGCACCCCTAGATTCTTTGTTACTTAATTGATTTTTTGAAATTTTGGTTTAATTGTTACTATTGATAACCAAACCCTTTTCATAACTTTGGTGGAATCATCATCAACTTGTTGTAACTATTGCAAATGAATGAATTTACATTCTAAATTTCTTAATATAATTCTCTATGGGATTCAACCCCGACTCTTAGTTTGGTATTTTTATTGATGACGATCGTTTACTCTTTTAATTGGTTTTAAAGAGTAGTTTGAGCGTTATCACCCTAACTCTACCCCTGGCTGGTGTCTCAACAATAGCCACAAAGATTACCACTTGGAACAAAAGCTTTATTCCTCCCCTCTACCACTTGGAACAAAAGCTTTATTCCTCGACATCTACCAAAACAACACACGACAACTTTGCACTAGTGACAGTAACCACACACGATAAGAAAAGATGAATACAAGTAAATTTCCTAATATTCTTCATAGCCTCTCAATGATAAGTACATACGTCTCTGTACCGATCGTCAAAACTCTACTTACACTTGGCTTGTACATATGTAAGAATTGTAGACCTGGCCCTGATACTAGTTTTCACGGCTAAAAAATGGACGTGATGGTACTTGTCTATTCCCACCAAGACAAGTCAGCCTTTACCCAACAAAAATGAAAAAAAACGAAAATATAAAGCAAGAACAAAATAAAGCGGAAAGCATATTTTTTTAAAACCCCAATAATCTAGTTGTCATGTGGCTTGAATTACATAAATTTCATAATTAAGAAATAATTTCAAGTTTTAGTCTCTTTTTATCGAATACAACAAAGCATACAGTAGATGAGCAAGAGAAACCGCCGGAATGACAAGCAACTACCTCTTAAAATCCTTGACAAGCCTTGAAATTTGAAAAAGAAGATCACGAGGGTCCGGGAACGAAATCTACACAAGTGTAGAAGCAAGGGGTGAATACAACAACACGGTACCTAACAAGCAACGTACTAAACAAAGCATATAACTAGAAATAGAATACTCTTTACACTCAAATCAAACCTCCTCAAACTACAACTTGCACATAAATTAGCCCTACCTAACAGTACTACAATACATGGCTCATAAGGCTCAATATTCACAATTCAGTAGTCAAAATTCAACGATCAAATGAATCAAATAAGTCAATCTTAATGTCAAGTAGATCAATCACAATTAACAAGTAAGCCACACATAAGCATCAAAATGCACCAAATCACAATAATAAAACTCTTGCAGGAGCCATTTCCCATTGGCACAATATCATTAGCCAAAACCATTTCCCATTAGTTTTATATAAAATCACTAGCCAAAATCATTTTCCATTGGCTTTATATCAATTCACTAGTAGTAACCATTTCCCATCAGCTTTATATCAATTCACTAGCCAAAACTATTTCCCATCGACTTTATATGTCATGACCAAGGTATACCTGATGAGTCGTGATTTCGACTCATTTAGGGCTTATTATTCAAGGATTTAGTGTCTTCAATGCCTGCTTTATGCTCATAACTAATTTTAATATGTTGATATGCATCAATGAAGGCTTTAGAGTGAGGCAAGGACATTATGATGCAAAAGGAATGAAAATTTGAAATAATTTCAACAAAAGAGAAGTTGGAGCTCGCATAATCCATTCGAAGACTCGCCGAGTGGGTCTCCAGCTCGCCTAAAGTTCCAGCAAAGTAGCCCATGGAAAAAACCAACTTGGTGAGCAAATGGGCAGTTGGGTGGCCACCGAAAGGATCGACAATAGTCATTAAGCTCGCCAAAAGTTCCAGAATAATTTGATGAAAGAGGCAAGCCAAAAGGCGAGAAGAGGAGGAACTCGGCAGATAGCCAAACTAGTCGGAAATCGCGAATTACTTTGCCGAGTTGACTTTGTGCTAAAATTTTAGGAATGTATAAGTTAAATTTTGAATGAAGAGAAAGGGTTCTCACACTATTTACTTCTGGGTTTTTGATAATTTTTACATTCTAGAACATTGTCGTTTCAATTTTAATAAATTTTGGGATTGAGATTCGGAGATTGTAAGTTTAGCTTGGATTTTAATATTTCAGGATTGGCATCGTTAGAAAATCAGATGGAAAACTTTATTGGTAATGATTTCTTGCTTTTCACTATGCTTTGCTAGAACCCCTTACCTTAGGGGTGTGATTATGTAGTCGAATGCATTAATTAGCTAATGGGTGTTGTTAGTTGCTGATTTTAATATTGTTTTGAAGTGGTTTCAATTAATTATTCATGTGTTAATTGAGGAATTGAAGTTGCAAATTCAATTCTAGCTTAGTTCTATATGCCCGTTTGAGAAAGAAGTAATAGAGTAGAATGGTTGATTGCATCTTTAAAATCAAGCTTGAGAAAGTGAGTTTGATTGTGTCTGTACAAACCCAACTTGAAAGAGTAAGTTAATTATGGAATTGGGTTGTTTGGATGTGTTATGCTTGTTGAGGTTCGAGAGCAGTCACTTGAACTGCAATAGTTGATTGAGAAATGACTATTGTATTCAAAACCTAGATTACCCATTGAGATTCAACAACTTTAAGCAACTAGTAATCACCCATTAAGCGAAAATTACCATTCGACTGATCACACTCCTAAGGTCCAATCTCTACTTTTTTAATTTCCCGTGTTAAGTAATTTTTGTCTTAAATTAGTTAACTAACCCTCCATTTGATATTAATCGTTAAAACTTTGTGATTTGTTTTAATGCTGCGAAACCTTTACTTCTACAAATGATTAGGACATGTTTTTACTTCTTAATTAAATTCTTTACCGTATCATTCCCTCTGGGGTCCACCCCAACTCTTAGTTGGGTTTATACTTATTAGCGACCACCTAAACTTAGAATTGGATGAAGTGTAGTTGTCTCTGTTATCAATACCCTAGTTGTAACATGACGATAGAAGACCCTATACAAGCCACTTAGCATACATCATACAAGATAAAAGAAATAAAGAATTTAAGTCATTGTCTCATATCATAAAAAGTTTTGACACAAGCGGAAGTCTAACATAAGTCTCAATAAGCCATCTAAACATTTAAAAGAAAGTGATTGGGATGTAACTAATGCATCACACATAAAGTTTGGAAACAAAAGTAAAGAAAAGAATAATAGTGTCATAGTCCTTAGAACATGAGGACTCACCGATTCTCGATCTTCAAAACGTCAATCAGATCTAGGACCCTACATTTATGAGATATGTAGGCACAAATATACATTAATACATAGAATTTACTAAGTATGGGGAAATATGCATAAAATATACATGGTAGCATGAATGACCTAAAACGTATAAGGCATGACCAATATTTGAACATTTAAAAGCTTAAAGAAGCAATAACATATAAATCATGAAATATGGTCAATGCATTAAAATAAGTGACATAAGAAAAGCTTTGAAGAAACTTAGTTATTTTGTGGGATATTAGCTTTGACCAACAATAAGACCATGAGAGCTATATCATGGGATCCAGAATATCCCTCATACCGAAATAAGGGGAATCTGCTTGCCAAGGTAGATTTTGCATGTATCATCTTTTTCTAAAGTGGTTCCACTAGCTAGGTAATTTAAGAAAATCCTACAGGGGCACATAGTTTGAGACTAGAGGTTTCTACTATAGACAATCCTATTTGAGCCTCCACCTCAAAGCCTTCTTGGTGCAAAGTCTAAATCCCAATAGAATATATAATAGAACAATATCATTATAACATAGGAAATGAAATTATCAATACCAATCTACATCTTTAAAATAAAAACATAGAATAAATCCTTAATTAAAACATAATTCAAGCATAGGTGAGCAAACCTTTCACCAATGTGAATCCGTATGTGAGAAATACCTTTCACAATCATGATCATATTCAAATGTGAAAAATCCTTTCACAATAACATTGATACTTTCATCTAAAATCACCATATCATCATGACCAAAATTTTCATAAGACATGCATGATTATAAAAATTATAGTTCATGGGTTCATCATATGGTCATAGTTGAAAATCATAAATTAGGCACATGTCAACATAATTTCAAAAATATCATTCATTAACATCAAATCATGCACAGAAAGCCTTAATCAACAATGCTAAATCATAATTGAATGAAGCCCCTAAATATTGAATTGACACCCTAACTTGATTAATTGAAATTGAATTGAAAAATTGAAAACCTTGGGAGGTTGAATTCCATCGGTGAATACCCACATACCTTGTTACTCAAAGCCCACAAATAAGGGTGAATTAGAGACTTGAATTTAATCCTAGTTTCTTTTCTTCTTCCTTAGGTTGAGAGGAATTTGGGGATTGAACTTAGTTAGGTTCTTTGGAAATTAGGAGAATTGGGTTGAAGTGGGTAGCTTTAGGACTTAGAAATTTTATATTGGGCTTAGGCTACAAGACAAAATGACATAGTATTATTTTTTAGAATTAGGAAAAGACTCCAAAGAACTTTGAAATTAACTGCCGGACTCGATCTATGGTTCCGACCACTGTACCGGTCAATTGTAGACCAAGTATTGGACCATGAAATCACTTAACTTTTGACGGGATCCTTCTATTGTTCTTAGGACCTCCCTCTTGGACCTAAAATTTTACTATCATGGACTTACATATGAGACCTATCTATGACTCATAGATCACTTGACATACCATACTGATGAACCGTAAAAGTGGTACTAGGACATGGCTTTAAATAAAATAGTTTTCCTCTCAAAAATCACCTTCAAGGGTTTCCCTATCTCAAAAATGAATAATAAGCGCTTAAACCCCGAGAATGGCAGGTCAAAACCCCCCTTCGCTAATGTTGCAAAAAGCAACTATGGGATCTCAAAAGCGAATCCCGCAAAAAGGTGTCTCTCATAAAAATGAAACCCCCTTCACTTTTGCGAAGCTTGCCCAAGCGACTGACTTTCACAAGAGTGAGGTCTGCAGACACCATCATATTCAACCAACTCTCAAAACATCGAAATGACCCTTGAGATTTATTCTTAACCCCATGTACCCAAACCACATATAAAAATAAATTATACTCGACCTTCAAACCTCAATGGAGCCATCAAAACACAAATCCCTGGCCTCATCATCCAAAAAAATCCGTGAAAACTACAAGAAACTAACTCAATGCCTAAAAGGACTAAAACAATCTTGAAACTCTTAATAATCAACAAAGACCTCACCAAAGCCTAAAGTTATCCCCCAAATTTAATGGAACTCTCAATCCGATCATTCGAACCCCGAATGTTGACCGAAATCAAGCGAAAGGTTAAACTTCTATAATTTCAAAACTTAAGACCTCAAATCCTCAAAAAGACTCTGAATATAAGACTGATAACTCACACAAATCAAATTTCACATTTTAGGACTGCTGGAATACATAGAATTCCATTTCGACACTCGAAACTCAAAAAGACACCAAAAACCTATTTTAAAACAAAATTAGCCTTTCAAACTAACATCTTACAAAACTCTCAACTCTAAAATCAAAGTTCAAAACTAACTTTTCAAAATGCAATCATAAAACACTCAGAGTTGACATCGGGAGGGGGAAAGGTCAAATGATGAAACTTTCTTAAAATGATCGACCGAGTAATAAAAAATATTTATTTGGAAGTTTTGTTCTCATAACCAATGTTTTGATTATAATTGATGGCATACAATCTCCGCTAAGTCAACTAGCATTAAAACATAATTTTATAGTTTGAAACTGTGCTTTTAATTTTAGTACTCTAGCAAACAAGCTTATAAAAACTAAATTTTAAGTTGACAATAAAGTACATGTGACCATCCCATAAATACAACTATTAAAACTATATAAATTGTAAACGATCCACATGATAGGTAAGCAAGTTCATATTCACCTTTTTATATGTTTTAAAAATTTCAGGGATACAATTCCAACCTTAGCTAGTACATTGATATTTTATCAAGAAAACAAATAATACAAGAAAATTCTTGAAGAATCTTTTATTTCTTTAATATATAGCCACGTGAACTCTCAATTACTTTTGCATCAATTTGAACAAGAATGGCCAACCGGTCATGCCAATTGATCTTTATTCCAATAAACTTCTAGTTACTTTTGCATGTGATTCCATCATCAAGCCCATATTTATTTAAAACAAACAAGAAGAAAAGACAGATAATCATTTATATAAATATTAGTTCTCGAATAAGTTTGTTCCATGCGTATTTTATGTTAATTAGTATAATTTTTAAAATAATAGATAAGAGAATAAATAGATTGGACATATGCGAGAATTTGAATAGATGATCAGAAGATTGAAAACACAAACAATGAACAACAAAGTGCAAAAGAGAACAAAAATTATTAAGAACAAAATAATGGTCTACACAACATAAAGAAAGATGGTTATATGTACTTAATTTAATGGAAAGTTAATTAAAAAAAATAATATAAAAATAATATACCTTTGTTGAAGAAATTGCTAAGAATAAACCAAAAAATGAGTAGTTTTAGGAAGAAATTAAAGCATATAATAATTTGATAATGGACCAAAGGCTAAAAGTATTGGTTTTATAGAAGATAAAAGAATATGAAAAGTTCTTTTAACTGATGGAAGTCCAAAAGAAGTAGAAAATAATATTAATTAAAAAAAAAGAAACAAATTGATGAAAATCATAAAGAAGAATTTTTCTTTAAAAAAAAACCTTGAAAACTCATGTTTAAATAAATGATTCCACCTCAGCAAATTCTTTATAGTTGTCATTTGGTTTTGGAGAATTGAGTGAGTATAATGTCTTATTCACCCATTACATGTAATTAATAATTATTACTAGTTGATTAAATTTTAATCTACTACATAAAAATTACTATTCAATTAATGAAAAGAATTTTTACTTGTGAATGGCTCCTAATATTTGCCTTCGTGTACTTAATGCTGTAAACAAAACATTAAGCCATATTTTTTGGTTACTAAATTTAGTAACGTATAGTAATAACAAAAGAAATTTGTCATGCCATAACCAAGGAATTAAAGTGCAACTCTTGGAATTCAAAATATCTTATTATTAATTAAAATATTAATATTTAATTATTTTAATTTGATATAAGGATAAAATGGTAATCCAACTTACACTTTGGAGCTTCTCACTTTTAATAATATATGATGATATATAATTTATAACCCACTGATTGTAGTAATCTGAATATATTAAATCTTCTAGTTTTTCTTTTTAATTCCTCCAAAACTTAAAATGTTTCTTTTGAGACGTAATACAACCCCAATATTATTCCTCCAATAGTAACACAGTAGCTCTTTAGAGCTAACAATTAATTTTGTGTACTATCATATATTCCATGACACCATCCGTATGATAAATATTTCCTTCAAAGGAGAAATTTATATTATCATTGTCATGGTCAAAATTACTATAAGCAAGACATGTTTCTTTCTTTACTTTCATCACATCATGGGCATACAACCATGATAAATTTGTGTTGTCACACAATAATATTATTTTGGTCATGACCAATATTGATAGGTAATAATTAATTTTTCTTTTTCCCTTTCGATAGTTCATAATAAAAAATATCATAATATTTATGACGTACAAAAGTACATGAATTATGACCATTTATGATAAAAGTTTATTTATTTCTCTCAAACCTCATGTAGAGGTGAGTTGTGACATGTATCCAATTCATAATGCATTTATAAACTTCTTGACCCATTCACTTTCAGAATGGTTGAGCATTCATGATACTTATCACAAGTAACATTCTCTTCAGGGAATGGACTAACCATTTATATGTGCTTCATAAATTTGTATTATAAGCTCACTGTCATGTTTTTAAAATTTATCATTTTTGCATGACACACCTCAATATCCCTTTGAAAGGTCTAGTGTACAACCACTTTATCTTCCTTTCTTTTGATGTAGGATTTATAAATTTATCAAAATATTAGATTCCACAATAACCTCATGTCTAATGACCTTTCATACCATTTAATGATAAAAATTGGCTTCACAATTTAAAGGACTATTTGGAGAACCCATAGTGTTCTTCCTTTTTATAATTACCACAATAATATTGATTAAAATTCTATCCCTCCAGGACTTTATTTATATATTCAATCACTTGTTATCTTTCAAACTACCACATTCATATGATGGAATGAAGCAAATAAATTGGACAAAATTAACTTATGATGTACTGCTATCACATTTTTAAGAGAGTTGAGAAAATTCAACGAGACAAATTTCATGACTTTATATAAAAATATATTAATTTTTTTCTTAGTCATCATTATATCATCACTATGGTACATTGATACTCAAACTCAATGTCTTATCCATACAAAGATGAGTTAGTCAATAATTGTTATGGGACTTGAATACAATCTTTTATCATCATATTGCATTGTTACTTTGACTAAATTTATTACCAATACAAAGGCATGTAAGGCCATAACTTGTTAACATTTCAATCCAATATTTTATCATCATAGTAAAATAAATGGAGTTGCAAATGCTCTTAGTAGGTTGTCCATGAGAAATATGAGTTAGTTTGTGATGTTCACGGGCTTGCTCATTTGGGAGTTCATTTAGTTGATTACGGTATGGTGGAGTTATTGTTCAGAATGAGTCAGAATCATCTATTGTGTCAAATGTGAAGGCAAAGCAAGCGTATGATAAGACTTTGGTTAAACTTAAGGAAGCAGTTCTCGAAAATGTTTTTGAGGCTTTGTCCTAAGGGGGATATGGTGTGCTTATTTATCAAGTTAGTTATGTGTTTCAAATGTTGATGCGTTATGACAATAAATACTATCAGAAGCTCATAGTTCTCAATATTCTATTCACTTAGGGGCTACTAAGATGTACCAGGATTTACAGAAAATCTATTGCTGGAATGAGACGAAGAAGGATATTGTGAATTTTGTGTGCAAGTGTCCACATTGCCAATAAGTTAAGATTGAGAATAAGAAATCAAGTAGTATGAATCAACATATTATTATTCTTACTAGGAAGTTGGAAGACTTGAATATGAAGTTCATCACATGTTTAGCTCATACACATCATCAGCATGATTGTATTTGGGTGGTTGTAGAGCGGATGACTAAGTCATAACAATTCCTTCTAGTTAAGACTTTCTATTCAATCGAGGATTATGACGGACTTTACATTAAGGATTTAGTTAAATTGCATGGTGTGCCATTGTCCATTATCTCAGATAGGGGCACTAAGTTCACTTCTTAATTTTGGAGATCATTTCTATGAGGTATTGGTACTTAGGTTAAGCTTAGCACAACTTTTCACATGCAAACAGATCATCATTCTGAATGGAGTATTTAGACATTGGAGGATATGTTAAGAGCTTGTGCGATTGATTTTATGGGTAATTGGATGATCATTATCCTTTGACTGAGTTTTCTTATAAAAATAGTTATCACTCTAATATTCAGATGGCTCCATTTGAGGCGCTCTATAGTAGGATGTTTAGGTCTCTTATTTGTTGGTTTGAAGTTGGTGAGGTGTCTTTGATAGGACCCAAGTAAGTTGATGAGGCTATGAATAAATTTTGACTTATTAGTAATATGTTAAGAATGACCTAGAGTGGAAAAAATCTTATGCGGATGTGAGGATGAGAGAGCTTGATTCTTTTGTTGATGGTTAGGTTTATTTGAATATTTCTCCCATGAAGAAGGTGATAAGGTTTGGTAAGAAAGGTAAGCTCAGTCCCCGGTATGTGGTCCTATATCATATTTTGAGGCATTTTGGTAATGTGGCTTATGAGTTGGACTTTCCTCTAGAGTTAACATTAGTGCTTCCAATGTTTTATGTGTTCTTGTTGAAAAAATGCATTGGTGATCTAACTTAAGTTGTGTAATGATCTCTGAGTCATTTTTTTTGTTCATGCCTCATTTTTATCGTTTAAAGCATTATTATAGCCACACCAAGTCATTTATGACTTGCTGGGACTGATAGTTGGGTCACCGGTCGTTTGGTTGGTTTTTGTGTGAGTTTTAGTGTTTCGTAGCTTTTGAACCTTGAATGGTCAGTTTCGATCAAAAGTTTAAAAAGATAACCTCAAAATCCAATTTTGATAATTCCATCAGCTCCATAAGGGCCACCTTAGTCTAGTAGTGACTTTCGAGGCTTTCAGTGCGATAAAGCTCAAATGTCCTCCTTGAAACCAATTCAAAGGGACAATGGTCGTAGTCAATAAAAATACCCAACTAAGAGTCAGGGTTGAAAATCCTACGGAGAATGGTATATCATAGAGAATTTTATAAAGAATGTAGGATTGTAAAATCATTCATTTGTTGGAGTAAAAACAAGTGGTAGGATGATTCCACCAATTTAAGGAAATGATTTGGTTATATAATGTCACAATTAAATTTACATTATGGGAAATTAAAGAAGAAACAAGCAATCTAAGGGTGCGGGGTTGGAAGTTGTAACAATCCGGGAAAATGCTATAGGGCAAGCTAGAGCATAACATGTAGTCTAGTAATCTAATGAAGTTACTACGTAAGGTGAGGGTCTTAAAATAAGTTCCCTAACCTAGTACTAGGGTCCTAGATCTTATACGTCAAGGAAAGGCTCCCACATGGACCCGCTAAAGGTCATTGATGAGAGCCAAGAGGTTGCTCCAAAAGCTGCCAAATGCAGCTTCATTCACGAGCCAAGGACCACGAGGCGTGGACTGACTCATGCCCTATAGATGGGGGTCATGAGTCTAGCACAGTCTGTGGACTAGTTCACGATCCGTTGATAGGCCTCGTGAGTTGAGACTTAGTCCCCACATCATGGCCTTGAACCTCCCCTCTTTGACCCAAACGACGGAAGCACAACACACTTCGTAGTCCCACCTACGGTCCGTAGGTGGGGGAGTCGTGAACGTGGCCTACACCTTTGCTAAGGACTCAACCTAGGTGAGGGTAGTTTGGTAATTTACTAATTAATTAAGTTAGGGTGTGGGACGGTTAAATTTAGTTGTTTTAAGTATATTAAAGTATTTTTAAGTATTAAAGAAGTCTTTTAACTCTCATAACTCCAAAAATATCTTCCAAATTCTCTCTTCTCTCTCTAAGAAGTTCCTCCATTGAAGAACAAAGGAGAAGGTCAAGATTAGGGTTCAAACGTCAAGATGTTCACGCAAATTTCGTGGGTTAACATCAAACAAGGAATGGGAACCTTGATTCATGGAATACCTTCCTCCATGAAGCCCTCTCAACTTAATTTGGAAAATGGGTTTTATTGTTCAAAAACTAGGGTTTTCATTCTAGTCATGGGATCTTCCTAAAAATGTTTTTATTATGCTATTTGATGTATATTATGGATGATTTCACGCTTTAATGGTAATTTTATAGTAAAACTCCCCATGAACCCATCAACTACCCCATGACCCCAATTTCATGAATGTCAATGAAGGTATTGATGCAAGGTCATTTCTACTATGTATTGTGGTTATGTTAATTTGGTTATGAAACCCTGCCTTATTTATGTTGATGATAGTATATCCTAAATGAAAGTGTGAGACTTGGTTCATGACCTTGCAAGGGGTAAATTGTGAGGGATTGCTCACGATTGTTAACAAGTTATTGATGAACTGATGAACTCATTTGAAAGGTGAGAATCCTATGACTATTGTGTGAATTGAGGTGTCGTTGGAAGACTAATTTCCCTTATCCTTACACATGCTTATGTATAAATTGTCTAGAATGACGTTGATGTTGTTATGTTGATTGAAGGGCTAGTTCTCATGAAAACACTATGAATAATGAGGTGAAAGTTACTCACCCTACAATGATGATTCTAAGGTGAAAGGTATTTCTCACTTAAATGAATCTATGAGCTATTTGTTGAGTTATATTGAACGAATGGTAAAGTATGGCTTCACACATGTAGATATAATTTCATATCAATTATGTATAATTGGAAAATAATGCTTAGTACCGAGTCAATGTGGACAATGAGGAAAAGGCCCCTCTGCTAATGCAATAGGTTGGGTCATCTATAGTAAACTCATGAGATGGAAGCTCCTCCACTAATGCAATAGGTTGGTTTTCTAGTAGCAATCTCTCTATCCCATAACTATGTTCCAAACATAAGACTTAGCTAGTGGATCAACTTAGACGCTAAATATAATTAATTCTACCTTCGACAAGGAAGAACACCTTCTTTCGGTGTAGGGTTATATGACACCAGATTCCATGTAGCTCACATGGTCTATGTCGGGTATGGCTAATATTCCCTAATAACAATAAGATAATGAATATAATAAGAATTATACTATGACTTCTTAATGGGTTTACTTGGTAGGAGTGGGGGTATGGGACTTCACTTTTACATTGCACAAGGAGACTTATTAGGCAGTTGTGGAATGGTTCCCTTATGGTATGATAATATATGAACATATGACTTTCCTTATGTTTAGTTCATGTACTTGTATAATTCCTCATTTATGACTATGTATTTTGGTAAGCTTGAAGACTATGGTAATGAATTTGTGGCTTCAAGGGATGCTTGGTAAGGTTGTTATTATGGGATGCCAACCATACATTGCACAAGTGTACTTAGAGGTTGCTAAGGTATTGATATTACTTTGTTATGAGTGTATTGTGACTATAACTTGTTTTCTATGTTTGAAAATGCATATTGGCTGTCCAACCTTGATAAATGCATATTTCCAAGAAAAAATGTCCTATTTAGCATATTTAAATGATTTTATGCATGTTTCCGTACTTAGTACACATTTGTGCTAACCCCCTTCTTTCTTCATACTATTAGTGTATGTCCTGGACGTTGATCTATTACTTACTTCTTCAAAGTAAAGTTTGGGTCGACTATTCCCCTAATATTTGGTGAGTCCTCCTGTTCGAGAACCATATATTTTATTTTATTCTTAGTAATTAGTACTTTCTTATGTTAAGACTTTCAATGATGTAAAGGGTTAAGTCCCTAATTTCGTACTCTTACGTTATATGATTTTAATGAGACAAGTCTAGTATTTCCACAACTCTTTACATAGGAAATTTGAAATTTGACTTCTGTTTAGATAGTTCTAATTTTCCACATTATTTCTTATGACATTATGTGTATGATTATGGTAAGGGATTGTATGTGACCCCTTCGAGGTCAACTATGCCATGTTACGTCTAGGGGGTAACCCCGGGTCGTGACAAACTTAGTATCAGGGCATAAGGTTTTTGGAATAATATTTAGGATTGATGTCTCATGAAACCACGTCTAATAGAGTCTCGTTCATGAGTGTGAAGCGCGCCATACTCATGAGTGAGAGGCTATATGATGTATAGGAAATTTTCCCTTCTTTCATCACTCTCTATTCGTGCTTAAAATATTAGCCCTATGATCTACTTTCTAATATTTTTCTTATGATTATAGGAAATGAATACTAGAAGAGGTAATGGAAGGAGAGGGCAAGTGGAGAATGTCAATGAGGGGAATCCTCTCCAAGCTTCTCTGAATCCTCAAGTGCCTAATGAGGTGTGAGCTATGACTAATATGGAGATTAGGATGGATCTCCAGACCCTGACTCAGGTTTTGATGGATTAAGTCACTAGGGATGCAAGAGTTCAACCGAATCTAAATGCTAGCACAAACGCTTCCAGGATTAGGGATTTCACCAGAATGAATCCCCCTACCTTTTATGGCTCCAAAGTGGATGAGGATCCACAAGGCTTTCTAGATGAAGTGTTGAAAGTGGTTGATGCCATGTGAGTGACTAATTTTAAGAAGGCGGAATTGGCCGCCTACTAGTTGAAGGACGTAGCTTAGGTTTGGTATGATCAAAGGGAAAGGGGAGAGGACTGTGAGAAAGGGTCCGATTGATTGGGAAGCATTCAAGTCGGCTTTCCTTGATAGGTTTTTCCCACTAGAATTGAGGGAGAGGAAGATGCAGGAATTCATCAACCTTCGCCAAGGAGGTATGAGTGTGAAAGAATATGGCCTTAAGGTCACGCAATTGTCTAATCATGCTCCAACCTTAGTGGTAGACTCAAGGGCCAAGATGAATAAATATGTTATGGAGATATCTGCCTTGGTTGTAAATGAGTGTCGTTCGGCAATGCTCATTTCAAGCATGAACATTTCCCGCCTTATGGTTCATGTCGAACAAATTGAGGAGGAAAAAATCAAACAAAGTTGGTAGAGAAGTGAAGAGGACAAGAGTAGATGATAACAATTCGTCTAAAGGCAGATTTGAGGTTCAAGACAAACCAAAGTTTAAGAAGAGATTTTCTAATCAAGGTACCACTAAAATTTCTAATGTCAACAAATAAAGGGTGCCTACTCCTAAGCCACAAGGTGGTAGTGGAGGTGGTTCTTATGTCGAGAGGCCTACTTGTGCAAAATGTGGTAAGAAGCATGAAGGTAAATATCTTGTCGGTATGGTGTGTGCTACGGATGTGGAAAGGGTGGGCATCAACTAAAAGATTGTCCAACCTATTCGGCCAAGGGAAGAGAGGGTAATCAAGCCCCCCCAAGTGGTTCTAATTTGGATGCTTCGAAGAAGAGTCGCTTTTATGCTCTCTAGTCCCGAAGTGATGAAGAGGGATCCCTGGACGTTGTCACCGATATGTTACAAGTATTTTCCATTGATATTTATGCATTGTTAGACCCTGGTGCTACTTTATCTTTTGTTACACCTTTCGTAGCTATGAAATTTTATGTACTTCCCAAAACTCTAATAGAACCTTTTTCAGTGTCTACCTCAGTTGGTGACTCAGTTGTTGCAAAAAGAGTCTATAGAAATTGTTCCATTTCTTGACCTCATAGAGTCACTCGGGTTGATTTGGTAGAGTTAGATATGTTAGATTTTGATGTCATCTTGGGGATGGATTGGTTGCATGCTTGTTTTTCCTCCATTGATTGTAGAACTCGGGTAGTGAAGTTTTGGTTTCTTGATAAGTCCGTTTTTGAATGGAAAAAGGGAAATTCAATTCCTAGGGTTGATTTATTTCGTGTCTAAAGGCTTGTAAAGTGATTTCTAAGGGTTGTATCAACCATATTGTAAGGGTCAAGGACGTCGGGTCCGAGACTCCTTCTTTAGAGTCAGTCCCCATAGTGAGGGAGTTCATGAGGTTTTTACTAATGACTTGCCCGGTATTCCTCCAGAATGGGAAATAGACTTCGACATTGATCTTATACCAGACACAAAACCCATATCTATTCCTCCTTACCGAATGGCCCCGACCGAATTGAAAGAGTTAGAAGCTCAACTCAAGGATTTGCTAGATAAGGCTTTTATTCAACCAAGCATATCTCCATGGGGGTGAACCGGTCTTATTTGTGAAAAAAAAAGGATGGGTCCCTTAGGATGTGCATTGATTATCGCCAGCTGAACAAGGTAACTATAAAGAATAAATACTCGCTCTCCAGGATTGATGATTTATTTGACAAACTCTAAGGGGGAGTTATTTTTTGAAGATTGACTTACCTTCGGGCTATCACCAACTTAGGGTGAGAGATGTTGATATTCCTAAAATAGCCTTTCGAACAAGGTATGGTCACTTTGAATTCTTAGTGATGTCTTTTGGCCTAACCAATGCTCCGACAACTTTTATGGATCTTATGAATGGGGTGTTTAGGCAATACCTTGATTCATTTGTGATCATCTTTATTGACGATATTTTGATCTATTCTAAGAGTGAGGGAGATCACATGGAGCATTTGAGGATAGTTTTAGAAGTCCTTAAAGATCAACAATTATAAGCTAAGTTTAGCAAGTGCAAGTTTTGGCTATGGTCAATTGCTTTCCTCAGTCATATAGTGTCAAGCCAAGGTATAGAGGTTGATCCTAAGAAGACCGATGCGACTAAGAATTGGCCTAGACCTCTATGTCCCACTGATGTACGAAGATTTTTGGGCTTGATCGGGTATTATAGAAGGTTTCTCATCCATTGCTTCTCCGTTAACAAATTTGACTCAAAAGAAATCCAAATTTGAGTGGTCTGAGACTTGTGAGAGGAGTTTCCTAGAGTTAAAGAATAGACTTACCACCGCTCCGATGTTGACCTTACCAGAGGGTACTGATGGGTTTGTAGTTTATTGCGACGCTTCCCGAGTAGGTTTGGGATATGTCTTTATGCAATATGGCAACGTGATTGCCTATGCTTTGAAGCAACTCAAAGTACATGAAAAGAATTACCCGACCCATGATCTGGAATTAGCGGTGATAGTTATTGCCTTAATATTTTGAAGGCACTACTTATATGGGGTCCATGTTGACATGTTCACTGACCACAAGAGTCTCCAATATGTGTTTCAATCGAGAGAGATTTGAATCTCTAATAGAGGAGGTGGTTGGAACTTTTAAAAGATTATGATATGGGTGTCATTTACCATCACGGCAAAGTTAATGTAGTTGCTGGTGCCTTAAGTCGAATGACTATGGGCAGTGCGGCTCATGTAGAAGATGAGAAGAAGGAACTAGTTCGTGATGTGCATAGGTTGGCCCGTTTAGCTGTCCAACTGATAGATTCTTCGAAGGGTGGATTCATGGTTCACCATAGTTCCGAATCATCCATTGTGGTTTGATGTGAAGTCTAAGCAACATCTTGATCTTATTTTTGATGGAGCCGAAATAATCGATTCTTAACAAATTCGTTAAGGCTTTCTCCCAAGGGGGATGGGGTGCATAGGTACGAAGGTAGATTGTGTGTTCGGATGCCGATAGCTTGAGAGATCATATTCTAGAAGAGGCTCATGGTTCGCGATATTCTATTCATTCGGGGGCCCACCAAGATGTACCATGATCTCATGAGAGGTCTATTTGTGGAATGGCATGAAGAAGGATATAGTGGGCCTTGTGGCAAAATGTCCAAATTGTCAGCAAGTCAAACTCGAACACAAAAGTCTAGGAGGTTTGTTGCAAGATATAGATCTTCCAATTAGAAGTGGGAGGAGGTGAATATGGACTTTGTTGTAGGGTTGCCTCGTACTCGAAAGCGACATGATTCTATTTGGGTCATTGTTGATAGAATGATGTAATTAACCCATTTCCTTCATATCAAGATTTCCTTCTCAGCAGAAGACTATGCTATGTTATACATCGAGGAAATAGTGAAATTACATAGGGTTCCTTTGTCCATCATATCGGATCAGGGTACCTAGTTTACTTCACATTTTTGGAAAGCATTCAAAAGAGGGGTTGGAACTAATGTTAAACTTAGTACCGCTTTCCACCCTCAGATGGATGGTCAAGCGGAACATACCATTCAGACCTTATAAGATATGTTGAGGGCGTGTGTGATGATTTCAAGGGAAATTGGGATGATCATCTTGCATTGATTGAATTTGCCTACAACAATAGTTATCATTCAAGCATTGCCATGTATCTGTTTGAAGCACTTTATGGTAGGAGGTGTAGATCTCTGGTGGGTTGGTTTGAAGTAGGTGAGTTTGCTCTAATTGATCCCGATCTAGTTTATGATGCCATTGGAAAAGTTCAACTCATTAGAGAGAGGTTGAAGACGGCTAAAAGTCGGCAAAAGTCCTATGCCGACAATAGAACAAGGGATCTTGAATTCGAGATTGGTGATTGGGTCTACTTAATGATCTCACCTATGAAGGGTGTGATGAGGTTTGCCAAGAAAGGGGAAACTTATTCCTTGATATATGGGGCCATACCAAATTTTGACACGTGTGGGAAAGGTTGCATATAAATTGGACTTACCCAGTGAGTTGGCCGCGGTTCACCCAGTGTTCCATTTCTCTATGTTCTAAGGCCGATATGAAGTCCCACTCTCCTTATCTTTTTCCTTCTACTCCTACCCCTACTTGAGGTAATTAGTTCTTGGGTTGGCATTTCTCGAATAGTTGTACTATGAGTTTTCTATATGGTTTTCTTATGTGTGCATGTTCTTATGAGAATCCATGTTTAGCATGTATTGAATTTTCATGATTTATGTATTCCTCATGTGGGGCTGCACTTTAGCATAAAGGTTTCATGTATGGCTTTATGAGGTGAACTAATGAACATGTGTGCTATACTTTTAATTATATGGCTAGATGGCTTTTTATTGATTGATTTTATTGAGCTTGCTGCATGGAGAAGGTAGTTCCTCCTAAGATGGTATGAAATGATAATGTCGTGTGCATAGTGGGTTGTAGGTATAGTTCCTACCTCCTTGTGATTGCATTGATTATGTCTTGAGGTGGAGTGGTATTCCTCTTATATTATGTGCATTGTTAATATTGCATGTTGTTGGGCTTCTAGTCTTGAGTCACTAACCCCCGCTCCCCTTTATGCATTTTAAGTGTCATTCGGGGACGAATGTTCCTAAGGGGAGATATTGTAACACTCCGGGAAAATGCTAGGGTAAGCTAGAGCTTAACAGGTAGTCTAATGAAATTACTACGTAGTCTAGTAGTCTAATAAAGTTACTACGTAAGGTGAGGTCTTAAAATAAGTTCCCTAACCTAGTACTAAGGTCCTAGATCTTATATGTCAAGGCAAGGCTCCCACAAGGACCCCCCAAAGGTCCTAGATGAAAGCCAAGAGGCTGCTCCAAAAGCTACCAAATGCAGCTTCATTAACGAGCCAAGGACCACGAGGCGTGGACTGAATCACGCCCATAGATGGGAGTCGTGAGTCCTGCCTTAGCCTACACCAAAGTCTTCCAAAAATTCCATGTCTCAGTCCCTTTCCACGGATGTGCAGCACAGTCCGTGGATCAGTTCACGCTCTGTGGATAGGCCTCGTTAGTTAGACATAATCCCCTCACCATGGTCTTGAACCTCCCCTCTCTGACTCAAACGACGGAAGCACAACATGCTCCGTAGTCCCACCTACGAACCGTGAACATGGCCTGCACATCTGCCAAAGAATTGGCCTAGGTGAGGGTAGTTTGGTAATTTACTAATTAATTAAGTTTGGGTGTGGGACGGTTATGTTTAGTTGTTTTAAGTATATTAAAGTATTTTTAAGTATTAAACAAGTCTTTTAACTCTATAACTTCAAAAATATCTTCTAAATTCTATCTTCTCTCTCTAAGAAATTCCTCCATTGAAGAACAAAGGAGAAGGTCAAGATCTTCACTCAAATTTTGTGGGTTAACATCAAACAAGGTATGGGAACCTTGATTCATGGAATACCTTTCTCCATGAAGCCCTCTCAACTCATTTTCGAAAATGGGTTTTATTGTTCAAAACTATGGTTTTCATTCTAGTCATGGGTTCTTCCTAAAAACACTTTCATTATGTTAGTTGATGTATATTATCGATGATTTGAGGTTTTAATGGTGATTTTTAGTAAAACTTCCCATGAACTACCCCATGACCCCAATTTCATGAATTTCAATAAGGGTATTGATGCAAGGTGATCTCTACTATGTATTGTGGCTATGTTCATTTAGTTATGAAGCCTTGTCTCATTTATGTTGATATATATCCTAAATGAAAGTGTCGACTTGGTTCATGACCTTGCAAGGGGTAAATTGTGAAGGATTGTTCATGATTGTTAACAAGTTATTGATGAACTTATGAAATCATTTGAAAGGTAAGAATCCTATAAATATTGTGTGAATTGAGGTGTCGTTGGAAGACTAATTTCCCCTATCCTTACACATGTTGTTGTATAAATTGTCTAGAATTATGTTGATGTTGTTGTGTTGATTGAAAGGCTAGTTCTCGTGAAAACACTATGAATAATGAGGTGAAAGTTACTCACCCTAAAATGATGATTCTAAGGTGAAAGGTAGTTCTCACTTAAATGAATCTATGAGCTATTTGGTGAGTTGTATTGAACGAATGATAAATAACTACAAGTGACGGAGACAGACGATTTAAATAACGGAAAATCAAAAGAAAATAGTATCGAAAATGACTGGAAAGGTGGAAACAAGACCAGATCAAATTTGATCATTATGAACAAATCCAAAATCTTTATAAATAGAGCCAATCATTAATTCCCAATCGTGGGGTGATTCGAGTCAAATCGACCTTCCCTCTCATCTCAGGGTAAGGCAAGGAATTATTTCAAATGTTCGTTGTTCAATATCTCGGCTGCTCAAGAAGTTTGACTAGTTGCTCCTCCGACCGGAGTGGATTCTAGGGAAGGGCGGAGCGAGCTTGAGAGAATTATAAAGGATGAACTTGTATGGAAATTGGGGATTTGAGCGAATTAGAGTGTTTTAGGTAGTTTTAGGAGTTTAAATATAGTTATAGGTCTTAGAATTAGGGTGAAAAAAAATAGTATATACATTAAATGCATAGGAAAAGACTCAAGTACCCTTAAGAATAACTATTAGAGAAAACTATTGTTGGGGTCTATGGTCCTTCCTTTCAAACTGTAAATTAACAACTAGAGCTTGAAAATCTAATCAAATCCTATGAGTTCCCCTATAATTCTTCGTCTGGTCTACAAACCGTATCCCTAACCCTTAGTCCTCATGTTACCCAAAAATCCCGAAAGTGGAAAAATCATTTCATGATTAAATTCTATTATAACATCTCACTATTTGAAAGAAAGAGAAAGAGTTAGAATTGGAAAGAGTCATTTTAGGAAAGAATGAAAACTTTAGAAAATTTGTTAAGTTATGTTTGAATTTTTGGTCAACTCAAACAACCATAAATCTTAGCTAAAGATGAGTTAGGTGTGCTTCTAGATACCGTAGGAAATATCTTGGAATTAAATTTCCAATGCCACCAAGTTTGCGTGATTCCGAGTTCGTATCAGTGAGATATGTCCATTGGAAGTTGGAATGTTCAAATAAAGAAAGTCTAATCCGGATTTTTGGAGGGGTAGTTTAGTCTTTCCCTTATCCAATTATTTTTTTTCATTTTTAGTAAGTTATGTGTGGTCTAAACTAAGTTAGTTCAGTGTACGCAATTAAGAAATATGCTAGGGCTTTAAGTGAAGAGAAAAGAGGAGAAAGGAGAAGAGAAGTTCAAGATTTGTCAACTTCTTCCGAGTTTGGTTGTGGATTTCGTGAAAGATTCAATCCTACGAGGTATGTGAGACTTTTTCACGAACGTTGGGTTCATTCACCCACATGCCAATCATGTTTGTTTTAGCGAAATTTCTTTCTAGAATCTTTGAAAGTATGATGTTCTTGAATTATGTTCTTGAAGTTTGCTTTAGTTCTTGAGATTTGATGGGATTGTGGAGTTCTTGATGGAATAGTGTCGTTTAGAGTTACATTCTTGTGTATATATACTGGGTATTTGAATCTAAAGAGGGATTGAGAAAAATAATCGGATTTAGGCAAATTGGGGTGAGGAAACGAAGAAGGGAAAAGTTGAGCAGGTTTTGGCACGCAAGTCCATGTCGTGGACTTGCTCCCCCAGTGCACAAAAATTACCTCCGCTTCATGAAGAAGACGCGGACTCCCCTGTTTCAAAAATAAATTTCATGATCAAATATTTAAATGCATCTCCGCATTGCATACTTGTTTCCAGATAGTGTTTTGTTGATCATTTCTCATGTTTAACTATCTAAAAACAGTCCTAAACATCATGAGATCCTTCCTATCACAAATCAATATCCTTGAATCCATAAATTTAAACTCAAAGAGAGTTAAGAGTCAAGTCAATAGAAGTTCATAGAATTTTTCAAAAGTCTTTTAGAAATGTTTTAACTTTGTTTTAAGACTTAAGTTTTAAGTTGAGTAAAGAGTAAGAGTAGAGTTCATTTCTTCAAAGATTATACCGGAACTAAGTATTCCCAAGAGTTAAATGTTTGCACATTTGAGCAAGAAAGGAAACACCGATTTCAAGAGAACTTTTAAGCTAAGTTTTGAGTAATTATCTCAAACTAAATAAAGAGTTTTGTTTTAAAAACATATGAGCTGAGTATATTTTGGGAGTAGTATTGAACACCGATATGGGGATGCGAGTTCAGAATAACTCAAGTCTGTATAAACAATGTAGCCATCATGGGTAGAAAGGATCATATTTTTTAGATAATTCCTTATTGCTTTTTAGGATAGACTAGTGGATCCACTCAGTTAAGGCATTCTATATGATGGTAAAGTATAGGACAGTTCTGTCACTGTGCACAAGACGTTGTATCATCACTTATGCTTATAGTGGTGGTAGTCAGTTAGAGAAACTCCCACAATATTATATTACTTTATATGTAAACTATGTTTTTATTGCATTTCTTTAAAAAATTAAGTTTCTACCTTCAGTTTTAAATGCTTTGTATAAACTATAGTATTATTGTTGTTTTTACCTTGCATTTAAGTTTAGTTATTCATACGTTGAGAGTAAATCCAAGGTTAATGTTCTTTTCCGATTCCTTTCAAGCTTATGTCTTGTTTAGTATTACCCTCACATACTCGTATATTCAATGCACTGATGCTATTTGGCCTGCATTATTTTATGAGGCAAACACGGGTAACTAGGATCAGTATTCAGCGCCTCGTTGATCCAAAGAGAGCACTCGAGTCGATTACTCAACCTCCTTGCTTTCTAGAGGATCCTTTTCAGTGCTTTAGTACTTTAGTTGTTATAATGATTGGGATCTTGCCCCGATATCCCTCTTTATTTTAGAGGCTTCATAAACAGTTAGTAGTTCAGTTGTCTTTACATTGTATGTTAAGACTTGAGTTGCCATCTATGGCTGGTTAGATATTTTATCCTAAAATGTTCTGAGTTAAATTTGAGACATTTGTTTTATAAGTGCATTTGATAATTGTAATAATGCTTAGAGTCTTTCGCTGAGAGTCTAGCTAAGCCAAGGGTTCGCTTGGGGCAAGAAATAGTTCTCGAGTGCTAGTCCTGACAGGGTTTAGGCTCGCGGTGTGACAAACCTGGTATCATAGCCTAGATTTGACGAGTCCTAGGGATTCTATGAAGCCATGTATGTAGAGTCCTAGTTATCGATGTGAAGCGCACCACATATATAATTAGGAGGGTGCAACACTTAGAAATTATCTCACTTCTTTCATACTCATTTCATGCGATCGAGTTCATCTCTATAAAGTCTCTTTTTAATTCATGCTTGCGCATGTTTTTCAGTTAATCATGCCTCCACGAAGAGCTGTCCGAGGTTGTCCTTCTAGGAGGAACGTTGAGGAGCAAGGGTACCTAATGCATTTGAAGTGGAACCCCAAGGAGAAGTCATGAATGTTGAGTTTAGTGAAATGATTCGAATGTTAAGCCAAGTTGTGACTAACCAGGTTGGGCAATAAAGAGGAGCTAGATAGGAAGTGGCTAATACTTCAAGGATGCGAGAGTTCTTGAGGATAAGTCCTCCATGTTTCCTTGTTCAAGCACTCGAGGATCCAGAGAACTTTATTGAGGAACCGAAAAGGTATTTGGAGTTATGCACATTGCCGATGCTTTGCGAGTAGAACTAGCGCATATCAACTGAAGAATGTTGCTTGGACTTGGTTTGATCAGTGGAAGAAGGGTAGAGTTGGGGATCACCACATGTGAGTTGGGCTTGTTTTGAGGAGGCCTTCTTGGGGCGTTTCTTTCCCCGAGAACTGAGAGAGGCCAAGGTACAAGAGTTTCTCACTCTTAAGCAACATTCACTAAGTGTTCATGAGTACAGCTTGAAGTTCACTCAACTTTCCTGATATGATCCGGAGCGGATATGAGAAGCAGGATGCATGTTTTTGTTACTAGGTTATCCCGTCTATCAAGCAAAGATGGAAAGGTAACCATGCTAATTAGGGAGATGGATATAGCAAGGTTGATGGTCTATGTGCATGAGGTTGAGAAAGAGAAGCTGAGGAATAGAGAGGAGTTTAGAAACAAGAAAGCGAAGACATGGAATGAGTTCGGATAGAAAAAATGAAACGACCCAAAAAGTTCCTAAAAATGTGATTCGGAAGTTACCGGAAACTTGTTTTAGCTATATCTAAAAATTCGTTTCGTTTTTCAAAAATCCGACTTCATATTCTTGTTTAGGGGGTCAAATTGAGTGGGAAATGGGTCTAACCCAAATTTTAGAGCAACCGTATCAAAATCCGAAATTTCCAAGTGAAGCCTTTTTCGAAGGTCTACTTTGGAGGGTCATATCTCCTAGTATACAAATAATTGGGTGGTCCATAACATATCCATGGAAAGCCCTTTGAGTTAGCTACCCAACGCACTTTGTTTCACCTCATTCGGAGTTCGAACGAAGAAGTTATGCCCATTTTCATAAAATCTGTCCGTGCAGGAAATGCAATTTCCAGAGAGTGAATTTACTGTTCATAAGCCTCATTTCTTTTTTCCAAGTGTTGGACCTGTTTTTCCAAGGGCATATTTTATTTCCTATATAGCATTAATTCAATTCTCATCTCTAAAACATTTCCCAAAATACCTCTCCCATACTTAAGACACATTTTCTCTCAAGAACCTTAATCCAAAACCTTCCTCAAGATTGAAGAGATTCTTGTTCCAAGTTCCAAGCTTCCATTGAAGACACTCTCAAGACCTTCATAAAGACTCAAGGTATGTGGTGTTGAACTCATGGGTCCTTCCACCCATAGTGCCTAGACTCTATTCTACTCACTAATTCATGGTTTAAGTTGAGATTCATAAATTAGTCTTGTTCCTTGTATAAATTTCCTGCGCAGTGAATTCTAGCATGAAAAGTGGTTGTTTTGAGCATTTTGTGACTCTAGAACTTGAATCTAAACTTGGAATTAATGTGGAGATTTTTCATGTGGTCTTGTGGGTGTTAAAAGGCGTTGTTGCAGGTTGTTCACTGGTTTTGCTGCATAATTACTACCCTATTTTCCATTCTCTTTGACCCCATTACATGCCTTCAAGGTGTTTGACAAAATGTCCAATTATGGAGAATTGATGAATTTATGCTTTAAGGCTCGAGTTATGAGATGTATGGCATTCCGTATATGTATTGATGACAAACTAAGCTTGTGTATATGTTCATTCCATACATGAGATTGCATTAGAGCCTAATGTGAATTTCCTATATAAAGTGTTGCATGACCATGCCCGGTCCGAGGGAAAAGAACCGGATAACCATGTGAGGGTTTATACCTCACCACCTAGGATGCTTGGGGTGTGACCAACATCAACCATGTGAGGGTTTATACCTCACCACCTAGGATGCTTGGGGTGTGACCAACATCAACCATGTGAGGGGTTTATACCTTGCCACCAAGGTGTCCTGTGAAACGACATCCCCCATCCTAAGTTGAGGTTATAGATTGGTTGGATTATGCACACACATATGATATCTACTATTAGTATAGATTTACTTAAACATGTTTTGATGTCACTTTGATCATGCATCCTCATATTGTTATTCATTATGCCTATGGAACTATTTCTTGCATTTCGATTGTGTCCTTGCCTATTGTTGTATTGCACCCCGCATACTTAGTACATTCCAAAGTACTAACGCATATTTTGCCTACATGATGTCACCATGTAGGGACCGGAGCTACTCTTGATCCTTCTCTCCATCCACGTGGCTAGTACAATGCTTATCCGAGTTTGTTGGTGAGTCCTCAATGATTCGAGGGCTATGTTATGTTTCCTACTCCTATGTTTTGAGACTTTAGCTTGCAATTGTATTTTGACTATGAGGGGAGCCGGTAGTATGTCATGGCCCCGGTCCTATCTATGTATGTAGAGGTGTGCGTTGGACAAGTATTTTGTAAATGAGCTTAACTCTTATTCTATGATGTTATTTTGAAATGGTTTGCCCTTAGTCCCTAATTCCCGTTATTTAATGTTGAATGTACTTCCGCAACCGATGAAGTGTGATGACAAGTTTGAGAGGCTTGTTTGGGATTCCTTCGGGTTTCTCATTCGCCATGTCACGTCTAGGCCTTAGGCTTGGGTCGTGACAAAAAAATTAATGTGAACTGGTCTTCTTTCCAACAAAAGCAAAAGGGACCTGCTCCATCATATGATAGTGCACCTGCACCCAGATACAAATGTGAGTACAATAGTCAGAATTCACAGCACTTCAGAGCTTGACCTACACAGTCTCAGGGTACTGTGGCACAAGGATGTAACTGGGCTCCTGCATGTGCTAAGTGTTGTAGGACTCACCCAGGTAAGTGTCGTGATAGATCCACAAGTTGTTTCAAGTGTGGACAAGAGGGTCACTTCATGAAATGGTGCCCTAAGAACCGGCAAGGTAATGGGAATCAGGGCAATAGAGCCCAATCTTCATCAGTTGCTCCACCAAACAGGGCTGCACCTAGAGGATCTACTTCCGGTAGTAGCGGAGGAACAAAACAGCCTTTATGCGATCACTAGTGGTCAAGAACAACGAAATTCTCTAGATGTTGTCACCGGGTTTGATCAAAGTCTTTACTCTTAATGTTTATGCTTTGCTAGACCCATGAGCAAGTTTATCGTTTTTGACTACTTATGTTGCAAATAATTTTGATGTTCTTCCTGAGGAACTTTGTGAACCTTTTTATTTTTCTACACCAATTGGGGAGTCTATTCTAGCCGAACGAGTATATCGTGATTGTGTCATTTCCATCAATCACAAGAACACTATGGCTGATTTAGTTGAGTTAGACATGATAGATTTTGATGTCAATCTAGGTATGGACTGGCTTCATACCGTTATGCCTCCATTGATTGTAGAAATCGAGTTGTTAGGTTCCAAATTCCTAATGAGCCAGTTATAGAGTGGAGTAGAAGTTCAACAGTGCCTAAAGGTTGTTTCATTTTGTACCTTAAGGCGAGAAAGTTGGTTTCAAAGGGGTGTGTCTATCACTTAGTTCGAGTTAATGACTCTAGTATTGAGATACCGCATGTTCAGTCAGTTTTATTAGTAAAAGATTTTCCAGAAATCTTTCCTCATGAACTTCCTGGAGTCCCTCCTAAGAGAGAAATAGACTTTGGTATAGATATTCTTCTAGATACTCGTCTTATATCTATTCCGCCATACAAAGTGGCACTAACAAAGTTAAAAGATTTGAAGAAGAAGTTTAAAGATCTCCTAGATAAGGGTTTTATTCGACCAAGTGTCTCACCTTGGGGCGCTCCGGTCATGTTTGTGAGGAAGAAGGATGGTTCCCTTAGGATCTATATAGAATACCACCAGTTGAATAGGGTTACCATAAGAATAAGTACCCTCTTCTAAGAATTGCTGATCTCTTCGATCAATTTCAGGGTTCCACTTGCTTTATCTAAGATAGACTTCAGATCAGGCTACCATCAGTTGAGGGTAAGGAAATGTGATATTCCAAAATTGCATTGAGGACTCGTTATGGTCATTATGAGTTCCTAATTATGTCCTTTGATTTAACCAATGCGCCCGCAATGTTCATGGACATTATGAATAGAGTATTCAAGCCTTATTTAGATATATTTGTTATTGTATTCATTGATAACATACTAATCTATTCGAGGAATAAAGAAGATCATGCTAATCATCTTAGAATAATTCTCCAAACTCTAAAGGATAAAGAGTTGTATGCCAAGTTCTCTAAGTGTGAGTTCTGGCTTAAGTGTGTGGCATTCTTAGGCCACATTATGTCTGTAGAGGAAATTAAAGTTCATACGCAGAAAATAGAGGCAGTGTAGAATTGGCCCAGACCCAGATCTCCAACTGATATTAGGAGTTTCTAGGGTTTGGCTGGCTATTATAGAAGGTACGTAGTGGGGTTCTCGTCTATTTAATCCCATTTGACCAAGTTAACTTAGAAAATAGTGAAGTTTCAATAGTCTGAAGCTTGTGACAGAAGCTTTCGGAATTGAAAAAGAGGTTGACTATTGCCACAATATTGATCTTACCGGAAAGGTATGCAAGGCTTTGTTGTATATTGTGATGCGTTTAGAGTTAGTTTGGGTTGTGTGTTAATGCAGAATAACAAAGTTATAGCTTATGCCTCCAGACAACTGAAAGTTCATGAGAGGAATTACCCAACCCATGATCTAGAATTAGTTGTCCTAGTATTTGATTTAAAAATATGGCGTCATTCTCTTTATGGTGTTCATGTGGATGTGTTCACCGATCACAAGAGTATTCAGTATGTGTCTAATCAGAAAGAGCTCAATCTCAGACAGATGAGGTGGTTGGAGTTACTCAAAGATTATGACATGAGTATTCTTTATCACCCAAGTAAGGCTAATGTTGTTGCGGATGCCTTGAGCAGGTTCTCCATGGGCAATACAACCCATTTTGATGAAGACAAGAGAGAGTTAGCAAAAGATGTGCACATACTTGCATGCTTAAGAGTTCGACTATTGGATTTCACAGAAGGAGGAGTAGTGGTGATGTATAGGATTAAATCATCATTAGTGTCAGAGGTAAAGGAGAAGCAAGACCAAGATCCTATTTTGATTGAATTGAAGACAAATGTTCATAAAAAAAAAAGTAATGGCTTTTGAACAATGGGGAGATGGTGTATTGAGGTAGGTTGTGTGAACCAAAGGTGGATGATCTCCAAGAAAGGATCATGGAGGAAGCTCATAGCTCCAAATATTTCATTCATCCGGGTTCCACAAAAATGCATCATGACTTAAGAGAGGTTTATTGGTGGAGTAGTATGAAGAAGGGCACTGCAGAGTTTGTTGCGAAGTGTCCGAATTGCCAACAAGTTAAAGTAGAGAACTGAAGGCCCGGTGGTTTTGCTCAAAATATAGAACTTCTAGAATGGAAGTGGGAGATGATAAATATGGACCTCATCACACGTTTACCAAGGTTTCGCTGATAGCATAATTCCATTTTGGTGATTATTGATAGAATGACAAAATCAGCCCACTTTGTTTCGGTAAAGACACCCATTCAGTAGAAGATTATTCTAAGGCGTATCAAAGAGGTAGTTAGACTTAATGGGGTGCCAGTTTTGATTATTTTAGATAGAGATGCGCAATTTACTGCACATTTTTTTAGTCATTCCAAAAAGGCTTAGGTTCAAAGGTGAACTTAAGTACTATGTTTCATCCTCAGACAGATGGGCAAGCAGAGCACTCTATTTAGACTTTAGAAGATATGTTGAGGGAATGTGTGATTGATTTCAAGGGTAGTTGGGATGATGACCTACCTCATTGTGTTTGCTTACAACAATAGTTACGACTCTAGCATCCAAATAACTCCTTATGAATCTCTTTATGGGAGAAGATGTAGATCTCCTATTAGATAGTTTGAAGTTGGCAAAGCTGGGTTGATAGGACCAGACTTGGTTCGTCAAACTATGGAGAAATTGAAAGTGATTCAAGAAAAGTTGAAAACAACGCAGAGTCGTCAGAAATCTTACACTGATGTTAGGAGAAGGGAATTAGAGTTCAAAGTAGATGACTGAGTTTACTTGAAAGTTTCACCATGAAGGGTGTTATGAAGTTTGGTAAGAAGGGGAAACTTATCCCCCGGTATATTGTCCCTTACAGAATTTCTAGTATTTCATATTTCCATGTTGAAGAATTGCATGGGAGATCCATCATTTATCATACCAATGGAAGATATTGGTATCAAGGATAGCTTATCCTATAAGGAGATTCCAGTTCGGCTTCTAGATCACCAAGTTTGCAAGTTGAGAACCAAAGAAGTAGCATCAGTCAAAGTTCTTTGGAGAAACCAGTTTGTTGAGAAAGCTACTTGGGAAGCTGAGGAGGATATGAAAAAGATATATCCACATCTCTTTATGCCCGGAGAAATTCCAGACCAAGGTACTAATTCTCTTCTTAGTACTCTTTAATTTATATACTTGATGTGTTAGATTTGATTGTTGGGTGTTTGAGCTGAATGTTAGATATTACACCCTGAGCCTAGTAAGAGTAATCTCATTCAAGGACGAATGTTCCAAGGGGGAGATATTGTAACATCTTGCTATTTGAAAGAGCTAGAAAGAGTTAGAATTGGAAAGAGTCATTTTAGTAAAGAATGAAAAATCTGGAAAATTTGTTAAGTTAAGTTTGAATTTTTTGTCAACTTCAAATGACCATAACACCTAGATCATGATTAGTTAGGTGTGCTTTCATATACCGTAGGAAATATCTTGGAATTATATTTCCAACGCCTCCGAGATTGCGTGATTTCGAGTTTGTATGAGTAAGATATGCCCATTTGATGTTGGGTTGTTCAAATAAGGAAAGTCTAATCCAGATTTTTTGAGTAGTTTGGTCTTTTCCTTACCCAATTATTTTATTTCATTTTTCGTAAGTTATGTGGTGTTTAAACTGAGTTAGTTCAATTTACGCATTTAAGAAATATGCTAGGGCTTTGAGAAAAGAGAAAAGAGGAGAAATGAGAAGAGAAATTCAAGATTCATCAAGTTCTTGAGAGTTCGGTTGTGGATTTCGCTAAGGATTCAATCCTATGAGATATGTGAGACTTTCATAGCATTGGATTTGTTCACCCACGTGCCAATAATGTTTGTTTCAACGAAATTCGTTTCTAGAAAGTTGAAAGTATGATGTTCTTGAAATTTGCTTTAGTTCTTGAATTTTGATGGGATTGTGGAGTTCTTGATGGAATTGTGTCGATTTAAGAGTTGTTTTGAGTGAGATTCTTGTATATATATACTGGATATTTGAATCTAAAGAGGGATTGAGAAAGAGAATTGAATTTAGGCAATTTGGTGTGAGAAAATGAAGAAGGGAAAAGTCGAGCATGTTTTGGCACGCATGTCCGCGTTGCGGACTTGCTCCCTCAGTGCACAAAAATTACCTCCTCATCGCAGAGAAGACGCGAACTCCTCGATTTCACAAATAAATTTCGCGATCAAATATTTAAATGCATCTCTGCATCGTAGAGTTGCTTCCAAATAGTCATTTCTTGATCGTTTCTCATGTTTAACAATCTAAAAACACTAATAAACATCATTAGATCCTTCCTATCACAAATCAAAATCGTTGAATCCATAAATTCAAATTCATGGAAAGTTAAGAGTCAAGTCAAGAGAAGTTCATAAAGTTTTTCGAAAGTCTTTTACAAATGTTTCAACTTTGTTTTAAGACTTAAGTTTTGAGTTGAGTAAAGAGTAAGAGTTGAGTTCATTTCTTCAAATATTATATGGGAACTAAGTATTCGCAAGAGTTAAAATGTTTCCACATTTGAGCAAGAAAGGAAAGACCAATTTCCAAGAGAACTTTTAAGATAAGTTTTGAGTAATTATCTCAAACCAAAGAAAGAGTTTTGTTTTAAAAACATATGAGCTGAGTATATTCTGGGAGTAGTATTGAGCACCGATATGGGGATGCGATTTCATAATAACTCAAGTCTCCATAAACCATGTAGCCATCATGGGTAAAAAGGATCATATCTTTTAGATGATTCCTTAGTGCTTTTTAGCATAGACTAGTGGATTCACTCATTTAAGGCGTTCTATAGGACTGCAATGTATAGGATAGTTCTGGCAGCGTGGGCAAGACGTTGTATCATCCCTTAGGCTCATAGTGGTGATCGTCAGTTAGAGAAAATCCCATAGTATTATAATACTTTATATGTAAACTGAGTTTTTTTGCATTTCTTTAACAAATTGAATTGCTACCTCCAGTTTTAAATGCTTTGTATAAACTGTACTATTATTGTTGTTTTTACCTTGCATTTGAGTTGAGTTATTCATGAGTTGAGTAAAGCCAAGGTAAGTGTTCTTTTCAAATTCCTTCCAAGCTTATGTCTTGTTTAATATTCCCCTCACATACTCCTACATTCAATGTACTGATTCCGTTTGGCTTGCATCTTTTTATGATGCAGACACAAGTAACCAGGATAAGCATCCAACGACTCGTTGATCATGTTGAGCACTTAGAGTCATTTGGTGAGCCTCCTTGCTTTTCGGAGGGCTCTTTTTTCATTGTTGTAGTACTTTAGTTGTTAGGATGATAGGGGGACTTGTCCCGACATCCCTCCTTGTTTTAGAGGCTTCATAGACAGTTAGTAGTTCAGTTGTCTTTACATTGTTATTTTTTATGTTAAGACTTGAGTTGCCATCATGGCTGGTTGAATGTTTTATCCTTAAACGTTAGTTAAATTGGAGACCGTTGTCTTATAAGTGCATTTGATCATTGTAGTAATGCTTAGAGTCTTCCACTGAGAGTCTAGCCAGGCCAATGGTTCGCTTGGAGCAACAAATGCTTCTCCAGTGCCAATCCCGCCCAGAGTGTAGGCTCGGGGAGTGAGATTTATGACTCGTAGAGAATATCACAACTCATAGGTCCTACCCCATAGTTCACAAATCCATCCAATTCAGTAAGTGTAGAACATTTCTACGGATACATCTATGACTTTTCATCCATTCTACGAACCGTCCTATCAATACGTAGGCCATATATCAGAAACTTGTCTATTTCTAAAAATCACGCCCAATGTCTATGAGACCCTCATTAAGATCTATAGAAATAAATACAACCCAAACGTCAATCCGTAGCATGAAAGTTTCTAATATGTTTCTGAACTTTCCAATCGAAACTCCACTCAGCTTTTTGAGGTGTTACAATATCTCTCCCTTAGGAATGTTTGTCCCCAAATAGGACACAAAATAGCATGAATAGAGTAGGAGAGAAACTAACAACCTCATAAATGCAAGTATTATCATAATGTATACAAACAAGGAGAAATCACTTCAAGCTAAATCATTGAATAAAAGTCATGTTTTTCATAGACATGCATGCATATGAATACATGAAAGTTACTAAAACACATGAATCTGAAAGAATAAATCATGAGGAACTAATACCTCAAGCAAGAATAAGAGCGCAGGGAACGATATGAGCATACTTGGACATCATATCAATTTTTGGCCTCCCAAGTAGAATGACATCATACTGATTTCGGTCTTCTAAGCAGCATCGTGAACTAAATTATTTCTCCTAAGAACATTCATGGAAGCAAACTCTTTATTTCTCAACTTTCGAACTTGAAGGTCTAAAACTCAAGCGAAACCTAAAGACATTCTCTAACTTCCAGGCTTTCTAAAGGCACAATGGATGTCTAATCTCCAACACACTTCTTCAGTAAAGAGACCTGTAATATTAGATGTACCGATGCTAAAACATTAGGTAACTACAATTCATAAGCAACTTTCCTAATACGTCTCAACATCTAATTTGGGCTAACATATCGGGGACTAAGCTTTCTTTTCTTTCCAAACCTCATCACACCCTTCAGAGGTGATATTTTGAAATAAACCCAATTTATCAATATCAAATTCAAGATCTCTTCTTCTAATATTGGTATAAGATAATTGTTGACTTTCAACCGTTATTAGCTTTTCATAAATAAGTCCAACATTTTCCATAGCCTTATTCACCAACTCAGATCTTATCAAAGTGACATCACCAACTTCAAAGAAACAAATAATAGAACTACAACTCCTAACATAGAGAGATTTAAATGCAGCCATTTTGATACTTTAGTGATAACTATTATTATAGGCAAACTTGATTCAAAGAAAATGGTCATCCCAATTACCCTGAAATCAATCACGCAAGCTCTCTACATATCTTCTAAGGTCTGGATCTATGCGCGACTTGTCCATCAATCAGGATGAAAAACCATGTTGATATTCACTTGGGTATCAAGACCTTTTGAACTAACTTCCAAACGAGATGCAAACTGAGTACCAGGATCAGAAATAATGGACAAGGACACTCCATGCAACCTTACCATTTCCCTAAATTTAAATCTTAGCATACTCTTCTGCTGAAAGTGAAGTCTTTAGGGGAGAAAGTAATCTTATTTCATCATTCAGTCCACAATAATCAAAATCGAGTTAAATTGACGACATGTACAAGGTAAACCCCTAATGAAGTTCATATTCAAATCTTCCTACTTCCATGTAGGAATACTAATATCTTGAGCCAAACCATTGAGTTTCTGATAATTAACTTTCACTTGTTTACAATTTGGACATTTAGCCACAAATTCCGCAATATCATCCTTCATCCCATTCTACCAATAGATCTCTCGTAATTTGCGATACATCATGGTGGCTACTAGGTGAATAGAATACCTAGAATTGTGAGGTTCTTTCATAATATGATTTCTCAACTCATCAATATTTGGAATAGATAACCCTTTTTCTTAATTAGTGACTTTTCTTCACCCTGATACCTAATTCTTAATAGTTTATTTATTTCATTCTTTGCACCTTCTCTTAATTTATATTTGCTATATCTAAAAGTCATATTTTTGTCATACTAATATATAAAATTCTACGTATAACTATCTTTTAGTAATATGTGAGTCTCAATTATTTTAGAAAGGTCAATAGTTATAATAACCTCTCTTCCCTTTATCTTTTTTTATGCCTAAAATTTTTAAAAAATAAATAATTAAGTAAATAAGACTAATATAATATCTGATGTTTGCGTAATCAAAACACAACTTCCGATGCAAGTGTCTACGATCGTACAATAGTTTAGTAACCCAACCAAGGGTTGGGATCGTTACCAAGAGAGTTGTTTTGAGAATTCATAGAAAAATAAAACTTAGTTCTAACTAGCCATAGCTAAAGACATTAATGATTAAAAACATTTTAAATTAAAGGGGGACACAACTGTGTCAATTAACAATGGGGAGGAGGGTTTCGCAATTAGGTAAAAATAGCAAAATAAACAAGGGTTTCTAAGTAATGAGAGGGGATCCTTGGGATATGACGGGAATATGGGCTAAGCTAGATTATTGGGTACATGCTTTTGATAGAACATTCATAGAGTAATTGTGACTAGGCTACACTTTAAGGGGGATAAGCTCTTTCTCGAGTAACCTACACCGTTTCAAATTCGTTCCTCTCGGACACCCACTTGCCGCATAAAGACCAGCCTACGCCTTAACACTCTCACTCTCTCGAGTTGACTGTTTAGACATGGGACTAGGGTTCACTCTCTCGAGTTGAACCACATGTCGAGCCACTCACACTAGCCATCAATCTGCTGGTCTTAGTTTTACGACATCTCTCTCGAGCATGCCGAAAACACATAAATAAACTTGTATTTACAACTTTAAATTCATTAAATTCATCCAAAACCACTAACTTAAATCACAATTAAACTACGATTAAACTATCAGTAAATAAGACCCAATAATTATCTTAACCCATATTCGCTAAATCACACCCCAAGAATTGGGGTTTTTAGCTACACATCAAGAGATAGAAATTTATACCTAAATAAGCTTTCATTCAAATGGGTATAAAGATTTAAGTCTCGTTACAAGCCAAGAATGAAGAATCCAAAAGACTCAAGTCCAAATCCTTGGAGATGAAACCCTCTTTTTCTTCAAGTCTCCAAAACCCTCTCAAACTTAGAGGAAAGATATCAAAATTATATTCTATATGAAAATTATAATAATTGGTCGACTCCTATAACTACAACTCTAACTAGTATTTATAGTTTTCACAGATTTGTGCTGCAACGGATTATTCAGCATCGTTAGTCGAAATCGCCGATCAACTCGGCAATTCGCCCTTTGGTGTAGTTCATCGCCGTCTTGCACCAGCCTTCAGCATCGTCGTGCTCTGGGTCATTGGGCGACATGGTACTGCTTCATGGAACTTCTCACCGATGCGCTAACTGCTCCCTATTTCCACCGACTTGATCCTTTCCTTTAGGGCTCAGCACACTGGAATAAAAGGCAAAGTAAGTAATTTCGGTGACTCGCCAAGTGGACTCGACGATCCTCAAGCCTTCATTTCTTCATTCTTCTCAATCTTTTCGTTCCTTTTTGCAACGTAGTGTCCATGCTTTCCTTCAAAAATCAAATACCTTAGATTTAAGGGTTTTCATCAGATATTGAGATAAAATAAGCATTTGAGGATACAATTTCTATTAAAATATTGCCCTAAATGAGTCCAATTTGTGGACTCATCAACACCCTCAACTTAATCATTTGCTTGTCTTCAAGCAAATTCAAGTTCAATCGTTCAAAAAGGGTGTCTCGAACAGTGCTACACAAGATTCAATCATGAATGCACACAACAAGACTCAATTTACGTATGCAAAGATCAAATGTGCACTCAAAGATTCAAGTTGTGATTCACCAATATCAATGAATCTCATGCTCACAATACTTGCTTCAAATGCAAGTTCAAGCTCAACTATAGTGTTCAAATGCCCTCACACAAATAATTATTCCATATTCACACAATGGTTTCACAGTTTAAAGCTTCGGAATAAGATGCAACGCTCACACTCACAAAGAAGAACATAATGCATAATTTCACCCATAAGTTTGCCCGTATTTTCTAATCAGCATTTGTTTCAGCTCAATCAAGATCAAAAAGGTCTTTTCAAGGCTTGTAATGGGGTTGAGTGCAATGGTATTGTTATTTATGCTCAGTGAATTTCATCCAAATGAAATGTGGTGCTCACAGCACTTCCTTTCCTTTTCCTTCATCATTCTCTTTAGTATTCATAAATCATCCTATTATTCACTTTCCATGGATTATTTGGGAACCCTATCTCTTTTGTACTTTACTCCACAACTTTCTTTTTTATTCTTTTTCTTTTTCTTTCTCTTCTCTCTTTTTTTCATATGGAGGGGTTCCATTTTTCTCAATACCATGGGTTAAAGGAGACTTTTCTTACACTTCTTGACTTTTACTTTATCTTTTTCACCACACTGCCAACTTAGGCTTTTGGCTTAAGTTGGCTATTCAATTAACCACAATTCAAGAGGATTATAGGTAATTGATTAAGAAAGGTCTGGTTTTCATCATGTTTCTTCCAAATAAGGGTAAGGCTCAAAGGGTGTTCAAGAGAGAATCACAGGCTCACAAGGTAGGTCACAAAAGAGGTATATGCCAAATTGTCTCACACTTGTAGAAGTTGCCTAAGATCGTATCAAGAGATAGCATCACCCAATTGACCTGGACCAATGGGGAAAATTCTAGGATGTATAATGCATAGTTCGCAGTAAGTTCATCATACTAGGCATCGACACTATTGTCAAACAAGACTCCACACTTTTACTAGTGTGCAACCGTCATTACAAGAGACTCGATTCGATACTAGGCTAGTCAAAAGAAGATTTAAAGAGTTCACATATTGTCTATGCAACTTCATTTCACCTCATCATAGTCGTGCATTCATGTTCGTTCGATTGAAAGCACTATTCAAGTCATCGATATTGATTGGAATCGAGACTAAAATTTTTGCAAAAAAACAGCCACATTCAAGAGCATATAAAGGGTGGAAAAAAATGTGCGAAAAATTCAAATTTTTTTGAAAGGGTCCAAATCATTTTGCAATTTAAAAAAAAAAGAGCCATAAGCTCAAACATCCACAGAAAGTAGTTAACACAATTTTAAACAGAATAGCCCAAATACATAGACAAAACACAAACAAAAGTAGCGCACAAAAGGTGTGGGATTCAACCCATCAAAAATAAAAACATTTGTCCTGAAATGCAAATAATAGAATATCCAAACTTTAGAATAGAGAAGGACACACAGAGAGGTAGAGAAAAATCATGTCTACAAAGTCACTCCATCTTTCTGGGTATCAATGGCCGATGTGTCAACCTGGAACTTGATAATGGCCCCCAGAGCTTCTTCAGAAAATTCAGTGACATTTGACTTACTAAGATTGTCCAAGTCATGAGCCGCCAGAAAGGAATGGATAGCTGTGAAGAATCCACGTCTCCATGAGGGAATAGTGGGGTCTCGAGGATTTGTTCTCTTGCTACCACTAGGATTCTTGTCCTCATTATCCATTTTGGGAGGATTTGTTGCCTTTGTATTTTTCCTGAAATTTTTTGCTCTTGTTTGTCGGGATAGCATATCCCTTCCAGCTACTTTCGATTTATCCATTCCTGCAAAAGCTTCGAGAAAAAGTTAGAAAGTATTCAGACAAAATCAAGGCAGTTCTATTGCAAAATCACTTTGTTGAACCAGTTGACGAAGCACGCAGCAACTTCGATGGTTTGCCGATTACAGTGCATAGAGAATACAACGGTGCAGACAAAGGGCGAACAAGAAGTATTTCGGCGAGTCGCTGAATGCTTTTGGCCATCAAAGGCTTCTCGTCAACAGTTACAAAACTAGACATTAAATATGGCATTAAAATAATGGCGAAATGGGAATGTTAGGTGAACTGCCGAGCAGTTTGGTGAGCTCAACTTAACTCGCCAAATGGTCCATGTGCCTAATTTCAACCCATCTTCTTAAATCCAACCTTGCAACCCCCGAAAACAAAATCAAGGCATCAACAAATCAAATTAGGCTTAAACCCAGTGATAATCATGCACGATTTTCATCCAATTTAAAGTGAAACCTTCAGGAATTAACTATTTAACTTAGTATGGGCAAAATTTGTGAACCTAAAAGGGAAACAAATATTCTACTCCTACCAGATAGGCCTAGCACACATCATCAAAGTAATGTCATTTTATTTGAGTACAACTTTCAATACAAGAAGCTTAAGGCATGGGAACCAACCTTTGGTGCCAATTAAAAGAAGATTGAAATGCTAGGCGGCAATGTAATCCAACTCCAAGCACAAATCAACACTAAAAATATTCTAAAAAATGCAAAAATATAGGAACTAGCATGCAGGTGTGAGTTTGGACAGATAAAAAGTTAGGGAGAGTGAATGAAGTTGAAACTTTTAAATCATTTTCGCCCATTCGACAATATTAGCCAAGCTCGTCTACTCACTCGGCGGAACGTCGATTGTTTAGCTTTTTATAAAACGGGTTTTGGGTTGCCTCCCAAACAGAGCCTTAGTTAACGTTGCGGCATGATGCAGTAGCGCCTTCAAGCATCTTCCAAATACACCACCTCAACCAAAGAAATATCTTGACAATCCCCAAAATATAATTTTAGACATTGACCGTTTAATTTAAATGGAGGTCCTTCCTGATCTCGAACTTCTATGGCACCATTGGTGAATGCTCGCATTACTCTAAAAGGTCCAGACTATTTGGATTTGAGCTTTCGAGGAAAGATTCTAAGTCGAGAGTTGTATAACAAAACCCAATCTCCTACCTTAAAGTCCCGCTTGAGTATTCGAGCATCATGCTATTTTTTCATCTTCTCTTTGTAGATGGCTGAACTTTCATATGATCTGAGTCTAAGTTCATCCAGTTCTTTCAACTGCTCTACCCTCTCCTTGAAGTTTTTGACTAGTCCAAATTTAAAGCTTTCAATGCCCACAATGCTTTGTGTTCTAACTCCACGGGCAACTGGCAAGCCTTACCATAAACCAACTGATATGGAGACATACCGATAGGTGTTTTGTAAGCAGTTTGATATGCCAATAGTGCATTATGGAGTTTCCTAGACCAGTTAGTTCTGTTGTCATTGATTGTCTTTGCCAAAATGCTTTTAATTTCATGATTTGACACTTCGACTTGGCCATTTGTTTAGGGATGATATGGGGTTGCTACTTTGTGTTTCACCCCATATTTTCTCAGTGCCATTGAAAACCACCTATTGCAAAATTGAGACCCCCATCGCTAATGATTGCCCTTGGAGTGCCAAGTCTGGCAAAGATATAGCATTTCAGAAATTGGACAACACTTTTTCCTTCGTTATTTGGAAGTGCGATAGCTTCCACCCATTTGGAAAACATAATCTACAGCCACCAAGATATATTTATTTCCAAATAAGCTCACAAATGGGCCCATGAAATCGATCCCCCATACATCGAATAGCTCGACCTCTAAAATAGGAGTGCGAGGTAATTCGTGTCTTCTAGACACTCCGCCCTGCTGCTGACATTAAGAGCATTTCTTCGCAAACTCATGTGCATCCTTGTAGAGGGACGGCCAGTAATATCCACTCTAGAGAAATTTAGCGACGGTTTGAATACCACCATGGTGACCTCCCACTGGAGATATATGACAAGCATGGGGAATTTTTACCACTTCTTTTTCTGAAACACACATTCTAATGACATGGTCAACTCATTATTGAAACAAGTATGGTTCATCCCAAAAGTACTTTTTAACATCGAACATGAACCTCTTATGTTGGTAAAAGGTCAACTTATCTGGCATCAGCCCACACAAAATGTAATTTGCAAATGCATACCATGGCGTATGTTTGAGAGATATTGCAAACACATGTTAATCGGGAAAGGAGTCGTCTATGTCGACCTCATGCTCAGCATTTTCCCTTACTTCCAATCTTGATAAGTGATCAACCACCTGATTTTTGCATCATTTTTTATCTTTTACCTCAAAATCGAATTCCTGTAGTAGTAGCACCCACCTTATCAATATTGGTTTTGCCATCAAGTAACGGAGTGCAGCTTGATCAGTATATACTATTACTTTGGTGCCTAGCAAGTATGCCCAGAACTTTTCAAATGCATAGGCTACTGTAAGCAACTCTTGTTCAGTGATCGTATAATTTTGCTGGACACTATTTATAGTCTTGCTTTCGTAATAAATTGGGTGAAATAGTTTGTTGCGCTTTTGCCCCAACACGACCCTAATGCCATACCGCTAGCATCATACATTAATTTAGAAGATTCAGACCAATTAGGGCTGATGATAATCGGGGTGGATACTAGTTTCTCTTCCAAACACTGAAATATAGCCATACAAGCATTATTAAAATAGAATTTCACTTCTTTCTCTAAGAGTTTGCATAATATGTGTGCAATCTTTGAGAAGTCTTAAATGAACCTTCGGTAGAACCCTGCATGCCCCAAGAAGCTGCGAAGACCCTTTACTAAAATCGACGGGTGTAATTTCTCAATGACTTCAATTTTTGTCTTGTCGACTTCCAGCCCCCTTTGCGACACCTTGTTCCCAAGAACGATACCTTCTTTCACCATAAAGTGACATTTCTCCCAACTCAGAATGAGATTCTTTTCCCCGCATCTTTGGAGTACCTGCCCTAAGTGTGTCAAGCATTCTTCAAACGTATCTCCTACGACTGAGAAGTCGTCCATGAATACTTCCATAGAGTCTTCGAGTATATCTGCAAAAATAGACAACATGCAATGCTGAAATGTTGCTGGGGAATTACATAGCCCGAATGGCATCCTTTTGAATGCAAATGTTCCATAAGGGAAAGTAAAAGTGGTTTTTTATTGGTCTTCCAGCGCAATGGAGATTTGAATGTAACCGGAGTACCCATCCCAAAAACAGTACCACCATTTCTCTGATAACCGATCAAGCATCTACTCCATAAAAGGCATTGGAAAATGGTCTTTCTCAGTCCATGATTTAAGCTTTCGATAGTCCATGCATACTCTCCACCCAGTCACTGGTCTGGTCGGCACAAATTCTCCTTTTGCATTTGGGACTACGGTTTTACCTTCCTTTTTCAGTACACATTGCATCGGACTTACCTACTTACTATCTGCAATAGGGTAGATTACTCCCGCATCTAGCCACTTGATGATCTCCTTTTTCATAACCTCTTGCATTGGAGGATTCAATCTCCGTTTATGCTCCAAATTAGGTTTACATTCACTGTCAAGTCGAATCTTGTGAGTGCAGATGCCAAGAGAAATTCCTACTATATCAGCTATTGTCCATCCAATAGCTTTTATATGCTTTCGCAGTACCTCAATGATCAATTTCACCTACCTTTCAAGGAAATCAGTTGCGATAATCACTGGTAAAGAGTATTATTGGCTCCTAAGAAGGCATATTTGAGATGAGATGGTAGGACTTTTAACTCTAGATTTGGTGGTTCTTCTGTTGATGGCTTTGCAGGAGGACTTTCTCTGTTCTTCAGGTTGATATCCAACTTGATTGGATTCCTTGAATATACTCTAACCTTATAAGGCAGCTACCACTTCATGATAGCCTTGAACTTCGAATTCATCATAATTGGCAAGTACAGATTCTAGGGGTTCATTCTTGCGCATTAAATGGCTCACACTTGCCACTGTCTCATCTATAACATCCTCAGTAGACACCACATGGATATTACTTGGTTGCTTCATGGATTACAGCTATTGAAGGTCACCTCTTCATCATTCACACGGAACTTCAATTTCCCACTTTTGACATCTACCAATGCTCTCCTGGTGGCTCAACATGGCCTTCCTAAAATAATGGGGATCTCAGCATTGATCTCACAATCTAGAATCACAAAATCAGCCAGAAAGATGAACCGATGTACTTTTACCAATATGTCATAGAGTATCCCCACTGTGTGCTTGATTGATCGATCAGTCATAAGGAGTCTCATTGTGGTTGCCTTTGGTTCACCCAAACTAAGTTGCATGTATATTACATAAGGCATCAAGTGAATGCTTGCTCCTAAATCGCACAAAGCTTTAGCAAATTTGAGCATGCCAATTGTGCACGGCATTGTGAATGCCCCAGGGTCTTCTCTCTTTGTGATTGACTCATTTTTCATAATTGCACTGCAAACTATGGGGCACCTCAATCGTTTCATAGTCCAAGCTCCTTCACTTTGTAACCAGCTCTTTCATGAATTTGGCGTATCCCAGCATTTCCAACAATGCTTCCACCAGAGGAAGATTAATTGATATGTTCTTAAATACTGACAATTTTTTTTGAACTTCTCATCTTCATACTTCTTTTTCAAATATTGAGGAAATAGTGAAGGTATTTTGGGTAAAGGGTGCGTGACTTTTGGAACTTGAACATGCTACTCTACATCCTTTTGTGTTTCTTTGGTAAGGTTTTGTGGAATAGTCAATTCTCGTTCCTCTATACCTTGGCTCTCTTCCTGCTTTCGAGGGTCTTCATCCTCCATCATATTCCCTTTTGGCATCATTCCACTCTGGGTAACTACAACCAGCTCTCTTTCATTATCTTCCATCAGTGTCCTGGATGTTAATTGAGCTGATAATAGACTCAATTGACCATCTAGCATTTTGATGGCATCATCATGAGAATTTACTTTATTGTTTAATGAAAAAAAACATCTCTCATCCCTTTTAGCAAATCATCAAAGCCCTCAAACTTTATCAAGTATGCGTGACAATAGATCATTTACCCGAGGACTACTTGCACTCTTTTTTGATTTTGGGTTGTCACTCAATTGAGTATGGTCTTCCTCATGGTCATCTTGTTCAATTTAATAGTGGCAATATCTCCTTGGTTCTTCACTTATATAATGGTTCCAACCTTGATTTCCGCACCATTGTTGATAGCGTGGGTGGAAACTCTCCTCATATCTTATGGAGTTTCAACCTTGGTTCTTCCCCTGTCTTAAGTAACTAGAAGAGGAACCCTCCTCAACTTGAAATACTCTATACGTCCCTTTCATGTGCTCTTGTATCATTGATGAGTCCATAAATTGGACTCATTTAGGGATTTATTTTGATAGGAATACTGTCCTCAAATGCTTATTTTGTCTCAATATATGATGAAAACTCTTAAGTTTCAGGTATTTGAAGTTTTAGTGAAAGCATGGACACTTAGGCGCAAAAAGGAACAAAGAGGCTGAAAAGAACGAAGAAGTTGAAGCTTATGCATCGCCAAGCATGCTTGCTGATTCGCCGAAGGGACGCACTACGACCTTTGTTCTAGTATGTGAAACCTTGAAGGAGCAGGATCAAAAAGGCGATGAAGGGAGTAGTCGGCGTTTTGCTGAATAATTTTGTGAGGAAGTACTAGGTCGCCTAATGACATAGAGCACAACGACACTGAAGGCTACTGCAAGATGGCAACGAACTACACCAAATGGCGAATCGCCGAGTTAATCGGTGATTTCAACTAACCTTGCCTAAAGATCCGCCAACACTAATTTTTGAAGTCTATAAATACTAAACTTTTTATTAATCTTTAAGAGTCAAACATTTATTTTAATTTCCAGTATAAAATAGTACTTTTTGGGATATTTTCTCTCAAGTTTGGAGAGGGTTTTTGGGAGACTTGAAGAAAAAAGGATTTCATCCTCCCCAAGTTGGAAATGGATCTTCTCCATTCTTATTCCTTTGCGTAAATCAAGGTTTAATTCCTTATACCCATTTGATTTTACTATTATTTTAGGTGTATTTTGTTATTTATTGATGTGAGGCTAGAAACCCCCATTCTTGGGGTGTTATTTACCAAATATGTGTTGATATTGTTATTGGGTCTTGCTTGCTGATAGGATAGATGTATTTTCATGATGATTTCACCTAGTGGTTGTGGTTTAATTTAATGGGTTTGTAGTTGCAAATACAAAACCACCCATGTGTTTTCAGCATGCCCGAGAGGGAGGTCGAACCAAGACCGCTAGACTGATGGCCTAAGGAGTGGGTCGACATAAGGTTCAGCCCAAGAGGATGAGCCCAAGTCCCATATCCTAACACTCAACTCGAGAGAATGAGTGGGGTAAGCCGTAGGCTGGCCTTTATGCGGCGACTGGATGTTCGAGAGGAACTCATTTGAAACGGGGTAAGTTGCCCGAGAGGGAACTTATTTTCATCTAAAGATTAGCCTAGTCACTATTATCTTGAAAATTTCCTATCGAAAGCATGTACCCAACGATTTATCTCAACTTGTATTTCGTTCACACCCCAAAAACTTGTTCCCATACTTGATCTTAATATTATATTTGTTGTTCCTTTACTACTTGTGACAAAACCCCCATTTGATATTTGATAGCTTGTGTCACCCCTTTTAATTTACAATATTTTTAATCGTTAATGTCTTTAGCTACGACTAGTTTGAAATAAATTTTATTTTCCTACTAATTCTCAAAACCACTCCCTTGGGACACTACCACAACCCTTGGTTGGGCTACTATATTATTGACGATCATAGACACTTGTACTGTAGGTTAGTGTCGTTGGTCATGATAAGCATCAAAATTGCACCGCTGCCGGGGAATGGTGTTACTTGAGAATTTTTAGATTAGTAGAATTTTTGTTCTTCTTAGTTGTAGTTCACTAACTTAATTCTTAGTTTTGTTTTGTGATTTGTCAGAATCTAAACAAGTGAAAGCGAGAAATATTCGGGAGCTAATGGAGTTTCCTCCATTAGAGGTAATGATGTATCGGGATCGTATCCTAACCTTCAAGCAATTGGAGGATAAGCGGATCTATGAGACATGGGCAAGATTCAATGAACAGCTAACTCAATGTCCACTCATGGAATTCCCGGTACGATCCTCCTTGATTGCTTCTACCAAAGTCTTGGCCCTAGAAACAAGATGTTGATTGACCAACTCCTTCCTGGTGGTACATTAAAGCAGTCGTATATAATAACAGTCCAACTGCTTGACAATATGGCTAAAATAAGCCAAGAGATCGAAAATGATCTATTGATGACCGCACTAATGACTCAAATGGATGAGTTAAAAAGAAATATTGTGAAGGTCGAAGCTCATTGCAAAAGGAAGGATAAATACATCCCCCCCCCCCCCATAATAGAAGAAGGAGATCAAACGCATCGAGGGAATGCTCTCAACAATTCTCCGCAAGGTGACCGAGCAAGACAAAGAGCTGGAGGGATTGAAAGAAGACATCGAAGGAATGAAAAAAATTATTTGGATTCATTCTAAAGCTGTCCAACTTCTCGAGGACCTGATGAGTCATGTGTTGCCTCAACCCCATCTGCAGAAAAACAAGGGGTGGCCTAATGAGGACATGGCCAACCACAACAACAAAACTTAAGCAATGACTTGCGTCGTGCCACGACAATAAATAAGGCGTTTCTTAGGAGGCAACCCAAGGTCTTAAACATTTAAGGTTTTACTTTTATGAAAAATGGTGTGTTGTGTTGCAGGTTAAAACGAGGAAAGGGTGGAAATTTTAGGTTGGCGAGCAGAAAGTTTATCCCGCGAGTCGCCAAACAGGTCTGTGAGGCTAACTGGATCCGCCGTTTGGCTGAATACAAGAGTTGTACAAAGCCTCTAAAACCCGATGAACTCAAAAAGCAACTCGGCGCATCGCTAACAAATTTGGCGATCTCAATACAGACCGTCGAAATTCACCCTTTGGAAATTAAATATTTTTAAAAAAGGACGGGATAAATGACCACTCAGCGAATCGACGATTGGGTTGGCGAGTGCGACTAACGTCGCCAAATGGACACAAATTGAATAACATATATTGCCAACAATCACCCTTATTCAATCTTTCTCACTTTCCAACTCCATAACTTCACACCAAGTTAGTAATGTACATTCTCTCACCTTAAAGTAGTGCTTTAGTAATGGATTAGCGCTTGGAACTCAGATTTTTGTTGCCGCCTACCATTACAATTTTGTTTACTCAGCAAAAAGGTTAGTTTCTGGAAAACCCCCTTTCGCTTTTGAAAGGTTCAACCTCATATGCAATCTAGGTGTCTATTAATGCGTGTTAGATCTCTCTGATATGAGTTGAAATTTTTGAATGCCTTCTTCTGATTTATAAATTGGGGCCTATCCATTATTACTGTTTGAATTCCTTTTTCACTCTGCTTACCTTGAAACTAAATGTTGTGAACTATGCATAATGGGTGTTAACCTTGAATGGGTGTTATAGGTCTGGGGTTGAATTTCATTAATACATAGTTTAATTTTGTTTTTGAATTTTATACGATCGATTTTGGAAAGTGAGTTGAATCTCAGGCGCTAGGTCAGTCAGCGAGCTAAGTTGAATTCGCCGAATCACTCGACGGTTCTCCTACTAGCCCCATATAGCCCTTAATTTCATATCTTAAGTATTGTGGGCTCTGTAACTTTCGGCGGACATATTCATGATTGCCAAAGAGGTTCGGCGATTCACTGATTAAATTGGCGAGTTTGTCTGCAATTGTGTGCTACAAGTAATTACTTACTATTCTCTCTAACATTTTGCAGATATGGCCAAACGATCGACCAGAGAAAGGGAAAAATGAATTGTGATCAGTGAAAATGCACCTCCACCCAGGGGTAAAGCTACCACAACTTCAAAAAGCAAAGGGAAGGGCAAAATCTTTGAATTATCCGACGCAACCTCTGACAACACAGGTTCCTAAACCACCTAGCCACCCACATAAAATAGTGAGACTACGGAGTCTGATGCAGACTACCAGACAGAGGCAATGAGGGCTGAGCTACATTACAAAATAATACATGATCCACATCGGATCAGAGATAGTCAATCCATCACTCCAACTCCTCCAGTTTCAGAGCAAGCATTAGTGCTGGCACCTCCAGAACAAGGTCCCCAACATGGATCAACAAAGAGATCAAAGGAAGACGGTCTGAGAACGATCATTGAGGAGAAACAACTTTCCATAGATGGGGTTATTGATAGGTATCCAGAGGTGATAGAGTGTCTGAAACACCAGAAGTTCCAAATCTTCACAAGGCATCGTGGCTCTTACATACCAAGCTGGGTTAGAGAGTTCTACGACACATGCAGTGCATTAGTACCTCAACGGAAAATGCTAATCTCATCTTTTAAAGTAGTTTACTACGTGGTTTTCAGAGGAAGGAAGGTAGCCTATGACAGTGAGTCTATCAACACAGCTTAGGGTATGTTTGTAAGATTAATGACCGCTGTCAGCATTTGATCAGGACATAGAAGATGGATGCAATGAAAAAGTGGTTAACTTCTCTAGTCTCAGATGATAATTCTCTGACATGGTTAGCAGAAGGATTTCCAATTGAGAAGAAAAATCTAAATATAGTTGCACGATACTGGTTGAGATTCATCATCAGCACATTTATGCCATCACAAAATGAATCAATCCTTTGTCATGCTAAGGCAGCTTGCCAATGCATCATGGAGAAAACCAGGATAAATATCGGGATGATCACTGCCTCTGAGATCCATATGCGTGCAACAGAGCTAGACATCTCTCCCTTTCCCGGTATTAATCACTGAAATATGCAAAAGAGCTCGGGTACCTAGAGATGCAATGAAGGATGTGGAAGTTGCTTCCACCAACTCCACCAGTATCTAAAAGATCGAAGCCGAATATCTTAAGGACCAAATAGAAAAGAAACAGAAGGAATTTGTGGCCACTAGATCTATACCTGCAAAGGCGTCTTTGCCTACTCCGGCCCCTAGGCCTTCAGGTATATCTGTTGCTTTATTACCACCCAGACCTATGGTTGTTGTTGCCTCATGTGAGCTGATCACTCAGGCATCCTTGTTCGAATGGGACAACTTGCCCAATCTGCTAATTACCGGACTGCCAACATAGAAAGCTCTATTCCAGGCATGATTCAGGTTGCCCTCGACAATGCTGTGATACCACTAAGCACTACTATCGATGCTCTAGAGGCCAGGATTGTAGTGTCTGAGCACGATCAAGGAGCCAAAGAGGAAGTAACATTCTTAAAGGTTCCCATTGAAGAGCTAAAGAAAGATGTGGACTACCTAAAGTCCACTGGTATATCCATGATCTTTGGAACAGTGGAAGTTCCATATGTGCCTGAAATGCCTAAGACTGCCATAGGATATAGAACTGGAATGGAGCTGGAGCATACAGCTGATCCTGAATCAAAAGCAGAAACTGACAAAGAGATATTTGAGGAAGTTACAGCGATTGACATAGCTGAGACTGAAAGGATCATGATAAATGCTGTTGTGCAAGCTTCTTTGACAAAGTCTCCTGCTGCGGGATCCAGTGGACCTAGTCCTTCTAGTGGTCACTCGGGATACTGATGCCATGACAGATGAAGCAACTACATACCCAAGATTACTTCTTTACCTCTCTGTCGTTCTTTACTTTGCCTTTTGGATTCTGTATTCTTTGCATTTGAGGACAAACGCCTTATTTGTGGTAGGGTGAGGCCCACCTTATTTTGCTTGTTTTAGATACTTATGTTTTAGTGTATATTTGGGTTGTCTAATTTTAATTGTGTTTTTAAAAACTTCTTTGTGATCGTTTGAGCTTGTGTGTTCTTTTATTTTTATTTGCAAAATGATTTTGACCCTTCCAATTTTTTTTTGAATATTTAGCACATTTTTGCCACCCCTCGTGAGTTAATGTAGCTGTTCTTTTGCAAAAATATTGAGTCCCAATTTGGATCAATACTGAGGACTTGAATAGTGCTATCAATCTAATGAACATGAGTGTACGGCTAAGATGAGGCCAAATGAAGTGCATAGACAATATGTAAACTCTTTTCATCTCGTAGTGATTAGCCATTTATCAAATAGATTCTATTGTAATGACCATTTCACACTAGCGAAAGTGTGTGGTCTTGTTTGACTTAAGTGTCAACGCCTTGTGTAATTAGCTTGCCTTGAACCTTGCATGAATAAACCTAGAATTTGACCTGTTAGTCTAATTGATTTAGAAAGGTATGCTCTTGAAATGATCTTAGGAAACTTTAAAGAGTGTGAGCCAAATTTGACATAAACCTCTTTTGTGGCCTACCCGTGAGCGTGTGAAACTCTTTTGAACACCCTTTGAGACTTACCTTTCTTTGAAAGAATCTTGATGAACCCTAGACTTTACTTGACCCACTACCTATAATCCTCTTGATTTGTGGTTTAGCGAATAGCCAACTTACCCCAAAAGCCTAAGTTGGGGGTGTGGTAAAAAGGAAAAGGAGAAGTCAAGAAGTGCAAGAAAAGCCTCCCTTAACCCCTGGTGTTGCAGGACATGGAAACCCTTCGAAAAAAAATAGAAATTATGGAATAAAGTACCAAGGAAATTGGGTTTCCAAGAAATCCATGGAGGTGAATGAAAATATGACTTAGAAGCACTAGAAAAAGAATTCATAAAGGAAAATAAGGGAATGCCTTGAAAATACCACATCTCATGAGGAAAAAGTCACTGAGCCTAAATGACCATACCTTTGCACTAATCCCCATTACAAGCTTTAGAAAGACCTTTTTGATCTTTAGTAAGCCGAATCGAAAGTCAATTAAAAAATAAGGGCAAACCTATGGGTAAAAACATGCATTGTGTTCCACTTTTTTGAGTGTGAGTGTTGCATCTGATTCCTGATCTAGAATTGATTAACCTCTGTGTGTGAATATGGAATCATTCTTGATGTGAGGGCACTTAGATACTTCCTATTGAGCTTGATTGCACAAGTAGCAAGTATTGCGAGCATGAGAATCTTTGGTAATGGTGTGTCACAACTTGAATCTTTGAGTACAGAATTGATCCATGCATAAGTAAATTTGAGTTTGGTTGTTTGCATTTATGATTTAGTCTTGTGTAGCACTATTTGAGACACCTTGTTGAACGGATGAACTTGAGTTTGCTTGAGGACAAGCAAAAGTTTAAGTTGGGGGTGTTGATGAGTCCACAAATTGGACTCATTTAGGGCTTTATTTTGATAGGAATAGTGTCCTCAAATGCTTATTTTATCTCAATATCTTATGAAAACTCATAGGTTGCAGGTATTTGAAGTTTTACTGGAAGCATGGACACTTAGGTGCAAAAAGGAAAAAAAGGCTGAAAAGAACGAAGAAGATGAAGCCTGCATCGCCAAGCAGGCTTGGCAATGCACCGAAGGCACGCACTCTGCCCTTTATTCCAATACGTGAAGCCTTGAAGGAGAAGGATCAAAAAGGCGATGAAAAGAGCAGTTGGCATTTTGCTGAATAATTCTGCGAAGTAGTACTGGGTTGCCCAATGACATAAAGCATGACGATGCTGAATGCTAGTACAAGACGATGACGAACTACCCTAAAGGGCGAATCGCCGAGTAAATCGGTGATTTCAACTAACCTCGCCGAAAGATTCGCCAACACTATTTTTTGAAGTATATAAATACTAAACTTGTTATTAATTTTTAAGAGTCGAAGATTTATTTTAATTTCTAGAATAGAATAGTACTTTTTGGAATATTTTCCCTCAAGTTTGGAGAGGGTTTTTGGGAGACTTGAAGAAAGAAGTATTTCATCTACCCCAAGTTAGAAGTGGATCTTCTCCATTCTTCTTTCTTTTATTAAATCAAGGTTTAATTCCTTATGCCTATTTGATTTTAGTATCATTTTAGGTGTATTTTGTTATTTCTTGATGTGTGGCTAAAAACACCCATTATTGGGGTGTGATTTAGCAAATATGTGTTGATATTGTTGTTGGGTCTTGCCTGATGATAGGATAGATTCATTTTAATGGTGATTTCACCTAGTGGTTTTGGTTTAATTTAATGGATTTGTAAGCAAATACAAAACCACCCATGTGTTTTCGGCTTGCCCGAGAGGGAGGTAGCGAACCAAAGACCGTTTGACTGATGGGCTAAAGAGTGGGTCGACATGAGGTTCAACCCGAGAGGGTGAGCCATGGTCCTTTATCCTAACACTCAGCTCGAGAATGTGAGTGGGGTAAAGCGTAGGCTGGCCTTTATGCGGCAAATGGGTGTCCGGGAGGAACATATTTGAAAAGGGGTAAGTTACCCGAGAGGGAACTTATTTCCATCTAAAGCTTAGCCTAGTCACAATTATCTTACAAATTTCCTATCAAAAGCATGTACCTAACGATTTATCTCAACTTGTATTGCGGTCACACCCCAAGAACTTGTCCCCATACTTGATCTTCTTATTATATTTGTTGTGTTTTTACTACTTGTGACAAAACCCCCATTTGATATTTGACACCTTTGTGTCACCCCTTTTGATTTACAATGTTTTAAATTGTTAATGTCTTTAGATATGACTAGTTTGAACTAAATTTTATTTTTCTACTAATTCTCAAAACCACTCCCTTGGGACACAACCCAACCGTTGGTTGGGTTACTATATTATCGACGATCGTAGACACTCGTACTATAGGTTAGTGTCGTTGGTCACGATAAGCATCAATCACCTCCATTTGAGACAACATATTTTTGATATTTTCGTCCCTCTCCCTTTCTTTATCGAGTTGTTCTTGCATTAATCTGAAGCATAGTGGGGAAACTTAGTCATCATTTGTGTACCATGCTTGATTTACTCTAGGCATGCCATCTAGGAGGAATGAGGCTACTTCAAATGATTGTAACATTATTCCTCCTTGCACCAATTGGTTAGCTATTCCTTGATTAATCGAGTCCAGACTACGGTAAAAGTATTGGAGCATCAATTCACCTGCAGTCCATGCGTTGGGCACTTACTGAAAAATCTCTTGAATCTTGTCCATGATTTGTGAATTGGTTCACCCTCCTTTTGCTTGAAATTCTGAATATCGTCTCTCAGTTTCATCATTCTTGATGGAGGAAAGAATCTTTTGTGAAAGGCCATAACCAGCTCCTCCCATGATTTGATAGAGTTGTTTGGAAGCTCGACCAACCATTTAGTAGCTCCCCTGGTCACTGATAATGGAAATAAGCGAAGTCGTATGGATTCTTGAACGACAAAGGGGTGCACACTTCCACAAAGCTTCGTATATGTTCATGCTCTAACCCTCCAAATAAACCTCTTGAATGTATGAGCTGGAGTGTTCCACTAGTAACTTTGAACATTGAGTTTCCGTCGGCTCGTGGCATGCAAATTGCACCCATCTCACCCATATGGGCAAGGTTATAAACACTATTTACATCATCGATGTCATCTCGATGAAAAGCACCACCCGCTGGGTGACCCACTTGGCAGCTATTCTCCCCGTTTGCACTCATATTTCCTGTTGTGACACACAAATACTCAAAACAAAATTGAAGATTTAGTGAGTAAACTACAACTAAGAAGAACAAAAAATTCTACTAATCTAAGAATTCTCAAATAACATCAATCCCCGACAGCGGTGCCATTTTGATGTTTGCGTAATCAAGACACATCTTCCGATGCAAGTGTCTATGATAGTACAATAGTTAGTAACCCAACCAAGGGTTGGGATCATTCCCAAGATATTGGTTTTGAGAATTAATAGAAGAATAAAACTAAGTTCTAAGTCGTAGCTAAAGACATTAACGATTAAAAATATTGTAAATTAAAGGGGACATAAGAGTGTCAATTAATAATGGGGTTTTTTTTCACAAGTACATAAAAATAGTAATATAAACAAGGGTTTCTAAGTAATGGGAGTGGATCCTTGGGATATGATGGAAATACGGGTTGAGCTAGATTATTGGGTACAAGTTTTCAATAGAAGATTCATAGAGTAATTGTGACTAGGCTAGACTTTAAGGCGGATAAACTCTCTCTCGAGTAACTTACCCCATTTCAAATGTGTTCCTCTCGGATACCCACTAGCCGCATGAAGACCAGCCTATGCCTTAACCTACTCACTCTCTCGAGCTGAGTGTGTGGACATGGGACTAGGGTTCACTCAGTCGAGTTGAACCTCATGTCGACACACTTACACTGGCCATCAATCTAGTGGTCTTAGTTTTACGACCTCTCTCTCAAGCAAGCCGAAAATACATAAATAAACTAGTATTTGCAACTACAAATTCATTAAATTCATCCACAACCAGTAAACAAAATCCCAATTAAACTATCAGCAAACAAGACCCAACAATTATCTTAACCCATATTCGCTAAATCACGCCCCAATTATTGGGGGTTTTAGCCACACATCAAGAGATAGAAATTTATACCTAAATGAGCTTGCATTCAAATGAGTGTGAAGATTTAAATCTTGTTACAGGACAAGAATGAAGAATCAAAAAGACCCAGGTCCAAATCCTTGGAGATGAAACACTCTTTTTCTTCAAGTCTTCCAAACCCTCTCAAACTTAGAGCCAAAATATCAAAAGTACTATTCTATATGAAAATTATAATAATTGTTCGACTCCTAAAACTGCAACTCTAACTAGTATTTATAGTTTTCATAGATTTGTGTTGCAGCGGATTATTCGGCGTCGTTAGTCGAAATCGCTGATCAACTCGGCGATTCGCCCTTTGGTGTAGTTCATTGCCTTCTTGCACCAGCCTTTAGCATCATCATGCTCTAGGTCATTGGGTGACATGGTACTGCTTCACGAAACTTCTCAGCGTTGCACCGACTGCTCCCTATCTCCGCCGACTTGATCATTTCCATTAGGGCTCAGCACACTAGAACAAAAGATGAAGTAAGACCTTTCAACGACTCGCCAAGTGGACTCGGCGATCCTCAAGACTTCATTTCTTCATTCTTCTCAGCCTTTTCCTTCCTTTTTGCGACGTAGTGTCCATGCTTTCCTTCAAATATCAAATACCTGAGACTTAAGGGTTTTCATCAGATATTGAGATAAAATAAGCATTTGAGGACACAATTTCTATTAAAATATTGCCCTAAATGAGTCTAATTTGTGGACTCATCAATATCAAACATTGCTTATGTGAGCTATTGAATTATTTTATTCCATTTCTATATTGATTAAAAATTCATTTGGTACATCTATATGGAAGTGGAAGAAAACAATGCAAAATAGTGACTTTTTCTTAAGATTAAAAAAATGAAAAATGATACTCGTACTAAATTTCTTCATATAAACAACCTCAAAGGCAGGGTTAAGACTTTGTTCATATCACCCTTTTCAAACTTCACTTTTAGGAATACAATGTGTATGTTATTGTTGTTGTAATAATTTCATCATATGTGTTTCAACTAAATACGACGAGCCATTAGTTTTATTAAATTTAAATAATTCACATATTAAATTAATCGCTTTGTCTACATTTCTAGATGACTTTTTTTTATCTTCATTATTTTAGTCTTACATTTAGTCATATTAAATACTTATTTGTCGATTTTTATAAATAGAAATCTACATATATAATGTGATCTAGAACCATCCTATATGACCTTCTTTTTAACAATAAATTTTATTATCTTACTATTAAAATATCAACTATTGTGATCAAATAACATTTTCCAATTGAACATTTTCTGGATCAACCTTTTCTTTAGTAAATTTTCGGACTCCATATGAATTTTTAACTTTTTTTTAAGAGATTATATGAAAATTTTAAAAGAATTTAATTTTGTATCCAAACGATCCTAATTTTCTAATTCAAAAATAAAGAAAACAAGATAATTTCATAGTACTAAAGAAGAATTATTAGTGTATTCTCTCGAGAAATATTATGTAAGATAACTTTTGGACATAGATCAAGGGTAGTACATCTTAACAATAAAAGGTGCAATTACAATCATCACCTTAACAAGTTCCTCCAACAAGTGTTCCTGTGATACCAGGAGGATCAGGCTTATTTTGGTACTTCTCAAAACATTGGGTATTGCATTTTTCTGGATCACAAGGTTTGAAAACTTATGGAAGTGGATAATTACATTCTTTTGAAGATTCAAGATGGATTCCTCTCGTCATGGTGCCTTAATATGTTTAGACATACAATAAAGTAGAAAATAAAACATTATGAGAAACAATATTGAGCAATTATGCAAAGACTATGAAATTAGTATGTGGTATGTATATGCATATACAACTTTATTAGATTAAGACATACTAAGTATAAGATTTCCATCAAGAAAAAAATTTAAATAAACCAAAATGCCACCTACAGAGAACAATGAAAAGGACAAATAGACCGACAACTAGGCTTGTGAGGTTCTTCATGATTCCTAATCAAATAGAACCTATGAAAGTTATGATGGTAGGAGTAAAGAGTTGTGAACTATATATAGGACCAAATATGATATGCTATGACAAAAAAATTAATTAGAAGGTAAATAAAATGATTAAGTTTCCAAGATGATAAATATAACATAAGTAAGTTACAAAAATCATAAATATTTTTTACCTAAATTTGTGATATAAAATGAATTATGGGTACTTGATAGATTTCACATATATTGACTCTCATATGAAACTAAAATTATAGCATGTAATTTAATATAGCATGACAAATGTGTAACAACCTATTAGAAATAAAAAATTATGGTCATGATGACATCTACAATATTCCTCCAGTAGGTAAGTTAATCTATCACAACCCAATTTAAACCCTAGGTGCAACATGTCGAATAGAACCCCAAGAGGTCCTATACAAACCACTTAGCATATATCATAAGATACTAGATAATATAAGTAAAACGTTCAAATGATAGTATTTCATAAAAAAGAGTTTGAGAAAAGCGGAAAACCAAACATAGGTCTTAAAATCATCAATACATCATAAGGAAATTGATTGGGACGTAACACATATATCACATACAAAATCTGAAAACGGAAATAATATAAAAGCAATAAATGAATCTCGGCCCTTGGATCATGAGGAATCACCAATCTTCAAAGGCTTAAACAAATGAACTAGCCACGAATATGGGGAGTAGGAGCGTTGGACACTATTAGTGAAACAAAGTAGGCACAGACATGTATTAGTATATGAAATGTACCAAGTATGATAGAAATGCACAATAATTACAAGATCATTCAAAAAGACTTTATATGACATTCAATGACAAAGAGAAATCATAAAAAGTAAATGTTAGAAAACATAAGTTATAATCATGGTCAATGCAAGCTAATTATCTTATAAAACACTTCTGAGATACTTTAGAAAGTAACTTTAGTTTATTATTGTGGGAAGTTTACCTTTAATCGACATAGACCATGTGAGCTATAACATGGAATAAGTGACTATCTCACACCAAAAAGAGATGTCTTTACTTGCCAAGGTAAGAACCATAAACTTTAGTTGAAGTGGATCAAATAGCTAATGTCTATAGTGGAACATAGTTATGGAAAATGGGTAATCACTGCTTGTCCACTCGGTGCTAATCATAAATTCCATCGAACTATCATTAATCATATTTATCTTTATTATCCATGGAAAGGCACCATTAAGTTGCCAATCCAAGCTAGAGCTCATTTAGAATACCTCCTTACTCTTGATTCAGCTTAGGTGAGAAAACCTTTCAACCTTATGAATCCTTTTTGTGAGAAAACCCTTTCACAATCATGTATGAGTGGTATGTAAAACATCCTTCCACAAGAACAACAACAACATCGATGCTTCACTCTACAAGCAACCTTAGATCATCTATCTATATATAAAAGGAGAAGAAAAAATGAGGCATGCCACTACCATAATTTTTTAGAATTTTTAATTCTAAATAATCGCTAATTATTTAAATAAAATAGACACATGTCAAAAATTACAACTATACCCATTTATGTAATTCTACGGTAGTGACACAACATTTTAAATAAACAAGAATAAAATATTATTAAATTTTAAAAAATCAATAATCAGTAATCACTAATTAATTAAATTAATATAGACACATATAAATACTTAGATTTAGATCCATTAAATTCTACGGTAAGTAAATTTAATTTTAAATAATCAATAAATTAGACCGATTTATTTAATTTCACGGTAGTTACACAATATTTAAAATAAACAAAAATAAATTATTATTGCATAATTTTAAATGTTAACTAATTAATATTCAATAATTACTAATTAATTAAATGTGTGTGTGTATATATATATAACACCAAAAAGAGGATAAAATCAGAAAAGGAGCAAAAAATTAGTAATTACTCCATGTGATGGAGTGTTTTTAAACATAATTTATATTGAACTAATGAAATTAATTTAAAATCTTAAATTAAAAATTAAAAATATTTTAAATCTTAAAATCATTTTAAGGAAAAGAATACTTATGCACGATGGAGTCTTTTTTTAAAACATAATTCATATTGAGTTAATTCTTTTTATTTAAGAAATTAAAATTATTTAAATTTTAAATCTGAGAATTTATTTACATCTAAAAATATTTTTATTTTAAACAGAGAAAAAAAAAATCGTACCATTTAAAAATAAAAAAAATAAAAAAAATATATATATATTCTCACGTTGAAGAAAAATACATATATAACTGCTCCAATAATGCTGTGCGAAAACTTAGGAAACAAAAATCTATTTTTATATTTACATAAATTTAAAAAACAAATCAATTTAGCCTATAGTTAGGTAAACCAAATTTTCACAAAATATCGGGTAGATAATTGCATCTACAAATAATGATGCTATAATTTAGGAGTTTAAAATATATTGCATGTACACATAATAATGCTATGATTTAGAAATTAAAATATATTTATATAAAATTAAATATTGAATATAAACTTAAATATGTTAGCACCACAAAAATTCTTAAATATTCGGATTTTAAAAATATTAAATATTACATCTAATTATATTTTTAATTATGGTTCAATGTCATATATAACGTATTAAATGCTCCAATCTATTATTTGTTATATTTATGGAAACGTGGGTGATGAGTTGTGTAGGGAGTAAAACAAGCTAATATTGTTATTTTTGTTTATGCTAATTATATTAAATATTATCACAATTGCCTAAATAATTAATTTGAAATTTAAACTTTAAAAAACAAGTAACTAATCTTATCCTTATCCTTGAAAGCATCTCTTTTTTATAAGAAAAATGCTATACATTTCCTTTATCAAATTTTCGTAAGAAATATATAAAATGGATTAAATAATAAAATAAACAATCTATTTTTCAATAAAATTAAAACTATCAAGTATCAAAAGAGCAAACAATCAAATATAAAATTAGAATTTAATTTTAAAAATATAGTGATATACGATTTATTAAAGAACCATAAATATATAAAATATTCGTGTTGCAAATTAATGGTTGTTTTCATTAAGATTATATTTATCTTTAAATTAATTTTCTGTTATATTTTTTACACAAATTTATATGGTAAAGAATGTTTTGAATCTTTTTATTTTGAATAAAACATATATAAAATGTATCAACATGTCATTCAATATATAATATGAAATGTTAGAATTAATAAATTTTTAACATAGTTTTTTTAATTCAAATGACATAAAAAGAATAAAGTATAAATACGAAAAAATATTTGAAGTTTGATTTTTGATCAAAGATAAAATAATTATACAATTAATAGTATCCTTAGAAATTTCTTAATATAATATATTATTAAAAAAACCTACAAGTTTAGCTGACATAGCTATATGTATGATTTATAAAAACTAAAAGCTTAGCTGGTAAACTATTGGTATAATATTCTAATAAAATAATTTAAATTGTGTTTAATAATATTAATTTAATGTGCTCAAATTAATAAGTAAATAATTTTTATTATAATAATATAATAATAATAATAATAATGATAAATTAAATATATTATTAAGTGCATAATATATTTTATTAGTTATTTTTAATTATTACATTTTAAATTATCTGTGCAACACGCGAGCACGTATACTAGTTTATATGAATTTCATCAAGAAACATGCATATCTTCATAAATTCATCTTTCATAGTGCACAAGCTTCATCATATGATCATAGTCTAGAAATCATGGATCATGAATGGGTTCATGTGAATTAACTTAAAACATGTAATTACTTCAATTCATGCATAAAAATAAAATCAATTGAATCATAATTGAAAATTACCCATGAAGATTGAATTAAACCCTAACTTCAATTGGAGAATCTAACTTGTCAAATTGGGTAATTTAAGAACCCTATGGTGGAAAGGACTCCATAGGTGAATACTATCATAAAATGATGTTAAAAACCCACAAAGATTGTAGGATTGGAGACTTATAGTTGAACCCAAGCTCTTTTTCTTATTCATTAGACTTGAGAGAATTTGGGAGGAGGAATTTGGTTAGTTTTAGGGAAAGTGGTTAATTTGAGTCTTAAAAACATTATATAGAGTTCAGGGTATAAGGAAAAATGACATAGTTTAGGTATTAATCAATTGGGAAAAGACTAAAACTCCCTTTAAAATAAATGGCAACTGATTCCTACGGTTCATAGGTCCTTCTACGTACCATCCTAGTCAATTGTAGAACTGGATTAGGGAGTCTTAATTTGTCCAACATTTGACGGAACCCATGTACAACTTTGTAGGTCTTCCTACCGTCTGTACATGCCAACCATAAAAACAAGCTTTAAGCTTTAAAATTTTACAAAGTGTGGGGGTAACCTATGAGATCTATCTACGACTCGTTAAAAGGTTGATGGACTGTCTTGGTGAACCGTAAAAAGTTCAATAGGACTTGATTTTAAATATTTAATTTCCATAGATCCTACAGTTGACATGTACCACCATTAGAAGCTTCTACTGTCTGTTGATGGGACCCATAGGAATATACACCAGTCCAAAAATTGCATTTTCCTTCCTTTCCAAATTTGAGGTATTACAATATCTCCCCTTGAAAATATTCATCCTCGAATGGAACTCAAGACATCATAAGGAGGGTAGGAAGAAGATCTAAAAACCCAATCACGAAGGCAATCCCATAAATACAAATATCCGAGGAAGAAAAATCAACTCTAAGCTAAAACATATCCAAAGCATCATTTCATAAGGCCTATATGCAACTCATCTCAAATGCACATAAACATGAAAAAATCAATTAGACAAACTCAATTTCTCAAAAATTATATTTTCATAAGCATGTACGCCAGAGGAAACACGGGAAGGACTAAGACATAAGGATGGACCATGAGTAACTAAATACCTTAAGCTAGAGTTGGGTTGGAGGGAAAGAGACAGGGGTATAGGGACATTATATCAATCTTGGCCTCCCAAGTTGCAACCTCAACTAACTGATTCCTCCTAAGAAGCTTTACCAAAGTAAATTCCTTATTTCTTAACATTTTTAACTTGCCGGCCAAAAATCTCAACCGAACCTTCTTCATAAGAAAGATCCTCTTTGACTCCCAAAGATTCCAAGGAAACAATGGATGTCTGTAACACCCCATATCCAAAAAAGGGAAACGAATCAGATTTTGAGAAGTTGGAGTTGCTAGCCACGGAGGCCAACCACAACCCGTGGGTTGAACCACAAACCGTAGGTGGGTCCGTGGGTTGGCCACATTGGCTAAGGTGTAGAGGCCCAGAACCACGGCCTGACCTATGGTCCATATGCAATGCCACGGTCTGTGGTTCAATGGCCCAAAAACCATCTTTTGACCAACAACCATGGTCCACCAAGATGGGCCGTGGGTCAAACCACGGTCCGTCGACTCGGTCCGTGGGTGGAAGGTCGATGGTTAGTTGGAAGTTAAGTTCAAGGGTAGTTGGCTCTTTTCCTGATTAATTAGTTCCTATACTACGTCGTTTTATCCTTCACTAAGACCCCAATATAAGCTTTTTACCCTCAAATTTCCCAACATAAATCATTTTCTCTATGCTCACCAAAAAGAAGAGCTCTCAAATAATTCTCTCTCTAGAAACTTAAAGAAGAAGAAGAAGAAGGATTCATCTAGAGTTTGAAGCTAAGGGCTCAATTTTTCCATTGAAGGCTAGCATTTATATTCAAGTTATGATAGTTTTCATCCATGGATTCCTTCCATCAATGGTGTTCCCAAATTCCTCTATTACAAAAGGTTTCCCAAATTGAGTTAGGGTTTTCTTCAATTATCATGGGTTCTTTTAATTATTATTTTAAATGATTGAATTATGATCTCTTATGCATGAATTGATGAAATATGATGATGCCCCTATGAACCCTTTTTCAAGTTATGAATCATCAGTGGTAGATCCAAGATTTGAAGACTATGGGTGCTCATCTCCTTTAACGTAAAGTTGCTTGCCAAGAAGGGTTTCCTTCTAAAACTTATATTTTTATAGTTTAGTTAGTAAATGAAATATTTAAAATAGAAAAGAGAAAAAACATTAAATCAAAAAGGAAAAAAAACAAGCAAATAACAATGAATAGGTATAAAAGAAGAGTAAAGCAAAAAAATTTAGTTTGCTGGGATTTGAACCCTTAGAGTTGATGGTATCAACCTAAGCTTTTGCTTTGCTCAGTGAACCAAGAACTCGTCAGCCCTTTTTGTTTAGTGGGTGCTCAAAAATTGATTATATCTATTCTTCAGTAGTTTTTATAAGCATATACAAAATTTAAGAAGAAATCCATATCTAACCCATGTTTTCTAAGCATTGATGATTGAAAGTGGGTTTTGAGCCTCAAGAGGTAAAATAAATGCGATGACTTTTTCATATATATTTCGAAAAAATACGAGGCATTAAAATAGAAATTGCGTCAAGCGGACGTTCGATCAAGAAATTACGACCACCTGAAAATTCCGCATCTTAAGTGTTGAAGGTAGCTGCGAATTTGGAAAACTTCAAATGGCCATAACTCGAGTCTCGGATGTCCGATTGAGGCGATTCTTTTTTTCAACCTGCGTATTTATTCGATACCTACGCAACCAAACAGCCTTAAGGCATTTTGCGCAAGCCAATTTTCCCAAAAACGCCTCTTACTCATTCGAATATGAGTAGAAATAGGACGATAAAAAAAAGTGTAAATTCAAAATAAATGGGATGACTTTTTCATATAGATCTCGGAAAAATACGAGTCATTAAAAAAGGAATTGCGTCAAGGGGACGTTCGATCGAGAAATTACGACCACCTGAAAATTCCTTATCTTAAGTGTTGAAGGTAGCTGCGAATTTGAGAAACTTCAAACGGCCATAACTCGAGCCTCGGATGTCCGATTGAGACGATTCTTTTGTTCAACCTGCGTATTTTTTCGATACCTACGCAACCAAACTGACTTCAGGCGGTTTGCAGGAGCCGATTTTCCCAAAAACGCCTTTTACTCATTCGAATATTAGTAGAAATAGGACAATAAAAAATAGTGTAAATTCAAATAAATGTGATGACTTTTTCATATATATTTCGAAAAAATACGAGGCATTAAAATAGAAATTGCGTCAAGCGGACGTTCGATCGAGAAATTACGACCACCTGAAAATTCAGCATCTTAAGAGCTGAAGGTAGCTGCGAATTTGGGAAACATCAAACTGACATAACTCGAGCCTCGGTTGTCCGATTGAGGCGATTCTATTTTTCAACCTGCGTATTTTTTCGATACCTACGCAACCAAACAGCCTCAAGGCATTTTGCGCAAGCCAATTTTCCCAAAAATGCCTCTTACTCATTCGAATATGAGTAGAAATAGGACTATAAAAAAAAGTGTAAATTCAAATAAATGGGATGACTTTTTCATATAGATCTCGAAAAAATACGAGGCATTAAAAAAGGAATTGCGTCAAGCGGACGTTCGATCGAGAAATTACGACCACCTAAAAATTAAGCATCTTAACTGTTGAAGGTAGCTGCGAATTTGGGAAACTTCAAACGGCCATACCTCGGGCTTCGGATGTCCGATTGAGGCGATTCTTTTTTTCAACCTGCGTATTTTTTTGAAAACGTCTTTTACTCATTCGAATATGAGTAGAAATAAGACGATAAAAAAAAATGTAAATTCAAATAAATGGAATGACCTTTTCATATAGATCTCGAAAAAATACGAGGCATTAAAAAGGTAATTGCGTCAAGCGGACCTTCGATCGAAAAATTACGACCACCTGAAAATTCAGCATTTTAAGTGTTGAAGGTAGCTACGAATTTGGGAAATTTCAAACGGCCATAACTCAGGCCTTGGATGTCCGATTGAGGCGATTCTTTTTTTCATCCTGCGTATTTTATCGATACCTACGCAACCAAACAACCTTAAGGCATTTTGCGCGAGCCAATTTTCCCAAAAACGTCTTTTACTAATTCGAATATGAGTAGAAATAAGACGATAAAAAAAAGTGTAAATTCAAATAAATGGGATGACTTTTTCATATATATCTCGAAAAAATACGAGGCATTCAAATAGAAATTGCGTCAAGCGGACGTTCGATCGACAAAATTACGACCACCTGAAAATTCCTTATCTTAAGTGTTGAAGGTAGCTGCGAATTTGAGAAACTTCAAACGGCCATAACTCGAGCCTCGGATGTTCGATTGAGACGATTCTTTTGTTCAACCTGCGTATTTTTTCGATACCTACGCAACCAAACTGCCTTCAGGCGGTTTGCTGGAGCCGATTTTCCCAAAAATGACTTTTTACTCATTCGAATATGAGTAGAAATAGGACAATAAAAAAAAGTGTAAATTCAAATAAATGTGATGACTTTTTCATATATATCTCGAAAAAATACGAGGCTTTAAAATAGAAGTTGCGTAAAGCGGACGTTCGAACGAGAAATTACGACCACCTAAAAATTAAACATCTTAAGTGCTGAAGGTAGCTGCGAATTTGGGAAACTTCAAACAGCCATAACTCGGGCCTCGGATGTCCGATTGAGGCGATTCTTTTTTTCAACCTGCGTATTTTTTTTATACTTACGCAACCAAACCGCCTTAAGGCATTTTACGCAAGCCGATTTTCCCAAAAACGCCTCTTACTCATTCGAATATGAGTAGAAATAGGACGATAAAAAAAATGTAAATTCAAATAAATGGGATGACTTTTTCATATAGATCTCAAAAAAATATGAGGCATTAAAAAAGGAATTGCGTCAAGCGGACGTTCGATCGAGAAATTACGACCACCTGAAAATTAAGCATCTTAAGTGCTGAAGGTAGCTGCGAATGTGGGAAACTTCAAACGGCCATAACTCGGGCCTCGGTTGTCCGATTGAGGCGATTCTTGTTTTCAACCTGTGTATTTTTTCGATACCTACGCAACCAAGCTGCCTTAAGGGGGTTTGCGCGAGCCGATTTTCCCAAAAACGTCTTTTACTCATTCGAATATGAGTAGAAATAGGACGATAAAAAAAAGTATAAATTCAAATAAATGGGATAACTTTTTCATATAGACATCGGAAAAATACGAGTCATTAAAAAAGGAATTGCGTCAAGCGGACGTTCGATCGAGAAATTACGACCACCTGAAAATTCCTTATCTAAAGTGTTGAAGGTAGCTGCGAATTTGAGAAACTTCAAACGGCCATAACTCGAGCCTCGGATGTCCGATTGAGGCGATTCTTTTGTTCAACCTGCGTATTTTTTCGATACCTACGCAACCAAACTGCCTTCAGGCGGTTTGCGGTTGCCGATTTTCCCAGAAATGTGTTTTACTCATTTGAATATGAGTAGAAATAGGACAATAAAAAAAAGTGTAAATTCAAATAAATGTGATGACTTTTTCATATAGATCTCGAAAAAATACGAGGCATTAAAACAGAAATTGTGTCAAGCGGATGTTCAATCAAGAAATTACGACCACCTAAAAATTCAGCATCTTAAGTGCTGAAGGTAGCTGCGAATTTGGGAAATTTCAAACGGCCATAACTCGAGCCTCGGTTGTCCGATTGAGGCGATTCTTTTTTTTCAACCTGCGTATTTTTTCGATACCTACGAAACCAAACTACCTTAAGGCATTTTGCGCGAGTTGATTTTCCCAAAAACGCCTCTTACTCATTTGAATATGAGTAGAAATAGGACGATAAAAAAAAGTATAAATTCAAATAAATGGAATGACTTTTTCATATAGGTCCCGAAAAAATATGAGGCATTAAAAAAGGAATTGCGTCAAGCGGACGTTCGATCGAGAAATTACGACCACCTAAAAATTAAGCATCTTAATTGTTGAAGGTAGCTGCGAATTTGGGAAATTTCAAACGGCCGTAACTCGGGCCTCGGATGTCCGATTGAGGCGATTCATTTTTCAACCTATGTATTTTTTCGATAGCTACGCAAACAAACTGCCTTAAGGCAGTTTGCGCGAGCCTATTTTCCCAAAAACGCCTCTTACTCATTCGAATAAGAGTAGAAATCGGACGATAAAAAAAAGTGTAAATTCAAATAAATGGAATGACTTTTTCATATAGATCTGGAAAAAATATGAGGCATTAAAAAAGGAATTGCGTCAAGCGGACGTTCGATCGAGAAATTACGACCACCTAAAAATTAAGCATCTTAATTGTTGAAGGTTGCTGCGAATTTGGGAAATTTCAAACGGTCGTAACTCGGGCCTCGGATGTCCGATTGAGGCGATTCTTCTTTTCAACCTGCGTATTTTTTCGATACCTACGCAACCAAACTGCCTTCAGGCGGTTTGCACGAGCCGATTTTCCCAAAAACGCTTTTTACTCATTCGAATATGAGTAGAAATAGGACGATAAAAAAAGTGTAAATTCAAATAAATGGGACGACTTTTTCATACAGATCTTGGAAAAATATGAGTCATTAAAATAGGAATTGCGTCAGGCGGACGTTAGATCGAGAAATTACGACCACCTAAAAATTTAGCATCTTAACTGTTGAAGGTAGCTGCGAATTTAAAAAACTTCAAACGGCCATAACTCGGGCCTCGGATATCCGATTGAGACGTTTCTTTTTTTCAACCTGCGTATTTTTTCGATACCTACGTAACTAAGGCAGTTTGTGCGAGCCAATTTTCCAAAAAACGCCTTTTACTCATTCGAATATGAGTAGAAATAGGACAATAAAAAAAATGTAAATTCAAATAAATGGGATGACTTTTTCATATAGATCTCGAAAAAATACGAGGCATTAAAAAAGGAATTGCGTCAAGCGGAAGGTAGATTCAGAAATTACGACCACCTGAAATTTCAGCATCTTAAGTGCTAAAGGTAGCTGCGAATTTGGGAAACTTCAAACGGCCATAACTCGAGCCTCGGATGTCCGATTGAGGCGATTCTTTTTTTCAACCTGCGTATTTTTTCGATACCTACTTAACCAAACTGCCTGAAGGCATTTTGCGATAGCCGATTTTCCTAAAAATGCCTCTTACTCATTCGAATATGAGTAGAAATAGAACGATAAAAAAAAGTGTAAATTCAAATAAATGGTATGACTTTTTCATATAGATCTCAAAAAAATACGAGGCATTAAAAAAGATATTGCGTCAAGCGGACGTTCGATCGAGAAATTACGACCACCTAAAAATTAAGCATCTTAATTGTTGAAGGTAGCTGCGAATTTGGGAAACTTCAAACGGCCATAACTCGGGCCTCGGATGTCCGATTGAGGCGATTCTTTTTTTCAACCTGCGTATTTTATCGATACCTACGCAACCAAACTGCCTTAAGGCAGTATGCGCGAGCCAATTTTCCCAAAAACGCCTTTTACTCATTCGAATATGAGTAGAAATAGGATGATTAAAAAAAGTGTGAATTCAAATAAATGGGATGACTTTTTCATATATATCTCGAAAAAATACGAGGCATTAAAAAAGGAATTGCGTCAAGCGGAAGGTAGATTAAGAAATTACGACCACCTGAAATTTCAGCATCTTAAGTGCTAAAGGTAGCTGCGAATTTGGGAAACTTCAAACGGCCATAACTCAACCCTCGGATGTCCGATTGAGGCGATTTTTTTTTCAACCTGCGTATTTTTTTGATACCTACGCTATCAAACTGCCTTAAGGTAGTTTGCGTGAGCGGATTTTCCCATAAACGCATGTTACTTATTTGAATATGAGTAGAATAGGACGATAAAAAAAAGTGTAAATTCAAATAAATGGGATGACTTTTTCTTACAGATCTTTGAAAAATACGAGTCATTAAAATTGGAATATGCGTCAAGCGGACGTTAGATCGAGAAATTACGACCACCTAAAAATTTAGCATCTTAATTGTTGAAGGTAGCTGCGAATTTAAAAAACTTCAAACGGCCATAACTCGGGCCTCGGACGTCCGATTGAGGCGATTCTTTTTTTCAACCTGCGTATTTTTTCGATACCTACGCAACTAAGGCAGTTTGTGCGAGCCAATTTTCCGAAAAACCCCTTTTACTCATTCGAATATGAGTAGAAATAGGACAATAAAAAAATGTAAATTCAAATAAATGGGATGACTTTTTCATATAGATCTCGAAAAAATACGAGGCATTAAAAAAGGAATTGCGTCAAGCGGAAGGTAGATTCAGAAATTACGACCACCTGAAATTTCAGCATCTTAAATGCTAAAGGTAGCTGCGAATTTGGGAAACTTCAAACGGCCATAACTCGAGCCTCGGATGTCCTATTGAGGCGATTCTTTTTTTCAACCTGCGTATTTTTTCGATACCTACTTAACCAAACTGCCTGAAGGCATTTTGCGATAGCCGATTTTCCTAAAAACGCCTCTTACTCATTCGAATATGAGTAGAAATAGAACGATAAAAAAAAGTGTAAATTCAAATAAATGGTATGACTTTTTCATATAGATCTCAAAAAAATACGAGGCATTAAAAAAGAAATTGCGTTAAGCGGACGTTCGATCGAGAAATTACGATCACCTAAAAATTAAGCATCTTAACTGTTGAAAGTAGATGTGAATTTGGGAAACTTCTAACGGCCATAACTCGGGCTTCGGATGTCCGATTGAGGCGATTCCATTTTTCAACCTGCGTATTTTTTCGATACCTACGCTATCAAACTGCCTTAAGGAGGTTTGCGTGAGCGGATTTTCCCATAAACGTGTTTTACTCATTCGAATATGAGTAGAAGTAGGACAATAAAAAAAATTGTAAATACAAATAAATGGGATGACTTTTTCATATAGATCTTGGATAAATACGAGTCAATAAAAAAGGAATTGCGTCAAGCGGACGTTTGATCGAGTAATTACGACCACCTGAAAATTCCTTATCTTAAGTGTTGAAGGTAGATGCGAATTTGGGAAACTTCAAACGGCCATAAATCAATTCTCGGATATCCGATTGAGTCAATTTTCCCAAAAATGCCTCTTACTCATTCGAATATGAGTAGAAATAGGATGATAAAAAAAAAGTATAAATTCAAATAAATGGAATGACTTTTTCATATAGGTCTCGAAAAAATATGAGGCATTAAAAAAGGAATTGCGTCAAGCGGACGTTCGATCGAGAAATTACGACCACCTAAAAATTAAGCATCTTAACTGTTGAAGGTAGCTGCGAATTTGGGAAACTTCAAATGGCCATAACTCGGGCCTCGGATGTCCGATTGAGGCGATTCATTTTTCAACCTGTGTATTTTTTCGATACCTACGCAAACAAACTGCCTTAAGGCAGTTTGCGCGAGCCTATTTTCCCAAAAACGCCTCTTACTCATTCGAATAAGAGTAGAAATCGGACGATAAAAAAAAGTGTAAATTCAAATAAATGGAATGACTTTTTCATATAGATCTGGAAAAAATATGAGGCATTAAAAAAGGAATTGCGTCAAGCGGACGTTCGATCGAGAAATTACGACCACCTAAAAATTAAGCATCTTAATTGTTGAAGGTAGCTGCGAATTTGGGAAATTTCAAACGGCCGTAACTCGGGCCTCGGATGTCCGATTGAGGCGATTCTTTTTTTCAACCTACGTATTTTTTCGATACCTACGCAACCAAACTGCCTTAAGGCGGTTTGCGCGAGCCGATTTTCCCAAAAATGCCTTTTACTCATTCGAATATGAGTAGAAATAGGTCGATAAAAAAAGTGTAAATTCAAATAAATGGGATGACTTTTTCATATAGATCTTGGAAAAATACGAGTCATTAAAATAGGAATTGCGTCAAGCGAACGTTAGATCGAGAAATTACGACCACCTAAAAATTTAGCATCTTAACTGTTGAAGGTAGCTGCGAATTTAAAAAACTTCAAACAGCCATAACTCGGGCCTCGGACGTCCGATTGAGGCGATTCTTATTTTCAACCTGCGTATTTTTTCGATACCTACGCAACTAAGGCAGTTTGTGCGAGCCAATTTTCCAAAAAATGCCTTTTACTCATTCGAATATAAGTAGAAATAGGACAATAAAAAAAAATTTAAATTCAAATAAATGGGATGACTTTTTCATATAGATCTCAAAAAAATACGAGGCATTAAAAAAGAAATTGCGTCAAGCGGAAGTTAGATTCAGAAATTACGACCACCTGAAATTTCAGCATCTTAAGTGCTAAAGGTAGCTGCGAATTTGGGAAACTTCAAACGGCCATAACTCGAGCCTCGGATGTCCGATTGAGGCGATTCTTTTTTTCAACCTGCGTATTTTTTCGATACCTACTTAACCAAACTGCCTGAAGGCATTTTGCGATAGCCGATTTTCCTAAAAATGCCTCTTACTCATTCAAATATGAGTAGAAATAGAACGATAAAAAAAAGTGTAAATTCAAATAAATGGGATGACTTTTTCATATAGATCTCAAAAAAATACGAGGCATTAAAAAAGAAATTGCGTCAAGCGAACGTTCGATCGAGAAGTTACGACCACCTAAAAATTGAGCATCTTAATTGTTGAAGGTAGCTGCGAATTTGAGAAACTTCAAACGGCCATAACTCGGGCCTCGGATGTCCGATTGAGGCGATTCTTTTTTTCAACCTGTGTATTTTATCGATACCTACGCAACCAAACAGCCTTAAGGCAGTATGCGCGAGCCAACTTTCCCAAAAATGCCTTTTACTCATTCGAATATGAGTAGAAATAGGATGATTAAAAAAAGTGTGAATTCAAATAAATGGGATGACTTTTTCATATAGATCTCGGAAAAATACGAGTCATTAAAAAAGGAATTGCGTCAAGCGGACGTTCGATCGAGAAATTACGACCACCTAAAAATTAAGCATCTTAACTGTTGAAGGTAGCTGCGAATTTAAGAAACTTCAAACGGCCATAACTCGGGCCTCGGATGTCCGATTGAGGCGATTTTTTTTTCAACCTGCGTATTTTTTTGATACCTACGCTATCAAACTGCCTTAAGGTGGTTTGCGTGAGCGGATTTTCCCATAAACGCATTTTACTCATTCGAATATGAGTAGAATAGGACGATAAAAAAAAGTGTAAATTCAAATAAATGGGATAACTTTTGCATATAGATCTTGGAAAAATACGAGTCATTAAACAAGGAATTGCGTCAAGCGGACGTTCGATCGAGAAATTACGAACACCTGAAAATTCCTTATCTGAAGTGTTGAAGGTATCTACGAATTTGGGAAACTTCAAACGGCCATAACTCGAGCCTCGGATGTCCGATTGAGGCGATTCTTTTTTTCAACCTGCGTATTTTTTCGATACCTACGCAACCAAACTGCCTTAAGGCATTTTGCGCAAGCCGATTTTCCCAAAAACGCCTCTTACTCATTCGAATATGAGTAGAAATAGGATGATAAAAAAAGTGTAAATTCAAATAAATGGAATGACTTTTTCATATATATCTCGAAAAAATACTAAGCATTAAAAAAGGAATTGCGTCAAGCGGACGTTCGATCGAGAAATTACGACCACCTAAAAATTAAGCATCTTAACTGTTGAAGGTAGATGCGAATTTAAGAAACTTCAAACGGCCATAACTCGGGCATCGGATGTCCAATGGAGGCGATTTTTTTTTTCAACCTGCGTATTTTTTTGATACCTACGCTATCAAACTGCCTTAAGGTGGTTTGCGTGAGCGGATTTTCCCATAAACGTGTTTTACTCATTCGAATATGAGTAGAAATAGGACGATAAAAAAAAGTGTAAATTCAAATAAATGGGATGACTTTTTCATATAGATCTTGGAAAAATACGAGTCATTAAAAAAGGAATTGCGTCAAGCAGACGTTTGATCGAGTAATTACGGCCACCTGAAAATTCCTTATCTTAAGTGTTGAAGGTAGCTGCGAATTTGGAAAACTTCAAACGGCCATAACTCGAGCCTCGGATATCCGATTGAGGCGATTCTTTTTTTCAACAAGCGTATTTTCTCGATACCTACGCAACCAAGCAGTTTGCGAAAGCGGATTTTCCCAAAAACGCCTCTTACTCATTCGAATATGACTAGAAATAGGACGATAAAAAAAAGTGTAAATTCAAATAAATGGGATGACTTTTTCATATAGATCTCAAAAAAATACGAGACATTAAAACAGGAATTGAGTCAAGCGGACGTTCGATCGAGAAATTACGACCACCTGAAAATTCCTTATCTTAAGTGTTGAAGGTAGATGCGAATTTGGGAAACTTCAAACGGCCATAACTCGGGCCTCGGATGTCCGATTGAGGCGATTCTTTTTTTCAACCTTCATTATTTTTCGATACCTATGCAACCAAACTGCCTTAAGGCATTTTGCGCAAGCCAATTTTCCCAAAAATGCGTCTTACTCATTCGAATATGAGTAGAAATAGGACGATAAAAAAAAGTGTAAATTCAAATAAATGGAATGACTTTTTCATGTAGATCTCGAAAAAATACGAAGCATTAAAAAAGGAATTGCGTCAAGCGGATCTTCGATCGAGAAATTACGACCACCTAAAAATTAAGTATCTTAACCGTTGAAGGTAGCTGCGAATTTGTGAAACTTCAAACGGCCATAATTCGGGTCTCGGATGTCCGATTGAGGCGATTCTTTTTTGCAACCTGCGTATTTTATCGATACCTACGCAACCAAACTGCCTTAAGGCATTATGCGCGAGCCAATTTTACCAAAAACGCCTTTTACTCATTCGAATATGACTAGAAATAGGATGATTAAAAAAAGTGTAAATTCAAATAAATGGGATAACTTTTTCATATAGATCTCGAAAAAATACGAGGCATTAAAATAGTAATTGCGTCAAGCGGACCTTCGATCGAAAAAGTACGACCACCTGAAAATTCAGCATTTTAAGTGTTGAAGGTAGCTGCGAATTTGAGAAACTTCAAACGGCTATAACTGGAGCCTCGGATGTCCGTTTGAGGCGATTCTTTTTTTCAAACTTTGTATTTTTTCGATAACTACGCAATCAAACTATCTTAAGGCGGTTTGCGCGAGCGTATTTTCCCAAAAACGCCTTTTACTCATTTGAATATGAGTAAAAATAGGACGATAAAAAAAAGTGTAAATTCAAATAAATGGGATAACTGTTTCATCTAGATCTCAAAAAAATACGAGTTATTAAAAAAGGAATTGCGTCAAGCGGACGTTCGATCGAGAAATTACGACCACCTGAAAATTTAGCATCTTAAGTGTTGAAGGTAGCTGCGAATTTGGGAAACTTCAAACGGCCATACCTCGGGCTTCGGATGTCCGATTGAGGCGATTCTTTTTTTCAACTTGCGTATTTTTTCGATACCTACGCGATCAAACTGCCTTAAGGTGGTTTGCGCGATTCAATTTTCCCAAAAACGTCTTTTACTCATTCGAATATGAGTAGAAATAAGACGATAAAAAAAAGTGTAAATTCAAATAAATGGGATGAGTTTTTCATATAGATCTCGAAAAAATATGAGGCATTAAAAAAGAAATTGCGTCAAGCGGACTTTCGATCGAGAAATTACGACCACCTAAAAATTAAGCATCTTAACTGTTGAAGGTAGCTGCGAATTTGGAAAACTTCAAACGGCCATAACTCGGGCTTCGGAAGTCCGATTGAGCCGATTCTTTTTTTCAACCTGCGTATTTTATCGATACCTACGCAACCAAATTGCCTTAAGGCAATATGCGCGAGGCAATTTTCCCAAAAATGCCTTTTACTCATTCGAATATTAGTAGAAATAGGATGATAAAAAAAAGTGTAAATTTAAATAAATGGGATGACTTTTTCATATAGATCTTGGAAAAATACGAGTCATTAAAAAAGGAATTGCGTCAAGCGGATATTCGATCGAGAAATTACGACCACCTAAAAATTAAGCATCTTAACTGTTGAAGGTAGCTGCGAATTTAAGAAACTTCAAACGGCCATAACTCGGGCCTCGGATGTCCGATTGAGTCGATTCTTTTTTTCAACTTGCGTATTTTTTCGATACCTATGCTATCAAACTGCCTTAAGGTGGTTTGCGTGAGCGGATATTCCCATAAACGTGTTTTCCTCATTCGAATATGAGTAGAAATAGGACGATAAAAAAAAGTGTAAATTCAAATAAATGGGATGACTTTTTCATATAGTTCTTGGAAAAATACGAGTCATTGAAAAAGGAATTGCGTCAAGCGGACGTTTGATCGAGTAATTACGACCACCTGAAAATTCCTTATCTGAAGTGTTGAAGGTAGCTACGAATTTGGGAAACTTCGAACGGCCATAACTCGAGCCTCAAATGTTCGACTGAGGCGATTCTTTTTTTCAACCTACGTATTTTTTCAATACCTACGCAATCAAACTGCCTTATGGCATTTTGCGCAAGCCGATTTTCCAAAAAATGCCTCTTACACATTCGAATATGAGTAGAAATAGGATGATAAAAAAAAGTGTAAATTCAAATAAATGGAATGACTTTTTCATATAGATCTCGAAAAAATACTAAGCATTTAAAAAGGAATTGCGTCAAGCGGACGTTCGATCGAGAAATTACGACCACCTAAAAATTAAGCATCTTAAATGTTGAAGGTAGCTGCGAATTTGGGAAACTTCAAACGGTCATACCTCGGGCTTCGGATGTCCGATTGAGGCTATTCTTTTGTTCAACTTACGTATTTTTTCGATACCTACGCGATCAAACTGTCTTAAGGCGGTTTGCGCGATTCAATTTTCCCAAAAACGTCTTTTACTCATTCGAATACGAGTAGAAATAAGACGATAAAAAAAAGTGTAAATTCAAATAAATGGGATGAATTTTTCATGTAGATCACGAAAAAATACGAGGCATTAAAAAAGAAATTGCGTGAAGCGGACGTTCGATCGAGAAATTACGACCACCTGAAAATTCAGCATCTTAAGAGCTGAAGGTAGCTGCGAATTTGGGAAACATCAAACTGACATAACTCGAGCCTCGGTTGTCCGATTGAGGCGATTCTATTTTTCAACCTGCGTATTTTTTCGATACCTACGCAACCAAACTGCCTTAAAGCATTTTGCGCAAGCCGATTTTCCCAAAAATGCCTCTTACTCATTCGAATATGAGTAGAAATAGGACGATCAAAAAATGTGTAAATTCAAATAAATGGAATAACTTTTTCATATAGATCTCGAGAAAAAATATGAGGCATTAAAAAAGGAATTGCGTCAAGCGGACGTTCGATCGAGAAATTACGACCACCTAAAAATTAAGCATCTTAACTTTTGAAGGTAGCTGTGAATTTGGGAAATTTCAAACGGCCATACCTCGGGCTTCGGATGTCCGATTGAGGCGATTCTTTTTTTCAACTTGCGTATTTTTTCGATACCTACGCGATCAAACTGCCTTAAGGTGGTTTGCGCGATTTGATTTTCCCAAAAACGCATCTTACTCATTCGAATATGAGTAGAAATAAGACGATAAAAAAAAGTGTAAATTCAAATAAATGGAATGACTTTTTCATATAGATCTCGAAAAAATGTGAGGCATTAAAAAGGAAATTGCGTCAAGCGGACTTTCGATCGAGAAATTACGACCACCTAAAAATTAAGCATCTTAACTGTTGAAGGTAGCTGCGAATTTGGAAAACTTCAGACGGCCATAACTCGGGCCTCGGAAACCCGATTGAGCCGATTCTTTTTTTCAACCTACGTATTTTATCGATACCTACGCAACCAAACTGCCTTAAGGCAATATGCGCGAGGCAATTTTCCCAAAAATGCCTTTTACTCATTCGACTATGAGTAGAAATAGGACGATAAAAAAAAGTGTAAATTCAAATAAATGGGATGGCTTTTTCATATAGATCTTGGAAAAATACGAGTCATTCAAAAAGGAATTGCGTCAAGCGGACGTTTGATCGAGTAATTACGACCACCTAAAAATTCCTTATCTTAGGTGTTGAAGGTAGCTGCGAATTTGGGAAACTTCAAACGGCCATAACTCGAGCTTCGGATGTCCGATTGAGGAGATTCTTTTTTTCAACCTGCATATTTTTTCGATACCTACGCAACCAAACTGCCTTAATGCATTTTGCGCAAGCCAATTTTCCCAAAAACGCCTCTTACTCATTCGAATATGAGTAGAAATAGGACGATAAAAAAAAGTGTAAATTCAAATAAATGGAATGACTTTTTCATATAGATCTCGGAAAAATACTAAGCATTAAAAAAGGAATTGCGTCAAACGGACATTCGATCGAGAAATTACGATCACCTAAAAATTAAGCATCTTAACTGTTGAAGGTAGCTGCGAATTTGGGAAACTTCAAACGGTCATACCTCGGGCTTCGGATGTCCGATTGAGGCTATTCTTTTTTTCAACATGCGTATTTTTTCGATACCTATGCAATCAAACTGCCTTAAGGCGGTTTACGTGATTCGATTTTCCCAAAAACGTCTTTTACTCATTCGAATATGAGTAGAAATAAGACGATAAAAAAAAGTGTAAATTCGAATAAATGGGATGACTTTTTAATATAGATCTTGGAAAAATATGAGTCATTAAAAAAGGAATTGCGTCAAGCGGACGTTTGATCGAGAAATTACGACCACCTGAAAATTCCTTATCTTAAGTGTTGAAGGTAGCTGCGAATTTGGGAAACTTAAAACGGCCATAACACGAGCGTCGGATATCCGATTGAGGCGATTCTTTTTTTCAACCAGCGTAGTTTTCGATACATACGCAACCAAATTGCCTTAAGGCAGTTTGCGCAAGCCGATTTTCCCAAAAATGCCTCTTACTCATTCCAATTTGAGTAGAAATAGGACGATAAAAAAAGTGTAAACTAAAATAAATGGAATGACTTTTTCATATAGATCTCGAAAAAATATTAAGCATTAAAAAAGGAATTGCGTCAAGCGGACGTTCGATCGAGAAATTACCACCACCTAAAAATTAAGCATCTTAACTGTTGAAGGTAGCTGCGAATTTGGGAAATTTCAAACGGTCATACCTTGGGCTTCGGATGTCCGATTGAGGCGATTCTTTTTTTCAACTTGCGTATTTTTTCGATACCTATGCGATCAAACTGTCTGAAGGCGGTTTGCGCGATTCAATTTTCCCGAAAACGTCTTTCACTTATTCGAATATGAGTAAAAATAAGACGATAAAAAAAAGTGTAAATTCAAATAAATGGGATGACTTTTTCATATAGATCTCGAAAAAATACGAGGCATTAAAAAAGAAATTGCGCCAAGCGGGCGTTCGATCGAGAAATTACGACCACCTAAAAATTAAGCATCTTAACTGTTGAAGGTAGCTGCGAATTTGGAAAACTTCAAACGGCCAAAACTAGAGCCTCGGATGTCCGATTTAGGCGATTCTTTTTTTCAACCTGCGTATTTTTTTGATACCTATGGGACCAAACTGCCTTAAGGCATTTTGAGCTAGTCGATTTTCACAAAAACGTCTCTTACTCATTCGAATATGAGTAGAAATAGGACAATAAAAAAAAGTGTAAATTCAAATAAATGTGGTGACTTTTTCATATAGATTTAGAAAAAATATTAGGCATTAAAAAAGAAATTGCGTCAAGCGGACCTTCGATCGAAAAAGTACCACCACCTTAAAATTCAGCATTTTAAGTGTTGAAGGTAGGTGCGAATTTGAGAAACTTCAAACGGCCATAACTGGAGCCTCGGATGTCCGATTGAGACGATTCTTTTTTTCGTTCTTCGTATTTTTTCGATACCTATGCAATCAAACTATTTTAAGGCGGTTTGGGCGAGCGGATTTTCCCAAAAACGCCTTTTACTCATTCGAATATGAGTAGAAATAGGACGATAAAAAAAAGTGTAAATTCAAATAAATGGGATGACTTTTTCATATAGATCTCGAAAAAATACGAGGCATTAAAAAAGGAATTGCGTCAAGCGGACGTTCGATCGAGAAATTACGACCACCTGAAAATTCAGCATCTTAAGTGTTGAAGGTAGCTGCGAATTTGGAAAACTTCAAACGGCCATAACTCGAGCCTCGGATGTCCGATTTAGGCGATTCTGTTTTTCAACCTGCGTATTTTTTTGATACCTACGGGACCAAACTACCTTAAGGCATTTTGAGCTAGTCGATTTTCACAAAAACGTCTCTTACTCATTCGAATATGAGTAGAAATAGGACAATAAAAAAAAGTGTAAATTCAAATAAATGGGGTGACATTTTCATATAGATCTGGAAAAAATATGAGGAATTAAAAAGGAAATTGCGTCAAGCGGACTTTCGATCGAGAAATTACGACCACCTAAAAAATAAGCATCTTAACTGTTGAAGGTAGTTGCGAATTTGGAAAACTTCAAACGGCCATAACTCGGGCCTCGGATGTTCGATTGAGGCGATTTTTTTTTTCAACCTGCCTATTTTTTTGATACCTACGCTATCAAACTGCCTTAAGGAGGTTTGCATGAGCGGATTTTCCCATAAACGTGTTTTACTCATTCGAATATGAGTAGAAGTAGGATAATAAAAAAAAGTGTAAATTCAAATAAATTGGATGACTTTTTCATATAGATCTTGGATAAATACGAGTCATTAAAAAAGGAATTGCGTCAAGCGGACGTTTGATCGAGTAATTACGACCACCTGAAAATTCCTTATCTTAAGTGTTGAAGGTAACTGCGAAATTGGGAAACTTCAAACGGCCATAACTCGAGCCTCGGATGTCCGATTGAGGCGATTCTTTTTTTCAACCTGCGTATTTTTTCGATACCTACGCAACCAAACTGCCTTAAGGCATTTTGCGCAAGCCGATTTTCCCAAAAACGCCTCTTACTCATTCGAATATGAGTAGAAATAGGACGATAAAAAAAAGTGTAAATTCAAATAAATGGAATGACTTTTTCATATAGATCTCGAAAAAATACCAAGCATTAAAAAAGGAATTGCGTCAAGCAGACGTTCGATTGAGAAATTACGACCACCTAAAAATTTAGCATCTTAACTGTTGAAGGTAGCTGCGAATTTGGGAAGCTTCAAATGGTCATACCTCGGGCTTCGGATGACCGATTGAGGCTATTCTTTTTTTCAACTTGCGTATTTTTTTGATACCTACGCAATCAAATTGCCTTAAGGCGGTTTGCGCGATTCGATTTTCCCAAAAATGTCTTTTACTTATTCGAATATGAGTAGAAATAAGACGATAAAAAAAAGTGTAAATTCAAATAAATGGGATGATTTTTTCATATAGATATCGAAAAAATACGAGGCATTAAAAAAGAAATTGCGCCAAGCGGGCGTTCGATCGAGAAATTACGACCACCTAAAAATTAAGCATCTTAACTGTTGAAGATAGCTACGAATTTGGAAAACTTCAAACGGCCATAACTCGAGCCTCGGTTGTCCGATTGAGGCGATTCTATTTTTCAACTTGCGTATTTTTTGGATACCTACGCAACCAAACTGCCTTATGGCATTTTGCGCAAGCCGATTTTCCCAAAAATGCCTCTCACTCATTCGAATATGAGTAGAAATAGGACGATCAAAAAATGTGTAAATTCAAATAAATGGAATAATTTTTTCATATAGATCTCGAGAAAATATGGGGAAATAAAACAGGAATTGCGTCAAGCGGACGTTCGATCGAGAAATTACGACCACCTAAAAATTAAGCATCTTAACTGTTGAAGGTAGCTGCGAATTTGGGAAACTTCAAACGGCCATAACTCGGGACTCGTATGTCCAATTAAGGCGATTCGTTTTTCAACTTGCGTATTTTTTCGATACCTATGCAGCCAAACTGCCTTAAGGCAGTTTGCGCAAGCCTATTTTCCTAAAAACGCCTCTTACTCATTCGAATAAGAGTAGAAATAGGACGATAAAAAAAAGTGTAAATTCTAATAAATGGAATGACTTTTTCATATAGTTCTCGAAAAAATATGAGGCATTAAAAAAGGAATTGCGTCAAGCGGACGTTCGATCGAGAAATTACGACCACCTAAAAATTAAGCATCTTAACTGTTGAAGGTAGATGCGAATTTAGGAAACTTCAAACGGCCATAATTCGGGCCTCGGATGTCCGATTGAGGCGATTCTTTTTTCCAACCTGCGTATTTTATCGATACCTATGCAACCAAACTACCTTAAGGCATTATACGCGAGCCAATTTTACCAAAAACGTCTTTTACTCATTCGAATATAACTAGAAATAGGATGATTAAAAAAAGTGTAAATTCAAATAAATGGGATGACTTTTTCATATAGATCTCAGAAAAATACGAGTCATTAAAAAAGGAATTGCGTCAGGCGGACATTCGATCGAAAAATTACGACCACCTAAAAATTAACAATCTTAACTATTGAAGGTAGCTGCGACTTTAAGAAACTTCAAACGGCCATAACTCGGGCCTCGGATGTCCGATTGAGGCGATTCTTTTTTTCAACCTGCGTATTTTTTCGATACTTACGCTATCAAACTGCCTTAAGGTGGTTTGCGTGAGCGGATTTTCCCATAAACATCTTTTAGTCATTCGAATATGAGTAGAAATAGGACGATAAAAAAAGTGTAAATTCAAATAAATGAGATGACTTTTTCATATAGATCTTGGAAAAATACGAGTCATTAAACAAGGAATTGCGTCAAGCGGACGTTTGATCGAGTAATTACGACCACCTGAAAATTCCTTATCTTAAGTGTTGAAGGTAGCTGCGAATTTGGAAAACTTCAAACGGCCATAACTCGAGCTTTGGATGTCCGATTGAGGAGATTCTTTTTTTCAACCTGCGTATTTTTTCGATACCTACACAACCAAACTGCCTTGAGGCATTTTGCGCAAGACAATTTTCCTAAAAACGCCTCTTACTCATTCGAATATGACTAGAAATAGGACGATAAAAAAAAGTGTAAATTCAAATAAATGGAATGACTTTTTCATATAGATCTCGAAAAAATACTAAGCATTAAAAAAGGAATTGCGTCAAACGGACGTTCGATCGAGAAATTACGATCACCTAAAAATTAAGCATCTTAACTGTTGAAGGTAGCTGCGAATTTGGGAAACTTCAAACGGCCATAACTCGGGACTCGTATGTCCGATTGAGGCGATTCATTTTTCAACCTGCGTTTTTTTTCGATACATACGCAGTCAAACTGCCTTAAGGCAGTTTGCGCAAGCCTATTTTCCCAAAAACGCCTCTTACTCATTCGAATAAGAGTAGAAATAGGACGATAAAAAAAAGTGTAAATTCTAATAAATGGGACGACTTTTTCATATAGATCTCGAAAAAATATGAGTCATTAAAAAAGGAATTGCGTCAAGCGGACGTTTGATCGAGAAATTACGACCACCTAAAAATTCCTTATCTTAAGTGTTGAAGGTAGCTACGAATTTAGGAAACTTCAAACGGCCATAACACGAGCCTCGGATATCCGATTGAGGCGATTCTTTTTTTCAACCAGCGTATTTTTTCGATACATACGCAACCAAATTGCCTTAAGGCAGTTTGCGCAAGCCGATTTTCCCAAAAATGCCACTTACTCATTCCAATATGAGTAGAAATAGGACGATAAAAAAAAGTGTAAATTCAAATAAATGGAATGACTTTATCATATATATCTTGAAATAATATTAAGCATTAAAAAAGGAATTGCGTCAAGCGGACGTTCGATCGAGAAATTACCACCACCTAAAAATTAAGCATCTTAACTGTTGAAGGTAGCTGCGAATTTGGGAAATTTCAAACGGTCATACCTTGGTCTTCGGATGTCCGATTAAGGCGATTCTTTTTTTCAACTTGCGTATTTTTTCGATACCTAAGCAATCAAACTGCCTTAAGGCGGTTTGCGCGATTCGATTTTCCCGAAAACGTCTTTTACTCATTCGAATATGAGTAGAAATAAGACGATAAAAAAAAGTGTAAATTCAAATAAATGGGATAACTTTTTCATATAGATCTCGAAAAAATACGAGGCATTAAAAAAGTATTTGCGTCAAGCGGACCTTCGATCGAAAAAGTACGACCACCTGAAAATTCAGCATTTTAAGTGTTGAAGGTAGCTGCGAATTTGAGAAACTTCAAACGGCCATAACTGGAGCCTCGGATGTCCGATTGAGGCTATTCTTTTTTTTGACCTTCGTATTTTTTCGATACCTACGCAATCAAACTATCTTAAGGCGGTTTGCGCGAGCGGATTTTCCCAAAAACACCTTTTACTCATTTGAATATGAGTAGAAATTGGACGATAAAAAAAGTGTAAATTCAAATAAATGGGATGACTTTTTCATATGGATCGCGAAAAAATATGAGGCATTGAAAAGGGAATTACGTCAAGCGGACGTTCGAGCGATAAATTACGATCATCTGAAAATTCAGCATCTTAAGTGTTGAAGGTAGCAGCGAATTTGGGAAACTTCAAACGGCCATAACTCGGGCCTCGGATGTTCGATTGAGGCGATTCTTTTTTTCAACATGCGTATTTTTTCGATAGCTACGCAACCAAACTGCTTTAAGGCATTTTGCGCAAGCCGATTTTCCCAAAAACGCCTCTTACTCATTCGAATATGAGTAGAAATAGGACTATAAAAAAAGTGTCAATTCAAATAAATTGGTTGACTTTTTCATATAGATCTAGAAAAAATACGAAGCATTAAAAAAGGAATTGCATCAAGCGAACGTTCCATCGATAAATTACGATGACCTAAAAATTCCTTATCTTAACTGTTGAAGTTAGCTGCGAATTTGGGAAACTTCTAACGGCAATAACTCGGGCCTCGAATGTCCGATTGACGCGATTCTTTTTTTCAACCTGCATTTTTTTTCGATACCTATGCAACCAAACTGCCTTAAGGCAGTTTGCGCGAGCTAAATTTCCCAAAAACGCCTTTCACTCATTCGAATATGAGAAGAAATAGGACTATAAAAAAAAGTGTAAATTCAAATAAATGGGATGACTTTTTCATATAGATCTAGAAAAAATACGAGGCATTAATAAAAGGAAATGCGTCAAACGGACATTCAATCGAGAAAATTCGACCACCTAAAAATTACGCATCTTAACTGTTGAAGGTAGCTTCGAATTTGGTAAACTTCAAACGGCTATACCTCGGGCTTCGGATGTCCGATTGAGGCGATTCTTATTTTCAACCTGCGAATATTTTTGATACCTACGCAATCACACTGCCTTAAGGCGGTTTGCGCATGCGGATTTTCCCAAAAACGCCTTTTACTCATTCAAATATGAGTAGAAATAGGACGATAAAAAAAAGTATAAATTCAAATAAATGGCATGACTTTTTCATATAGATCTAGAAAAAATACGAGGCATTAAAAAAGGAATTGCGTCAAGCGGACGTTCGATTGAGAAATTACGACCACCTAAAAATTAAGCATCTTAACTGTTGAAGGTAGCTGCGAATTTGGAAAACTTCAAATGGCCATACCTCGGGCTTCGGATGTCCGATTGAGGCGATTCCTTTGTTTCAACCTACGTATTTTTTCGATACCTACGCAATCAAACTATCTTAAGGCGGTTTGCGCGAGCGAATTTTCCCAAAAACGCATTTTAGTCATTCGAATATGATTAGAAATAGGACGATAAAAAAAATTGTAGATTCAAATAAATGGGATGACTTTTTCATATAGATCTAGAAAAAATATGAGGCAGTAAAAAAGGAATTGCGTCAAGCGAACGTTCGATCAAGAAATTACGACCACCTAAAAATTAAGCATCTTAACTGTTCAAGGTAGCTGCAAATTTAGGATACTTCAAAGGGTCATACCTCGGGTTTCGGATGTCCGATTGAGGCGATTCTTTTTTTCAACCTGCGTATTTTTTCGATACCTACGCAATCAAACTACCTTAAGGCGGTTTGCGCGAACGGATTTTCCAAAAAATGCCTTTTACTCAATCGAATATGAGTAGAAATAGGACGATAACAAAAAGTGTAAATTAAAATAAATGGGAAGACTTTTTCATATAGATCTCAAAAAAATACGAGGCATTAAAAAAGGAATTGCGTCAAGCGGACGTTCGATCGAGAAATTACGACTACCTGAAAATTCAGCAGCTTAAGTGTTGAAGGTAGCTGCGAATTTGGGAAACTTCAAACGGCCATAATTCGGGCCTCAGATGTCCGATTTAGGCGATTCATTTTTTTAACCTGAGTATTTTTTCGATACCTACGCAACCATACTGCCTTAAGGCACTTTGCGCGAGCCGATTTACCCAAAAACGCCTCTTACTCATTCGAATACGAATAGAAATAGGACGTTAAAAAAAAGTGTAAATTCAAATAAATGGGATGACTTTTTCATATATATCTCAAAAAAATACGAGGCATTAAAAAAGGAATTGCTCCAAGCGGACGTTCCATCGAGAAATTACGACCACCTGAAAATTCAGCATATTAAGTGTTGAAGATAGCTGCGAATTTAGGAAACTTCAAACAGCCATACCTCGGGGTTCGGATGTCCGATTGAGGCGATTCTTTTTTTCAACCTGCGTATTTTTTTAATACCTACGCAATCAAACTGCCTTAAAGTGGTTTGCGAGAGCGGATTTTTCCATAAACACCTTTTACTCATTTGAATATGAGTAGAAATAGAACGATAAAAAAAAGTGTAAATTCAAATAAATGGGATGACTTTTTCATATAGATCTCAAAAAAGTACGAGCCATTAAAAAAGGAATTGCGTCAAGCGGACGTTCGATCGAGAAATTACGACCACCTTAAAATTAAGCATTTTAACTGTTGAAGGTAGCTGCGAATTTGGGAAACTTCAAACGGCCATAACTCGGGCCTCGAATTTCCGATTGAGGCGATTCTTTTTTTCAACATGCGTATTTTTCGATACCTACGCAATCAAACTGCCTTAAGGCGGTTTGCGCGAGTCTATTTTCCCAAAAACATCTTTTACTAATTCGAATATCAGTAAAAATAAGACGATAAAAAAAAGTGTAAATTCAAATAAATGGGATGACTTTTTCATATAATTCTCGAAAAAATATGAGGGATTAAAAAAGGAATTGCGTCAAGCGGACGTTCGATCGAGAAATTACGATCACCTAAAAATTAAGCATCTTAACTGTTGAAATTAGCTGCGAATTTGGGAAACTTCAAACGGCCATACCTCGGGCTTCGGATGTCCGATTGAGGCGATTATTTTTTTCAACTTGCGTATTTTTTCGATACCTACGCAATCAAACTGCCTTACGGTGGTTTGCGCGATTAGATTTTCCCAAAAAACGTCTTTTACTCATTCGAATATGAGTAGAAATAAGACGATAAAAAAACTGTAAATCCAAATAAATGGGTTGACTTTTTCATATAGAACTCGAAAAAATATGAGGCATTAAAAAATTAATTGCGTCAACCGGACCTTCTATCGAAAAATTACGACCACCTGAAAATTCAGCATTTTAAGTGATGAAGGTAGCTACGAAATTGGGAAACTTCAAACGGCCATAACTCGGGCCTCGGATGTCCGATTGAGGCAATTCTTTTTTTCAACCTGCGTATTTTTTCGATAGCTACGCAACCATACTGCCTTAAGGCACTTTGCGTGAACCGATTTACCAAAAAACGCCTCTTACTCATTCGAATATGAGTAGAAATAGGACGATAAAAAAAAGTGTAAATTCATATAAATGGGATGACTTTTTCATATAGATCTCGAAAAAATACGAGGCATTAAAAAAGGAATTGCATCAAGCGGACGTTTGATCGAGAAATTACGACCACCTGAAAATTCAGCATCTTAATTGTTGAAGGTAGCTGCGAATTTGGGAAACTTCAAACGGCCATAATTCGAGCCTCGGATGTCCGATTGAGGCGATTCTTTTGTTCAACCTGCGTATTTTTTTGATATCTACGCAACCAAACTGTCTTAAGGCATTTTGCGCAAGCCGATTTTCCCAAAAATGCCTCTTACTCATTCTAATATGAGTAGAAATAGGATGATAAAAAAAGTGTAAATTCAAATAAATGGGATGACTTTTTCATATAGATCTCGAAAAAATATGAGGCATTAAAAAAGAAATTGGGTCAAACGGACGTTCAATCGAGAAATTACGACCACCTAAAAATAAAGCATCTTAACTGTTGAACCTAGCTGCGAATTTGGGAAACTTCAAACGGCCATAACTCGGGCCTCGGATGTCCGATTGAGGCGATTATTTTTTTCAACTTGCGTATTTTTTCGATACCTACGCAATCAAACTGCCTTAAGGTGGTTTGCGCGAGTCGATTTCCCCAAAAATGTCTTTTACTAATTCGAATATGAGTAGAAATAAGACGATAAAAAAAAGTATAAATTCAAATAAGTGGGATGACTTTTTCATATAGATCTCGAAAAAATACGAGGCATTATAAAAGGAATTGCGTCAAGCGGACGTTCGATCGAGAAATTACGACCACCTAAAAATTAAGCATCTTAACTGTTAAAGGTAGCTGCGAATTTGGAAAACTTCAAACGGCCATAACTCGGGCTTCGGCTGTCCAATTAAGGCGATTATTTTGTTTAACTTGCGTATTTTTTCGATACCTACGCAATCAAACTACCTTAAGGTAGTATGCGCGAGCCCATTTTCCCAAAAACACCTATTACTCATTCGAATATGAGTAGAAATAGGATGATAAAAAAAAGTGTAAATTCAAATAAATGGGATGACTTTTTCATATTGATCTCGGAAAAATACGAGTCAATAATAAAAGAATTGCGTCAAGAGGACGTTCGATCGAGAAATTACGACCACCTGAAAATTCAGCATCTTAAGTGTTGAAGGTAGCTGCGAATTTGGGAAACTTTAAACGGCCATACCTCGAGCCTCGGATGTCCGATTGAGGCGATTCTTTTTTTCAACCTGCGTATTTTTTCGATACCTACGCAACCAAACTGTCTTGAGGCATTTTGCGCAAGACGATTTTCCCAAAAACGCCTCTTACTCATTCGAATATGAGTAGAAATAGGACGATAAAAAAAAATTGTAAATTCATATAAATGGAATGACTTTTTCATATAGATCTCGAAGAAATACAAGTCATTAAAAAAAGAATTGCGTCAAGCGGACGTTCGATCGAGAAATTACGACCACCTGAAAATTCGTTATCTTAAGTGTCGAAGATAGCTGCGAATTTGGAAAATTTCAAACGGCCATACCTCAGGCTTCGGATGTCCGATTGAGGCGATTCTTTTTTTCAACTTGCGTATTTTTTTGTTACCTACGCGATCAAACTGCCTTAAGGTGGTTTGCGCGATTCAATTTTCCCAAAAACGTCTTTTACTCATTCGAATATGAGTAGAAATAGGACGATAAAAAAAAGTGTAAATTCAAATAAATGGGATGAGTTTTTCATATAGATCTCGAAAAAATATGAGGCATTAAAAAAGGAATTGCGTCAAGCGGACGTTCGATCGAGAAATTATGACCACCTGAAAATTCAGTATCTTAAGTGCTGAAGGTAGCTGCGAATTTGGGAAACTTCAAACTGCCATACCTCGAGCCTCGGATGTCCGATTGAGGCGGTTCTTTTGTTCAACCTGCGTATTTTTTCGATACCTACGCAATCAAACTGCCTTAAAGCGGTTTGCGAGAGCGGATTTTCCCATAAACGTCTTTTACTCATTCGAATATGAGTAGAAATAGGACGATAAAAAAAAGTGTAAATTCATATAAATGGGTTGACTTTTTGATATAGATCTCGAAAAAATAAGAGGCATTAAAAAAGAAATTGCGTCAAGCGGACATTCGATAGAGAAATTACGACCACCTGAAAATTCAGCATCTTAAGTGTTGAAGGTAGCTGCGAATTAGGGAAACTTCAAACGGCCATAACTCGAGCCTCGAATGTCCAATTGAGGCGATTCTTTTTTTCAACTTGCGTATTTTTTCAATACCTACGTAACCAGACTGCCTTAAGGCAGTTTGCGCAAGCCGAATTTTCCAAAAATGTCTTTTACTCATTCAAACATGAGTAGATATAGGACGATAAAAAAAGTGTAAATTCAAATAAATGGGATGATTTTTTCATATAGATCTCAAAAAAATATGAGGCATTAAAAAATAAATTGCGTCAAACGGACGTTCGATTGAGAAATTACGACCACCTAAAAATTAAGCATCTTAACTATTGAAGGTAGCTGCGAATTTGGGAAACTTGAAACGGCCATAATTCTGGCCTCGGATGTCCGATTGAGGCGATTCTTTTTCTCAACTCGTGTATTTTTTTGATACCTACGCAATCAAACTGCCTTAAGGCGGCTTGCGCGAGTCGATTTTCCAAAAAACGTCTTTTACTAATTCGAATATGAGTAGAAATATAACGATAAAAAAAAGTGTAAATTCAAATAAATGGGATGACTTTTTCATATAGATCTCGAAAAAATACGAGGCATTAAAAAAGGAATTGCGTCTAGAGAACGTTCGATCGAGAAATTACGACCACCTAAAAACTAAGCATCTTAACTGTTGAAGGTAGCTGCGAATTTGGGAAATTTCAAACGGCCATACCTCGGGCTTCGGATGTCCGATTGAGGCGATTCTTTTTTCAACCTGCGTATTTTTTTGATACCTACGCAATCAGACTTCCTTAAGTGAGTTTGCGCGAGTCGATTTTCGCAAAAACGCCTTTTACTCATTTGAATATGAGTAGAAATAAGACGATAAAAAAAGTGTAAATTCAAATAAATGGATGACTTTTTCATTTAGATCTCGAAAAAATACGAGGCATTAAAAAAGGAATTGCGTCAAGCGGACGTTCCATCGAGAAATTACGACCACCTGAAAATTCAGCATTTTAAGTGTTGAAGGTAGCTGCGAATTTGGGAAACTTCAAACGGCCATAACTCGGGCCTCGGATGTCCGATTGAGGCGATTCTTTTTTGCAACCTGCGTATTTTTTCGATACCTACGCAACCAAACTGCCTTCAGGCGGTTTGCGGGAGCCGATTTTCCCAAAAACGCCTTTTACTCATTCGAATATGAGTAGAAATAGGACAATAAAAAAAAGTGTAAATTCAAATAAATGGGATGACTTTTTCATATAGATCTCGAAAAAATACGAGTCATTAAAAATGAAATTGCGTCAAGCGGACGTTCGATCGAGAAATTACGACCACCTGAAAATTCCTTATCTTAAGTGTTGAAGGTAGCTGCGAATTTGGGAAACTTTAAATAGCCATAACTCGGGCCTCGGATGTCCGATTGAGGCGATTTTTTTTCAACCTGCGTATTTTTTCGATACCTACGCAATCAAACTGCCTTAAGGCGGTTTGCGCGAGTCGATTTTCCCAAAAACATCTATTACTAATTCGAATATGAGTAGAAATAAGACGATAAAAAAATGTAAATTCAAATAAATAGGATGACTTTTTCATATGGATCGCGAAAAAATATGAGGCATTGAAAAGGGAATTACGTCAAGCGGACGTTCGCGCGAAAAATTACGACCATCTGAAAATTCAGCATATTTAGTATTGAAGGTAGTTGTGAATTTAGGAAACTTCAAATGGCTATAATTCGGGCCTCGGATGTTCGATTGAGGCGATTCTTTTTTTCAACCTGCGTATTTTTTCGATACATACGAAACCAAACTGTTTTAAGGCATTTTGCGCAGAGCCCATTTTCCCAAAAACGCCTTGTACTCATTCAAATATCAGTAGTAATATGACGATAAAAAAAAGTGTCAATTCAAATAAATTGGTTGACTTTTTCATATAGATCTAGAAAAAATACGAAGCATTAAAAAAGGAATTGCATCAAGCGAACGTTCGATCGATAAATTACGATGACCTAAAAATTAAGCATCTTAACTGTTGAAGGTAGCTGCGAATTTGGGAAACTTCAAACGGCCATACCTCGAGCTTCGGATGTTCGATTAAGGCGATTCTTTTTTTCAACCGGCATATTTTTTCGATACCTACGCAATCGAACTGCCTGAAGGCGGTTTTCGCAAGTCGATTTTCCCAAAAACGCCTCTTACTCGTTAGAATATGAGTAGAAATAGGACTATAAAAAAAAGTGTAAATTCCAATAAATGAGATGACTTTTTCATATAGATCTCGAAAAAATATGAGGCATTAAAAGGGAAATTGGGTCAAGCGGACGTTCGATCGAGATATTACGACCACCTGAAAATTTTGCATCTTTAGTGTTGAAGGTAGCTGCGAATTTGGGAAACTTCAAACGGCTATAACTCGGACCTCGGATGTCCGATAAAGGCGATTCTTTTTTTCAACCTGCATATTTTTTTGATACCTGCGTATTTTTTCGATACCTACGCAATCAGATTGCCTTAAGGCGCATTGCGCGAGCGAATTTTCGCAAAAACGCCTTTTACTTATTCGAATATGAGTAGAAATAGGACTATAAAAAAATGTGTAAATTCAAATAAATGGGATGACTTTTTCATATAGATCTATAAAAAATATGAGGCATTAAAAAAGGAATTGCGTCAAGCGAACGTTCGATCGAGAAATTACGACCACCTAAAAATTAAGCATCTTAACTGTTGAAGGTAACTGCGAATATGGGAAACTTCAAACGGCCATACCTCGGGCTTCGGATGTCCGATTGAGGCGATTCTTTTTTTCAACCTCCGTATTTTTTTGATACCTACGCAATCAGACTGCCTTAAGTGAGTTTGTGCGAGTCGATTTTCGCAAAAACGCCTTTTACTCATTCGAATATGAGTAGAAATAAGACGATAAAAAAAAGTGTAAATTCAAATAAATGGGATGACTTTTTCATATAGATCTCGAAAAAAATATGAGGCATTAAAAAAGGAATTGCGTCAAGCGGACGTTCCATCGAGAAATGACGACCACCTGAAAATTCAGCATTTTAAGTGTTGAAGGTAGATGCGAATTTGGGAAACTTCAAACGGCCATAACTCGGGCCTCGAATGTCTGATTGAGGCGATTCTTTTTTTCAACCTGCATATTTTTTCAATACCTACACAATCAAACTGCCTTAAGGCGGTTTGCGCGTGCGGATTTTCCCAAAAACGTCTTTTACTCATTTGAATATGAGTAGAAATAGGAGGATAAAAAAAAGTGTAAATTCAAATAAATGGGATGACTTTTTCATATGGATCGCGAAAAAATACGAGGCATTAAAAAAGGAATTGCGTCAAGCGGACGTTTGAGTGATAAATTACGACCATCTGAAAATTGAGCATCTTAAGTGATGAAGGTAGCTGCGAATTTGGGAAACTTCAAACGGCCATAAATCGGGTATCGGATGTCCGATTGAGGCGATTCTTTTTTTCAACATGTGTATTTTTTCGATACCTACGCAATGAAACTGCCTGAAGGCATTTTGCGCAAGCCGATTTTCTCAAAAATGCCTCTTACTCATTCGAATATTAGTAGAAATAGGACAATAAAAAAAAGTGTAAATTCAAATAAATGGGATGAATTTTTCATATAGATGTCGAAAAAATACGAGGCATTAGAAAAGGAATTGCGTCAAGCGGACGTTCGAACGAGAAATTACGACCACCTGAAAATTCAGCATCATAACTGTTGAAGGTAGCTGCGAATTTGGGAAACTTCAAACGGCCATAACTCGGGCCTCAGATGTCCGATTGAGGCGATTCTTTTTTTCAACCTACGTATTTTTATGATACCTATGCAATCAAACTATCTTAAGGGGGTTTGCGCGAGTGGATTTTCCCAAAAACGCCTTTTATTCATTAGAATACGAGTAGAAATAGGACGATAAAAAAAAGTGTAAATTCAAATAAATGGGATGACTTTTTCATATAGATCTCGAAAAAATACAAAGCATTAAAAAAGGAATTGCGTCAAGCGGATGTTCGATCGAGAAATTACAACCATCTGAAAATTCAGCATTTTAAGTGTTGAAGGTAGTTGCGAATTTGGGAAACTTCAAACGGCCATAACTCGGGTCTCGGATGTCTGATTGAGGCGATTCTTTTTTTCAACCTGCATTTTTTTTGGTACCTACGCGACCAAACTGCCTTAAGGCGTTTTGCGCGAGCCGATTTTCCCAAAAACGCCTTTTACTCAATCGAAAATGTGTCGAAATACGACGATAAAAAAGGGTGTAAATTCAAATAAAGAGGATGACTTTTTCATATAGATCTCGAAAAAAAAAAGGGATTAAAATAGAAATTGCGTCAAACGGACGTCCGAACGAGAAACTACGACCATCTGAAAATTCAGCATCTTAAGTGTTGAAGGTAGTTGTGAATTTGGGAAACTTCTAACGGCCATAACTCGGGCCTCGGATGTCCGATTGAGACGATTCTTTTTTTCAAGCTGCGTATTTTTTCGGTACCTACGCAACCAAACAGCCTTAAGGTGTTTTGCGCAAGCCGATTTGACCAAAAACGCCTTTTACTCAATTGAAAATCAGTAAAAATACGACGATAAAAAAAAGTGTAAATTCAAATAAAGGGAATGACTTTTTCATATAGATCTCGAAAAAAAATGAGGAATTAAAAAAGGAATTGAGTCAAACGGACGTTCGAGCTAGAAACTACGACTATCTGAAAATTCAGCATTTTAAGTGTTGAAGGTAGCTGTGAATTTGGGAAACTTCTAACGGCCAGAACTCGGGCATCGGATGTCCGATTGAGGCGATTCTTTTTTTCAACCTGCGTATTTTTTCGGTACCCACGCGACCAAACTGCCTTAAGGTGGTTTGCGCGAGCTGATTTTCCCACAAATGCCTTTTACTCAATAAAAAATGAGTAGAAATACGACGATAAAAAAAAGTGTAAATTCAAATAAAGGGGATGACTTTTTCATATAGATCTCGAAAAAAAATGAGGGATTAAAAAAGAAATTGCGTAAAACGGACGTCCGAGCGAGAAACTTCGACCATCGTAAAATTCAGCATCTTAAGTGTTGAAGGTAGCTGTGAATTTGAGAAACTTCTAACGGCCGTAACTCGGGCCTCGGATGTCCGATTGAGGCGATTCTTTTTTTCAACTTACGTATTTTTTTGGTACCTACGCGATGAAACTGCCTTACGGCGGTTTGCGCGAGCCGATTTTTGCAAAAGCTCCCTGTACTCATTCGTAAATGAGTAGAAATACATCGATAAAAAAAAGTGTAAATTCAAATAAAGGGGATGACTTTTTCATATAGATTTCGAAAAAAAACAAGGGGTTAAAAAGTAATTACGTCAAACGGACGTCCGAGCTAGAAACTACGGCCATCTGAAAATTCAGCATCTTAAGTGTTGAAGATAGCAGTGAATTTGGGAAAGTTTTAACGGCCATAACTCGGGCCTCGGATGTCCGATTGACGCGATTCTTTTTTTCAATCTGCATATTTTTTCGTTATCTACGCGACCAAACTTCCTTAAGGCAGTTTGCGCGAGTCTATTTTCCCAAAAACGCCTTTACTCATTTGAAAATGAGTAGAAATATGACGATAAAAAAAAGTGTAAATTCTAATAAAGGGGATGGCTTTTTCATATAGATCTCGAAAACAAACGAGGGATTAAAAAAAAATTGTGTCAAACGGACGTTCGAGCGAGAAACTACGACCATCTGAAAATTCAGCATCTTAAGTGTTGAAGGTAGCTGTGAAGTTGGGAAACTTCTAACGGCCATAACTCGGGCCTCGGATGTCCGATTGAGGCGATTCTTTTTCTCAACCTACGTATTTTTTCGATACCTACGCGACCAAACTGTCTTAAAGCGGTTTGCACGAGCCAATTTTCCAAAAAACGCCTTTTTCTCAATCGAAAAAGAATAGAAATACGTCGATAAAAAAAAGTGTAAATTCAAATAAAGGGGATGTCTTTTTCATATAGATCTCGAAAAAAACGAGGGATTAATAAAAAATTGAGTCAAACGGACGTCCGAGCAAGAAACTACGACAATCTGAAAATTCAGTATCTTAAGTGTTGAAGGTAGCTGTAAATTTTGGAAACTTCTAACGGCCATAACTCGGGCCTCGGATGTCCTATTGTGGCGATTCTTTTTTTCAACCTGCGTATTTTTTCGGTACCTAAGCGACCAAACTGTCTTAAGGCGGTTTGCGCGAGCCGATTTTCCCAAAAACGCGTTTTACTCATTCGAAAATGAGTAGAAATAGGACGATAAAAAAAACTGTAAATTCAAATAAAGGGGATGACTTTTGCATATAGATCTCGAAAAAAAATGAGGGATTAAAAAAGAAATTGCGTCAAACGGACGTCCGAGCAAGAAACTACAACCATCTGAAAATTCAGCATCTTAAGTGTTGAAGATAGCTGTGAATTGGGGAAACTTCTAACGGCCATTATTCGGGCCTCGGATGTCCGATTGAGGCGATTCTTTTTTTCAACCTGCGTATCTTTTCGGTACCTACGCGACCTAACTGCTTTAAGGCTATTTTCGCGAGCCGATTTACCCAAAAACGCCTTTTACTCAATCGAAAATGAGTAGAAATACGACGATAAAAAAAGTGTAAATTCAAATAAAGGGGATGACTTTTTTCATATAGATCTCGAAAAAAAAATGAGGAATTAAAAAAGAAATTGTGTCAAACGGACGTTCGAGCGAGAAACTACGACCATCTGAAAATTCAGCATCTTAAGTGCTGAAGGTAGCTGTGAATTTAGGAAACTTCTAACGGCCATAACTCGGGCCTCGGATGTCCGATTGTGGCGATTCTTTTTTTCCAACCTGCGTATTTTTTCAGTACCTACGCGACCAAACTTCCTTAAGGAGGTTTGCGCGAGACGATTTTCCCAAAAACGCCTTTTACTAGATCAAAAATGAGTAGAAATAAGACGATAAAAAAATGTGTAAATTCAAATAAAAGGGATAACTTTTTCATATAGATCTCGAAAAAGAATGAGGGATTAATAAAGAAATTGCATCAAACGGACGTCCGAGCGAGAAACTACGACCATCTGAAAATTCAGCATCTTAAATGTTGAAGGTACCTGTGAATTTGGGAAACTTCTAACGGCCATAACTCGGGCCTCGGATGTCCGATTGACGCGATTCTTTTTTTCAACCTGCGTATTTTTTTGATACCTACGCTACTAAAGTGCCTTAAGGCGGTTTGCGCGAGCTGATTTTCCTAAACACGCCTTTTACTCAATCGAAAATGAGTAGAAATACGACGATAAAAAAACGTGTAAATTCAAATAAAGGGGATTACTTTTTCATATAGATCTAAAAAAAAAATGAGGAATTAAAACAGAAATTGTGTCAAACGGATGTTCGAACGAGAAACTACGACCATCTGAAAATTCAGCATCTTAAGTATTGAAGGTACCTGTGAATTTGGGAAACTTCTAACGGCCATAACTCGGGCCTCGGATGTCCGATTGAGGCGATTCTTTTTTTAAAACTCCGTATTTTTTCGGTACCTACGCGTCCAAACTTCCTTAAGGCAGTTTACGCGAGCCGATTTTCCTAAAAACGCCTCTTACTCATTCGAAAATGAGTAGAAATACGACGATAAAAAAACGTGTAAATTCAAGTAAAGGGGATGACTTTTTCATATAGATCTAAAAAAAAAACGAGGGATTAATACAGAAATTGCGTCAAATGGACGTCCGAGCGAGAAACTACGACCATCTGAAAATTCAGCATCTTAAGTGTTGAAGGTAGCTGTGAATTTTGGAAACTTCTAACGGCCATAACTCGAGCCTCGGATGTCCGATCGAGGCGATTCTTTTTTTCAACCAACGTATTTTTTCGGTACCTACGCGACCAAATTGCTTTAAGGCAGTTTGCGCGAGCCGATTTTCCCAAAAATGCCTTTTACTCAATCGAAAATGAGTAGAAATACGACGATAAAAATACGTGTAAATTCAAATAAAGGGGTTGACTTTTTCATATAGATCTCGAAAACAAACGAGGGTATTAAAAAAGAAATTGCGTCAAACGGACGTCCGAGCGAGAAACTACAACCATCTGAAAATTCAGCATCTTAAGTGTTGAAGTTAACTGTGAATTTGGGAAACTTCTAACGGCCATTACTCGGGCCTCGGATGTCCGATTGAGGCGATTCTTTTTTTCAACCTGCGTATTTTTTCGGTACCTACACGATCTAATTGCTTTAAGGCGGTTTGCGCGAGCTGATTTACCCAAAAATGCCTTTTACTCAATCGAAAATGAGTAGAAATACGACGATAAAAAAAGTGTAAATTCAAATAAAGGGGATGACTTCTTTCATATAGATCTAAAAAAAAACGAGGAATTAAAAGAGAAATTGCGTCAAACGGACGTTCGAGCAAGAAACTACGACCATCTGAAAATTCAGCATCTTAAGTGTTGAAGGTAGCTGTGAATTTGGGAAACTTCTAACGGCCATAACTCGAGCCTCGGATGTCCGATTGTGGCGATTCTTTTTTTTCAACCTGTGTATTTTTTCGGTACCTACGCGACCAAACTGCCTTAAGACGGTTTGCGCGAGCCGATTTTCTCAAAAATGCCTTTTACACAATCGAAAATGAGTAGAAATACGACGATAAAAAAAGTGTAAATTCGAATAAATGGGATGACTTTTTCATATAGATCTCAAAAAAAAATGAGGAATTAAAAAAGAAATTGCGTCAAACGGACGTTCGAGCGAGAAACTACGACCATCTGAAAATTCAGCATCTTAAGTGTCGAAGGTAGCTGTGAATTTTGGAAACTTCTAACCGCTATCACTCGGGTTTCGGATGTCCGATTGAGGTGATTCTTTTTTTCAACCTACGTATTTTTTCGGTAGCTACGCGACCAAACTTCCTTAAGGCGATTTGCGCGAGCCGATTTTCCAAAAAACGCCTTTTACTCAATCGAAAATAAGTAGAAATACGACGATAAAAAAATGTGTAAATTCAAATAAAGGAGATGACTTTTTCATATAGATCTAAAAAAAAATGAGGGATTAATAAAGAAATTGCGTCAAACGGACGTCCGAGCGAGAAACTACGACCATCTGAAAATTCAGCATCTTAGGTATTGAAGGTAGCTATGAATTTTGGAAACTTCTAACCGCCATAACTCGGGTTTCGGATGTCTGATTGAGGCGATTCCTTTTTGAACCTGCGTATTTTTTCAGTACCTACGCGATCTAACTGCTTTAAGGCGGTTTGCGCGAGCCGATTTACCCAAAAACGCCTTTTACTCAATCGAAAATGAGTAGAAATACGACGATAAAAAAACGTGTAAATTCAAATAAAGGGGATGCATATTTCATATAGATCTCGAAAAGAAACGAGGGATTAAAAAAGAAATTGCGTCAAACGGACGTCCGATCGAGAAACTACGACCATCTGAAAATTCAGCATCTTAAGTGTTTTAGGTAGCTGTGAATTTGGGAAAACTTTTAACGGCCATAACTCGGGCCTCGGATGTCCGATTGAGGCGATTCTTTTTTTCAACCTGCATATTTTTTCGATACCTACTCGACCAAACTGCCTTAAAGCGGTTTGCGCGAGCCGATTTTCCCAAAATGCCTTTTACTCAATCGAAAATGAGTAGAAATACGACGATAAAAAAATGTGTAAAATCAAATAAAGGGGATGACTTTTACATATATATCTCGAAAAAAAACGAGAGATTAAAAAAGAAATTGCGTCAAACGGACGTCCGATCGAGAAACTACGACCATCTGAAAATTCAGCATCTTAAGTGTTGAAGGTAGCTATGAATTTTGGAAACTTCTAACCGCCATCACTCGGGCTTCGGATGTCCGATTGAGGTGATTCTTTTTTTCAACCTACGTATTTTTTCGGTAGCTACGCGACCAAACTTTCTTAAGGAGGTTTGCGCGAGCCGATTTTCCCAAAAACGCCTTTTACTCAATTGAAAATGAGTAGAAATACGTCGATAAAAAAATGTGTAAACTCAAATAGAGGGGATGACTTTTTCATATAGATCTCGAAAAAAAATGAGGGATTAAAAAAGAAATTGTGTCAAATGGACGTCCGAGCGAAAAACTACGACCATCTGAAAATTCAGCATCTTAAGTGTTGAAGGTAGCTGTGAATTTGGGAAACTTCTAACGGCCATAACTCGGGCTTCGGATGTCCGATTGAGGCGATTCTTTTTTTTCAATCTGCGTATTTTTTTGGTACCTACGCGACCAAACTGCCTTAAGGCGATTTGCGCGAGCCGATTTTCCCAAAAATGCGTTTTACTCAATCGAAAATGAATAGAAATACGACGATAAAAAAACGTGTAAATTCAATTAAATGGGATGACTTTTACGTATAGATCTCGAAAAAAAATGAGAGATTAAAAAAGAAATTGCGTCAAACGGACGTCCAAGCGAGAAATTACGACCATCTGAAAATTCAGCATCTTAAGTGTTGAAGATAGCTCTGAATTTTGGAAACTTCTAACCGCCATCACTCGGGTTTCGGATGTCTGATTGAGGTGATTCTTTTTTTCAACCTACGTATTTTTTCGGTAGCTACGCGACCAAATTTCCTTAAGGCGGTTTGCGCGAGCCGATTTTACTCATTCGAAAATGAGTACAAATACGACGACAAAAAAAGTGTAAATTCAAATAAAGGGAATGACTTTTTTCATATAGATCTCAAAAAAAAATGAGGAATCAAAAAATAAATTGCTTCAAACGGACGTTCGAGCGAGAAACTACGACCATCTGAAAATTCAGCATCTTAAGTGTTGAAGGTAACTGTGAATTTGGGAAACTTCTAACGGACATAACTCGGGACTCGGATGTCCGATTGAGGCGATTCTTTTTTTCAACCAGCGTATTTTTTTGATACCTACGCGACCAAACTTCTTTAAGGCGGTTTACGCGAGCCCATTTTCCCATAAATGCCTTTTACTCAATTGAAAATGAGTAGGAATACGATAATAAAAAAACGTGTAAATTCAAATAAAGGGGATGACTTTTGCATATAGATCTCGAAAAAAAACATGGAATTAAAACAGAAATTGCGTCAATCGGACGTTCGAGCGAGAAACTACGACCATCTTTAAATTTAGCATCTTAAGTGTTGAAGGTAGCTGTGAATTTGGAAAACTTATAACGGCCATAACTCGGGCCTCGAATGTCCGATTGAGGCGATTCTTTTTTTAAACCTGCGTATTTTTTCGGTCCCTACGCGACCAAACATTCTTAAGGCGGTTTGCGCGAGCCTATTTTCCTAAAAACGCCTCTTACTCATTCGAAAATGAGTAGAAATACGACGATAAAAAAACGTGTAAATTCAAATAAAGGGGATGACTTTTTCATATAGATCTAAAAAAAAAACGAGGGATTAATAAAGAAATTGCGTCAAATGGACGTCCGAGCGAAAAACTACGACCATCTGAAAATTCAGCATCTTAAGTGTTGAAGGTAGCTGCGAATTTGGGAAACTTCAAACGGCCATTACTCGGGCCTCGGTTGTCCGATTGAGTCGATTCTTTTTTTCAACCTGCTTATTTTTTCGATACCTACTCGACCAAACTGCCTTAAGGCAGTTTGCGCGAGCCGATTTTCCCAAAAACGCCTTTTACTCAATCGAAAATGAGTAGAAATACGACGATAAAAAAACGTGTAAATTCAAATAAAGGGGATGAATATTTCATATAGGTCTCAAAAAAAAACGAGGTATTAAAAAAGAAATTGCGTCAAACGGACGTCCGAGCGAGAAACTACGACCATCTGAAAATCCAGCATCTTAAGTGGTGAAGGTAGCTGTGAATTTTGGAAACTTCTAACAGCCATAACTCGAGCCTCGGATGTCCGATTGAGGCGATTCTATTTTTCAACCTGCGTATTTCTTCGGTGCCTACGCGACCATGTTGCCTTAAGGCGGTTTGCGCGAGCCAATTTTCCAAAAAACGCCTTTTACTCAATCGAAAATGAGTAGAAATACGACGATAAAAAAACGTGTAAATTCAAATAAAGGGGATGAATATTTCATATAGATCTCGAAAAAAAACGAGGGATTAAAAAAGAAATTGCGTCAAACGGACGTCTGAGCGAGAAACTACGACCATCTGAAAATTCAGCATCTTAAGTGTTGAAGGTAGCTGTGAATTTGGGAAACTTCTAACCGCCATAACTCGGGTTTCGGATGTCTGATTGATGAGATTCCTTTTTTCAACCTGTGTATTTTTTCGGTACCTACGCGACCTAACTGCTTTAAGGCGGTTTGCGCGAGCTGATTTTACCCAAAAATGCCTTTTACTCAATCGAAAATGAGTAGAAATACGACGATAAAAAAACGTGTAAATTCAAATAAAGGGGATGAATATTTCATATAGGTCTCGAAAAAAAACGAGGGATTAAAAAAGAAATTGCGTCAAACGGACGTCCGATCGAGAAACTACGACCATCTGAAAATTCAGCATCTTAAGTGTTGAAGGTAGCTGCGAATTTGGGAAACTTCAAACGGCCATTACTCGGGCCTCGGTTGTCCGATTGAGGCGATTCTTTTTTTCAACCTGCATATTTTTTCGATACCTACTCCACCAAACTGCCTTAAGACAGTTTGCGCGAGCCTATTTACCCAAAAACGCCTTTTACTCAATCGAAAATGAGTAAAAATACGACGATAAAAAAACGTTTAAAAGTCAAATAAAGGGGATGACTTTTACATATAGATCTCGAAAAAAAACAAAGAGATTAAAAAAGAAATTGCGTCAAACGGACGTCCGATTGAGAAACTACGACCATCTGAAAATTCAGCATCTTAAGTGTTGAAGGTAGCTGTGAATTTTGGAAACTTCTAACCGTCATAACTCGAGTTTCGGATGTCTGATTGAGGCGATTCCTTTTTTCAATCTACGTATTTTTTCGGTACCTACGTGACCTAACTGCTTTAAGGCGGTTTGCGCGAGCCGATTTACCCAAAAATGCCTTTTACTCAATCAAAAATGAGTAGAAATACGACGGTAAAAAAACGTGTAAATTCAAATAAAGGGGATGAATATTTCTTAGAGGTCTCGAAAAAAAATGAGGTATTAAAAAAGAAATTGCGTCAAACGGACGTCCAAGCGAGAAACTACGATCATCTGAATATCCAGCATCTTAACTGGTGAAGGTAGCTGTGAATTTTGGAAACTTATAACGGCCATAACTCGAGCCTCGGATGTCCGATTGAGGCGATTCTATTTTTCAACCTGCGTATTTCTTCGGTGCCTACGCGACCATATTGCCTTAAGGCGGTTTGCTCAAGCCGATTTTCCAAAAAATGCCTTTTACTCAATCGAAAATGAGTAGAAATACGACGATAAAAAAATGTGTAAAAATCAAATAAAGGGGATGACTTTTACATGTAGATCTCCAAAAAAAACGAGAGGTTAATAAAGAAATTGCGTCAAACGGACGTCCAAGCGAGAAACTATGAACATCTGAAAATTCAGCATCTT
>JAJTWQ010000343.1:0-187054 GCA_029007595.1 Solanum commersonii | reverse complement strand
TCCGACAGAGGTGCGCAATTTACTGCACAGTTTTGAAAGTCATTCCAAAAAGGCTTGGGTTCAAAGGTAAACTTAAGTACTGCTTTTCATCCTCAGACAGATGGGCAAGTAGATCGCACCATTCAAACCTTAGAAGATATGTTGAGGGCGTGCGTGATCGATTTCAGGGGTAATTAGGATAATCACCTATCTCTCATCGAGTTTGCTTACAACACTAGTTACCACTCTAGCATCCAAATGGCTCCTTATGAAGTTCTTTATGGGAGAAGATGCAGATCTCCTATTGGATGGTTTGAAGTTGGTGAAGCTGGATTGATAGGACCAGACTTAGTTCATCAAGCTATGGAGAAGGTGAAAGTTATTCAAGAAAGGTTGAAAATAGCCTTGAAGTCATGAAAATCCTACACTGATGTTAGGAGAAGGGAGCTAGAATTCGAAGTAGATGATTGAGTTTACTTGAAAGTTTCACCCATGAAGGGTGTTATGAGGTTTGGTAAGAAGGGGAAGCTTAGTCCCCATTATATTGGTCCTTACAGAATATCCAAGAGGATTGGTAATGTAGCTTATGAGTTGGAGCTACCCCAAGAGTTAGCAGCGGTTCATTCGATATTTCACATCTCAATGTTGAAGAAGTGCATGAGCGATCCTTCATTGATCATACCAACTGAAGATATTTGAATCAAGGATAGCTTATCTTATGAGGAGATTCCTATTCTGATTCTAGATCGCCAAGTTCGTAAGTTGAGAACAAATGAGGTAGTATCAGTCAAAGTTCTTTAGATGAATAAGTTTGTTGAGGAAGCCAATTAGGAAGCTGAGGAGGTTATGAAGAAGAGATCTCCACATCTCTTCAAATCCGGAGAAGTTTCAAATTAAGGTACTAATCCTTTTTCTTGGCATTTTATTTATAAGTAGGCATGTTGTAATTGCATTGTGCTTGTTGGGTGTTTGAACTATATGTTTGATCTTACGCCCTTAGCCTAGTAAGAGTAAGCTCATTGAGGAGTAATATTCCCAAGAGGGAGATATTGTAACACCCCATAACTAGAAAGAACTAGAAAGAAGTTAAGAATTGGAAATAGTCATTTTTGGAAAGATTATAAAAATCTGGAATTTTTTTTAAGTATGTTAAGTTGGGTTGTTGGTCAACTTCAAACAACCATAACTCCTATGTTAGGATGAGTTAGGTGTGTTTCCAGATATTGTAGGAAATATCTTGGAATAATATTTTCAACGCCATCGAGTTTGCACAATTCCAAGTTTGTATGAGTGAGATATGCCTATTTGAAGTTGGGTTGTTCAAATAAGGAAAGTCTAATCCAGATTTTAGAAGGGCCTTATGGTCTTTTCCATACCCCATCACTTAGTTTCATTTTTTGGTAATTAATTGGGGTCTAAACTGATAGGATTTAGTTTACACTTTTACGATATTAAGTTAGGGTTTTAGAGAAGAGAAAAGAAGAAGAGAAAAGAGGAGAAGGAGCAAGAATCGTCATGTTCTTCAAGAATCGCTTGTGGATTTTGTCAAGGGGTGATCCCTACGAGGTATGTGAGTTCACATAGCATTGGTTTCTTTCACCCACGCGCCAAACATGGTTATTTCAGTATGATTTTCGTCCTAAAAGATTTAGACTTTGATGTTCTTGAGTTGTATTCTTGAATTGCTATCGTTCTTGAGAGTTTAAGGTCGATTGTTAGAGTTGTTTTGAGTTAGATTCTTGTGTACATGTGGTGGGTATCTGAATCTATAGAGGAATTGAGAAAAATAATCAAATTTAGGCTATTTGGGGTTAGAAAATGAAGAAGGAACAAGTCGGGCAAATCTGGGTACCAGGTTCGCGACGCGGACATGTTCCTCTAGATTGACAAATTTTCTCCGTGTTGAGGAGTGGTCACAGACCGTTCTGCATTTTCGCGAACAAATAATTAAATACATCTTCACATCGCGGACATGCTTCCAGAGAGTGATTTCTTAATCTTTTCTCATGTTTAACTATCTAAAAACACTCCTAAACATCATGAGATCTTTCCTATCACGAATCACAATCCTTGAATCCATAAATTCAAATTCAAATTCAAATTCAAGAAAAGTTAAGAGTCAAGGCAAGAGGAGTTCATAGAGTTTTCCAAAAGTCTTTTACAAACGTTTTAACTTTGTTTTAAGACTTGAGTTTTGAGTTGAGTAAAGAGTAAAGTTTGAAGTTCATTTCTTCAAAAAGAGTATATCGGGACCATGTATTCCCAAAGAGTGAAATGTTTTCATGTTTAAAGAAGAAAGGAAACCTTGATTTCCAAGGATCCTTTGAGCTAGTTTTTAAAAAGGAGTAAATGCTTTCACAATTAAGCAGGAGAGGTAACTTTGATTTCCAAGATAGCCCTTGATCTAAGTTTTTGAGCAATTATCTCAAATCATAGAAAAAATTATGTTTTTAAACATAAGAGCTAGTATCATATTTTGGGAGTAGTATTGAGCACCGATATGGGGGAGAGTTCAGACAACTCCCAGCCCCCATAAACCATGTAGCCTCATGGATAGAAAAGGGTCATACTTTTTAGATGATTCCTTAGTGCTTTTTAGCATAGACTAGTGGATCCACTTAGTAGTAAGGTTCTATACCCTTGGTAAGGTATAGGACGGCCCTGGCAGCGTGAGGCAAATATTTTATCATCACAATAGCTCTTATGTGATGGTTGTTAGTTAGAGAAACTCTCGCAGAAGTATTTGTATTCTTATATAACTAGTTTATATGTATTTTTATATACATTTCAGAGTTATATTGTATCTTTGCATACACACAAAGTATTTTTGTATTTCTAAATACACAGAGTTGACATCCATGTTTAAAAAGTTTGTCTTTATATAACATTTACATTACTGCTTTATATTGAAATGAGTTCAACTGAGTTGAGTTGATCCAGGTAAGTTCTTCAGCTCCTTTCAAGCTTATGTATTGTTTTAGAACTCCCCTTGCATACTCGTACATTCAATTTACTAATGTCATTTGGCCTGCATCCTTTAATGATGCAACTACAGGAAACTGGGATCAACATCCAGCGCTTCATTGATCCAGTTGAGCATTCAAAATTTGTGGTGAGCCTCCTTGCTTTTCGAAGGGTCCCTTTTTACTACTTTCAATATTAGTTAGTTCATTAGGATGCCGTGGGTCTTGTCCCGACATCCATCTCAGTTGCTTAGAGGCTTCATAGACAGTCAGATGTTAGTTCATTCATCATTATCTTGTTATTGGCTTATGTTCAGATTTGAGTTGCCACTTTGGCTAAGTTAAATGTTTATTTCAGAAACATTATGAGTTTAGTTTTGAGACTGTTGAGTTATCTTGCATTTGGATTCTCTTCTTAATGCTTAAAAGTCTTCCACTGAGTATGTAAGCCAGGCCAAGGGTTTGCTTGGGGCCAGCAATGGTTCTCGAGTGCCAGTCCCACCCAGGGTGTAGGCTTGATACGTGACATCGTCATAGTCTAAAGGAATAATTTTCATGGCCTAAGGACATAATTTCATGGCATAAGGATTTAATTTCTACTTATGAGTACCCTCAGACATCATAGCCTAAGACACATCCTTAACGTCCTTAAGGAAAATATCATGGTCTAAATGGGAAATTTCATCATGTTTATAAATTATTTTACCATTTAATTGGTATATCTAGTCTAATCATTTTATTTGGTTATATCATAAGTTACAGATTCGCAGATATTGTATGATTATAAACAAGATCAACTTATCTCTCAGATACGAATTCCATTCTTATATATTACTCGAGACATGAGTAAGAGGGACAATTGTTGACACCCAATTTCGACCGACCTATAACCCATCTTTAGATTGCTATTTGATTAAATGTGCATTTGAAAATTTATTTCTTTTATGATATGCTTAAAATTATATTTTTTGCTTTTATCTAATCATTTGTATAATTTAGTATTCATAATTTTAAAAATTATTATTATTACTTTATATATGGTTAAATGTTAAACAATGATTTTCATACTTTCAACATTTTACGTATATGTGTGTGTGTTTGTGTGCGTGCGCATGTGTGCATGCGTGGACTGTCTGTGTGGTATGTGTGCGCGCGTGTGTTATTTTGTGTATTAGTAGTTAATTAATTTAATAGCGATCTATTTAACTTTCTACTGAATTATTTAATCCATGGCCTTTCTTGTTCAATTTTATGTCAATTCTAGCCCATTTGTTTATTCAATTTATTCCCTTTCGAATAAAATTTTAAGATCAAATCCATATTTTTATCATATCCATCCATCACATATCGATATACATTCTAAACTGATCTAAGCCATTCCTTTTTTTTATTATTATCAATGGTTAGGATTAAACCCCCCTCTCCTTTTCAATTTTAATTAAATACACTCTAGATCCCAAAAAACCGAAAAAAAATTACCATAAATCTCCACTCTTCTTCTCTTCTCCATCATTGCCTCACCACAAACCTAACGCAACTAATCACCCCTCCTCTCTCCTTTTCCTATTTTGACCCATGAGAATTGGCGAAACCTCAGACCACGAGTCGGCCCATCTCCTCCCTACCTCTCTTCCTTTCTCTTTTATCCTCAATTTCCCCGCCTTTGTTGTCTCGGCTACATCGCCATTTAGGCAAGGAGGGAAGATGACCAGTGAGATGGTGGCCAGCAAGCCCCGTTCCTCTCGTTTTTCTGTCGAAGACGATGGAAACAACATTATCAAGAGCACTGCTGCTCCACCGGCGAGGCAGTCACTTCTTAAAGTTAGGTCTGGATCGACCATTTTACTGGTCTCACGCTAGGAAAATCTTCAATAAATGTATTTGGTATGTAATTCTAACATCGAATTATTATTCCCTCTATTGGATCCTTTGTTTTCATCAAATAATTATCATATTTTAGATTTAATAATTGTTTATTTATTCATCACGGTAAAGAATACAGATTGTAAGATTTGTTCTTGGTTGGCTGGTGTTCATATTCATATGATAATTTGATTATAGTTCGATTATTTTTCTTAATTATTCTCTTATTTAGCTGGCTATTTGGAATTGTCTCTATTTAGATTTATTCTTTTAATTATGATTAAGAGTAAATTTTGTCATGAATTGGTCTACGAATGCATAGTACCTCAGATGCTTGATGTGTTCTTTTTCTTTATTAAGACTGAGTACATTCTTGCCTTATTTAAATCGTTTACAGATTTCTATTACTTTAGGATAATTTCTCTAATTGATTCAATTTTTTGCCTCAATTATTTCCCCTAGTCTAAATTAAGAAAAAATATATCTTGTTTGATTTTGTCAGAATATTGCCTTCCCATTACTAACCCTATATTCTTCACTATATAATCTGCCCATCTTGATCTGTAGCGACCCTAAAAATAGATAGGTGAAACTAGAGCCTAATGTATGAATTTTTAAAGTTTAAGCATAAATTGGAAGTAGTCACTTTTGGAAAAAAAAACTCAGGATGATCCAGGAGTAGTTCCAGTTATTTTTGGAAAGCCCTTGGAACGATCTTTCCAACGCCACCGAGTTTGCTCGATTCCGAGTTCATATGAGCGAATTATGCCCTTTGAAAGTTGGGCAGTTGGCAAGGAGTCCGTCCGGAAATTTAAGGGCATTTTGGTCTTTTCACAAATCTTTTCTTTTGAGGTTATATTATTGTGTTAGGCTGATTGTGGATCATTTTGTTCCATTTTAAAAGAGTAAGGAAGGGTTCTCTTTGGAACACCATTGAAGGCCAAGGTGAAGTTGGAGCTAGGGTTGAAGGTTTTGAGTGCTTTCTTCTTCAATTTTTCGTGGGTTTCAACTTAGAGGTATGGTGACCCTTGATCCTTGATCAATCTTTCTTTCAAGGAGTCCAATCAAAAGTGTTTCAAAGAACAAAAATCTCAAATTCTAATCTAAGCATGGGTTCATTGGCAAAACATTTTCTAAGTCATTATATTGATGAATTAATGTTTGATTAATGTTTTTAAGATGATTTCATATGGAATTCCTTGAAGAACCCATGTTTTCCCTAAATTCCTAAATTTGCTTATGAAGTGGGTCTTTTGCTTATGATTCAAAGTTTATGAGATTGTGTTTGGATTGGATTGTATTAGTGACTCTTATGATTTTCTACATCTATATGATGAATTGATGATGTATGGATGAATTGAAAGTTGTGGCCTTATGGGCAAGTTATGATGAATTCTCTTGTGGTAAGTAAAATGGTTGGGACTTGAGTGTTGTTGATTATGGCTTTAGAGGATGGTAAGTTGGCTTAATCTCTTATTATGGATAAAATTGTTCTTGTTAGTTTGATCCACTTATGGTGGAGGTGTTTAATTATGGAATGTATTATGAACATGGACTTGAAGGCATTATCTATTGAATTAAAGTGTTATCAAGTTATGAAATGTTATTGTACTATGTGAAGGTATTCTTATGGTTATAAGGTGATCTTGTACAAAGTGTTATTGTATTGTATATTATATATATAAATGAGGCTATATGTAAAGTCCTATATGAAGCTATATGTAAAGTTTTATGTGAAGCTTATGTGCGAAGGTATGATGTGAATGAGTTTACGTGATCTTGTGATGATCCTATGTAAAGTGGATAGCATTGTGATTTAGAGTATGATTTTTCTCATGATGTATATATATGAAATGATGTTGGGTTATGAAGTATCCTTAGATGATAATGTTGTGACTTGGTTGGTAGACTAAAGTGTTCCTCCTTGTTACTTAAAGTCTTGAATGCATGAATGTGTGAAGTGGGCTAGAACTAAGAAATGGTGCCCTTTCTATAAATGCTAAAAGAGGAATTCTAGGCCAAGACTTGAATCGGCAAAACTAAGAAATGGTGCCCTTTCATAAGTCTAGCTTTCCTAAGTAAATGTATAACCTTGAAGGATGGGCCTTAGGGGCGAAGTTCCCTTCTTGAGTGAGATGATAGACTTAGAGATGGATGGAGCCGGAACGGCATGAAAATCCTTATCTAAGAAAGTCAAATGAGCTATCCTTATGAACCTTGATTGGCCATGACTAAGAAATGGGGCCTTTCTTGGGAAGAGGTACTATGAGTTGGTTGAACTACAAAAGGAACCCTCTCTAAGTACATATGTGATTGAATACTCTATGGGAAACAAGGCTAGCACCGAGTGGATGTGGTTAGGAAGGTGGCCTAGTTGAGTATGAGATTAGGCACAATGAACTTCCTTGGACATCCCCTAAACCATGTGCCTACATGGGTTGCTTACTAGTTCTACCTTTGGCAAGTAGAACAACCTCCACGGAGTAGGATAGACTCCGAATTCCATACCTAGCTAGTATGGTCTATGTCGGTTATGCCTATTCCCATCATGTGGGATGTGCACTCTAGTTATTGGATAGGTTCTATAACGTGTAGGTAGTAGTATGGGATGCTATCTACACATGGCACGAGTAGGCTTTGAAGATACTAAGTGAGTTCCCTAAGTCTAACGGCTATTATGTGAAAGTCCCCTTATGTGCCTAAATGTCTCCTAAAGTGGTTCATTAAAGAATTTTGACTTAGCATGTTATATTGTAATGGTACATTCCTTATCTATGGTAACCCTTAGGAACACTTAGGTGTATATAAAGAGATTGTATGGGCGGTTACTTCATGTTTCACTTAAGTGTGGCTTTGGGTAACTTGAGATAGAGGTCATGAAATGATGAAAAGGCTTACTTGTCAATTATATTCATGTATTGTACATTGGTACTAGTGGAGTATGTCTATTATGTGGGTATTGTCTTGTATGTGGATGATGACTTGAAATGTCTCTTATAATTGTGATATGAAGGTTTTATCAAGAACGGCATGAAAGCATATTTCAAATAAATGTTCCTTTTTTTAGCATGTTTTTGCATGGTCATCATACTTAGTACTTAATTGTGCTAATTCCATATTTCTCTATTTTCTACAAGTGTAGGTTCCGGCAAGTGAGCGGGTTTTGTAGTAAACTTGGGATTTGAAGTTCTTCCTAGATTTTGCGGTATGTCCTCATATGTCAAGGGCAAGACTTTTCTATTCTAGTTTTATGATAAGGTTCTTGTAATAGACTTAATAGACTTCTTTTGATTGTAAAGGGCCGTGTCCCTAGTATGTTTTCATGTTTATGTCTAAGATGGCTAAGAGACTTAGTATTCCGCTTGTGTACTTTTGAATGATGTTTTTAAAAGTGACCTTTGAGTCTTATGGGATTTTATTTAAAGAGTTTTTAATTCCGCACTATTTTACATACCTAATGTGATGAATGCTAAGGGCTTGTATGAGACCTCCGAGAGGTCGAATACGCATGTTACGACTTGGGGGTGTTCTCGGGTCGTGACATGATCACCCTAGAGAGGACTATCAGACATACACTCTACATGCGCTACATTTTTTACCTGTCATTGGAACACCTCTCATTGGCTTTCATGAGCACAACTTAGATAATACTCTTATTTATTACTTCATGTGTTGTCTCTGATTTTGGATCTCGCATCAAATTCTGTTTCATTTATTAATTATCTGCTTAATCAGTTAGAGACCTTTACAAAATATTATTATTATTATTATTATTATTATTATTATTGCATTATTTTTATTATTTCGTAGAAAGAACTATATTGAGAAGAGCTAATTTGTGATTTGTTCAAGTTATTCTTAAATTGTGATTTTTGGGTCAACTTCAAATGATCATACCTTTCAGTATATGATGACTTAGGTAGCCCACAAGGTATCAAATGAAATATTTTTGAGTCCTCTTTCCAACGCCACCAAGTTTGCTAAATTTCGAGTATGGATGAGGGACATATACCCGTTTGAGTTTAGCTTGTCCAGTTAAGGAAATTCATCCATTTTAAGGAGGGGCAATTTCGTCTTTTCCTTACCCCATTGGTCTTAATCCTTTTGTTGGGCCGATTAGGGGTCAAAGCTGATTAAAGTCGGTTTACGCTGTCTAAAAACATCTGGAAGGTTAGGAAAAAGTTCAAGAGGAGAAAAGGCTTCAAACGTTCAAGATTCTTGTGAGTTTTGAGGATTTTCGCCGAAAATTAGATTCTTTTCGAGGTATGTAAATTTTCATAGTGATGGGTTAGTTCACCCTCATGCCAATCATGAGTTTCCTTATTGAATTTTTCCATGAGATTTCATGTATTCAACTCTTAATGAGTTTTCTTGAGGTTTTGTTCTTCATTTGTTATTAATGGAGTTTGGTGAGTTCTTGAAAAGAGGGTTTTGAGTTGAAGTGTTGTTCTTGAGGAAATTTGAGTAGATTTTCATTTACTTGTTTTGGGTTTACGAATCTAATGAAGTTTGGAAGAAATCAATCGATTCTAGGTGAATTAGGGAAAAAAAATTCGTCAGAATGTTCTTGAAAAGTGTTAGAGCATCGCGCCCCCGATGCACCAGTAGGGATGGTGTGGGGCACTAGTAGTGCGCCAGAAATGGCCCCCAGTAATGGGAAGCCTGGCGCGATGTGCTACCCCTGTGCCAAAGCACCAGGCCACTTTTCTTTTTCATTCTCGTTCCGCACTTTTTCCTTTGAGTCGAGCTTTCAATTCTTTCATAATCCTAACTATCTAAACCTTCATAAATCATCGAGAGTTCCTTCATTTATCCTCATAATTTCTCATAATTTCACTTTGAAAAAAATTAAAGTAAATATTAAGAGTAAAGTTTGAGAAACCTTTTTGAGTCACTTTTAGAAGTATTTTTCAATCTTTTTAAACTTGAATTAAGACTTGAGTAAATGAGTATGGGGATAAGGAGAGTTGGGTTCATTTTTTTAAAATGAGTATGAGGGGACTAAGCATTCCTAAGATGTAACATTTTTACATCTAAAATGAAAGAAACATTGATTTATAAATGAGTTTATGAGGAGTTTTGAGCATCATCTCTAAATGAGAAATCTTTTGAATAATTATCTCAAATTGAGGAGGAGGTATGTTTTCATTAAAACATGTGAGCATGAGTTTATATATATATAACACTGATATGGGGACGAGTTCAGACAACTCAAAGTCCTTCTAAACCATGTGTGTCAATGTGGGTAAAGGATAATACTATTTAGATGAATCATTATTGCTTTTAAGAATAGCTTAGTAGATCCACTTAGTTGGGGATGTCTTATACTCTGGCAAGGTATAGGACAGTTCTGGCAGTGTGGGCAAGATGATATATCATCACATAGCTCATAGTGATGGTTATCGGTTAGAAAATCTCCCAAATAAAAGTAAAAGAGTTTATTATTGTATTTTTTAAAATACATTAAGGTATTTTCTATTGTTTTAAATTCTTTCTTTATACTGCATCTTTATTGTTGCTTTTATATTGGATTGAGTTGAGTATTTCTGAGTTGAGATGAGGTGAGTATGTTCTTCTTTTTTATCAGTTCAAGCTTATATATGTGCTTTAGAGTTCCCTTTGCATGCTTGCACATTCAATGTACTGACGCCATTTGGCCTGCATCTTTCATGATGCAGATACAAGTAATTAGGGTCATCAACAGGCACTCTTTTGATACCACTTGCAGTTCTAGATTTGCTTTGGGGAGCCTCCTTGCTTCAGAGGGTTCCATATACTATGATAGAAGTCAGGACAAGGCCCACAATATCCTAACAAACTAGAAAGTAAAAGTGGAATCCTCCAGAAGCAAGGACGCTCACCAAAGCTTAATGTTGCTCCCAATTGCACACGCAAGTGTATGCGGTCGCGCAAGTAATATAGTGGCTCTTAAATGAACCAGATTATCGAACCCAAAGGACTTGTCAATTAACTCTTTTTACTAAATTATACTGATCTAATTTATTTAGTTAAGAGAACCAAAAGAGAATAATGCAAGAACAAAATAATAAAATTACTTACAATAGTTGGAAAATCACAGGGCTGCAGCATGTATTGGATTTCATGTATCATACTTTTAGCTTAGAATTCACTTCAGTTGTCAAATTACTGGTTTATAGGGTTGATAGTATGGTCCGGGTGGTTCTCCTCTCGCTGCCTACCCCAGTTAGCCATCTAACTACATCGTTGAGCAGGGATAGATAAACTAACTGGTGAGCATTTATATTTCATTTTATTTCGTAACCAAGCAAGGTGTTCGTCTGGGCGTCATTCCTGAACACTAATCACCTCAATCTAATGGGTGGACCGAGCTCTCTATATTCTCTGGTCTATCTAATCCCTCCTCGTTCGATTTTAAGATTATACACTAGATTTATTTTATGGTGCGCAAGCATAAAATAGTAAAATAAGAATATAGAAGTAATTTGGATTGACAACCGAAAATCAATTCATAAAGCCTCAAATAATCAACATTGAATCCGTAGCTATAGCCCCATAACAAGAGTATTAGCTACTAATGTCTAAGAAAAAAAAAAAAAAAGAACCCTAAAGAGTATTGAGGACTTTCCCTTCAAAAGTGCCTCCTCCTTACTCTTGATACCTCCTATAATTATTTCTATGAACTATTTATAGATATAGTTAACCCTAAATAAAATAATTGAGTCCAAAGCAAATTAGGAATCCAAAGCCGAAACCAAAAGGAATTGGAATTCCTCCCGTGCGTAAAACACTGTAGCCGCCATGTTGGGTTGCTGCTACCGTTATCGGCTGTCGGCTGCCACGTGGCAGCAACAACAGTAATCTTCAATTTCTCTATTGCTGCACGTTTTCCTTATACATTATTATATTAAATTTATTTCATTAAGCTGTCTTCTTGATTTCCTTCTTCAACCTTCCATCTTTACTTCGTTTTAGCTCCAAACTTCTTCAACTTTACGTCAATTTACTCCTACAAATAAAATACACTATTTAGCACAATCCATAAAATTAATGCTCAAAAAGGACATATATAAATAATAAATGTGAGGCAAATAATGATTAAAAATATGTATTTTTGGCTTCACATCACATACTGGGACTGCAAGTGGTATCAATGGAGCGCCTATTGATGACCCTAAATTTCTGTATTTGCATCATGAAAAGATTAAGGCCAAATGGAGTTAGTACATTGAATGTACAAGCATGTACGGGGAACTCTGAAACATAAACATAAGCTCGAGCTGATAAAAAAAGGAAACATACTCACCTCATCTCAACTCAACTCAACCCAAATCACGGATACTCAACTCAACTCAAGAATACTCAACTCAAAAATATCTAACTCAACTCAATATGAAAGCAACAATAAAGATGCAATTTATATATACCTTTTAAAACAATAGATAATAACTCAATGTCTATGAAAATATACAATAATAAACTCTTTACTCATATTTAGGAGATTCTCTAACCGACAACCATCACTTTGAGCTACGTGATGATACAACATCTCACACACGCTGCCAGAACTGTCCTATACCTTGCCGGAGTATAGGACATCCTCAACTTTTACTCTTATAAGTAATTGTAGAAGACTTTTCAAAAAGTAATTGTAGAGACTTCTCAAAAAGACAAAGGACTCCCTCGAATTTTACTCTTAACTCTACCTAGAATTTGATATGTGAATTCAAGAGTTATGATTAGACTTCATTGTTAAAGAATGAAGCAAAAACCTCAAAAACTTCTTAAGAATTTAAAAACTAGACTTCAAGAACGAATCTAGGGTAAAAGTTTACATGATTTGAGTGAGGGCAAGAAAACCCAACACTATGAAATCTTACATACCTCAAAAGAAACAAAATTCTTGGTGAAAATCGTCAAAACTCGATGAACTCTTGAAACTTTCTTCTTTTTGTCCTCTTTAACTTTTCCCTAATCTTCTAAACGAATTTTGAATGAATAAAAATTGACTTAGTCTTATTAGACCCCTTAACTTAGGTGGGTAAAACGTACTGGCTAGTGGGGTAAAGAAAAGACCAAAATACCCCTCCTTAAAATGGATGGAAAATGCCTTAATTAGAGAGGCTACACTCAAATCAGCATAACTCCTTCATTCGAACTCAGAATTTAGCAAACTCGGCGGCATTGGGAAGAGGATTCAAATACCTTTAATTTGATAGGTTATGGGCCACGTAACTCTTGATATTCTAAGAGATATGGTTATTTGAAAGTTACCTAAAGAGAATCTTACATCAAAACTTAATCGGTAAGAAAATTTTCAGCTCAACTTTGTACTAGGAGTTTCTAGTGACCTTAATTTATATCCAAAATAATTCCCACACAAAAGATTTTACCTTAACACATATGGTCTATTTAAGAATCATCTGATATGACCTTACATGTAAATGAAAAATAGTTTGGGTCTTAACTTAAAAAGAGTTCGGGGTATTACAATATCTCCCCCTTGGGATCATTCGTCCTCGAATGATGGCTGGACTGAGAATGTCTAGGAAAGGAGTTACTCTTACTATCTTTCTTGACTTCTACATTTGTCTACGAATATATGCAGAACTGATTCATACTCAGAGTGTGGAACTTTGTATCACACATAAGTTTTGAAGGATATGAGTTTGAACATAGTCACGCCCTATCTGAAGCTATTTGACATAAAGTAAGAGAATACTGACGTCATTTTTGTTGAAATTTTTCATGGACGTCCGTTAAGACCTTAGCTATGGAGCTAGTTGGCCCTGACGGCCAAAACAACCCATTTTCAAGGTCAAACGAGCTCTACAATAGGTAAACCCAAAACCCTAAACTCTAAACCCTAAACCCTAACCCCTAAACCCTAAACCCTAAACCCAAAATATCTCGACACAAAGAAAGAATATGAATACTATGCCTTGAGTGATATATCTCAACTATGCTCTTCTTTCTACTTACAATATGAAACGACCCCAAAAATGCCCGAAAATGTGCTTCGGAAACACCTATAAATTGTAATTTCCATATATCTCAAAATCCGTGCATCATTTCGGAAATTCGACTTCGTATTCTTATTCAGGGGGTCATATCTCCTAGCACACAAATTATTTGGTGGCCAATAATATATCCATGGAAAGCCCTTTGAGTTAGCTACCTAACGCACTTCGTTTCACCTCATTCGGAGTTCGGACGAAGAAGTTATGCCCATTTTCGTAAAGTCTGTCCGGCAGAAAAGGCAAGTTCCAGTAGCCGATTTCTTGTTCATTTACTGTTCACCCGCCCCTTTTTTTTTTCTAAGTGTTGGACGAATTTTTTTCCAAAGGGTATATATTATTTCCTAGATACCATTAATTCATTCCCATCCCTAAAAACATTTCCCTCTCTCAAAACTCTCTCAAAACCCCAAGGAAGCTCAAGGTGAAAGATGGAGCTAGGGTGGATGGTGGCTATTAATTTCTTCACCAATTTCGTTTGGTTCTTGAAGATAAAGGTATGGGGATCCTTTATCCTTGATTATTCTTTCTTTCAAGGAGCCCAATCAAAAGGTTTTCAAGGTTTTTCAAATACACAAAAATCCTATTTCGAATTCTAAGCATGGGTTCTTGCATTAAATAATTTCAAATGATGTTTCATGTGGTTATTAATGATTATTTATGGTTTTTAGAAAGAAATATTTGTGAACCCATGTCTTCTCAAATTCTTTAAATTTAGCCTAAAGTGAGTTTAAGGATTTTGAGTAATTGATGTAGGATTATTGAGTGGTTGATGTGGGTTGTTCTTATATGATCTTAGCTATGTTGAGTTGCTAGAAATTGTTATTGAATGGTATAATGTGAGGTAGTAGCCTTGAATGGTCATAAATTGGGATTTAGACTTTATGTTGGTTATTGGATATTGTTTAGCTTAGCTTGTATAGTTGATTGTTGTTATTATCATTGTTATTGTATTGTTAAATTGTTGGAAGATGAGGATGATGAAGATAGCCATGGAAAGAGGGTAAGTTGATCAAACTTGATAAATATTGTATAATTGGCATGGAATTGAGTATTGTGGCTTATGGCCTTTGAAAAGGATGGTGAGATGGCTTGATCTCTTAGTATTAATAATATTGTTATTAATTGGCTTGATCCACCTTTGGTGGAGGTGGTTATTTGTTGTATTGTTGTGAATTGAGGCCATGAAGGGCATTAGGTGAATGTTATTATATTGTTGTATTATTATACACATATGAAGCTATATGTGAAGGTATGATGTGAATGAGTTTATGTGATCTTGTGATGATCCTATTATGGTCTTTTTTGCATATTATCATGAAATGGAATTATTATGTGATGTTTATGGTTTTCATGCTTCCATGATCAAATTATGAAGGTTGATATATATATGTATGTTGTTGGTGGGCTGATTTATATGTATTTCGAAATTGGTTGGACTTAGTACTCTTGAAGTACATGATTTCATTTACATGAACAATAGCCCATCATGTGTTTGATAAAATGCCCATTTATAGAATCCTTAGGAAATGGAAGGTCCAATGTACGTCCTATGAATCGAATAGCTATATAATTATTGAAATGATGATGAAATGGACACATGTATATGATTTTCTCTATATAAGTGTTGTGAGTCGACCAAGCCTAGTACGGGGGTAGTAGGCCCGTATAACCGTATCGAGGGGTTGGTACCTTGGTTTGCCTAGTACGGGGTAGTAGGCCGTATAACCATATCGAGGGTTGGTACCTTGGTTGCCTAGTACCCCCGTATAACCATATCGAGGGGTTGGTACCTTGGTTGCCTAGTACGGGGTAGTAGGCCCGTATAACCATATCGAGGGTTGGTACCTTGGTTGCCTAGTACGGGGGTAGTAGGCCCGTATAACCATATCGAGGGTTGGTACCTTGGTTGCCTAGTACGGGGGTAGTAGGCCCGTATAACCATATCGAGGGGTTTGTACCTTGGTCCCTAGCTCGGGGTGGTAGGCCCGGGTAACCACATTGAGGGGTTTGTACCTCATTCGCCTCTCCAAGGGGTGGTAGGCCTTGGAAATACTATATTGATGGTCACTCACCACACATGTACTATGCCCCACTAAATATGATTTATTTTATGTAAGCATCATTATACATATCCTCTCATTAATATGCTATCTATCGGGTATGATTATGCACTTTGCCTATAAAGTCCTTATCTAAGGTAATCTTGGGGAACACTTAAGTGTGCTTGAAGAGGATTGTGTGGGCGGTCACTTCTTGTCTCACTCAAGTGTGTCTTAAGGTTATATTAGGTAGAGGTCCTATGGTAATGAAATGACATGTGTCCTTCTAAAGTTAAGCATGAGTTGTATATGGATTTATATTAAGTATATGTATGGTTGGCTATGGTCTAATATGTTAATGTTGACTTGTATTATGTCTCTTATACTTGCAAAGGAAAGGTTTTATCAAAGGACATGAAAGCATACCTTTCTTGTAAATGTCCGTTGTGCATATTTTCTTGCATGGTCTCCATACTTAGTACTTAATTGTGCTAACCCCTTTCTTTGCTTTTTTGAGTAAACTGTACCAATTTGGAGGTGGTGATATGTCATGACTACTTCATAGGTTTTTAAGAGTTGAAGATGAAGACTTGGTGAGTCCTCATAGATTCGAGGCAATAACCAACATGTTCTTTTTATGTCTCTCTAGTATTTGCTTAAGTTTTGAGTGGGCTTAGTCCCAATGTTATATTCAGGTATTAGATGGTTTTGAGACATATTGTATAAAGTCTAGAAAGTCTTCCGCTTGCTATTTATTGAAAGTATCTTCGTGAGTGAAGAAAGTTTTTAATTCCTTATGGTTTTGGTGTCTATGCAATGAATGAATGCTAAGAGGCTTGTATTAGACCTCTTCGAGGTCGAGTACGCCGGTTACGTCTAGGGGGTGCTCCGGGTCGTGACAAACTTGGTATCGAGCATAAGTTTCCGGGATGGTCTTAGGTTGTCTCAAAACCACATCTAGTAGAGTCTTGTTCATAATGTGAAGCGCGCCACATTATGAATAGGAGGCTATTGGGTGCTAAGAAAGTTTCACTTCTTCATTCTTTTAGTCGTGCCATGGAGTTTCTCTCTATAATGTCTTCTCTTTTTTTCATATGTGATGGTCATTTGGGTGTAACCTTTGAGGAACTTTTAATGTTGCAAGGATTGAGGGAGAGAATGTTAGTTGTGATGCCAACTATGACTTGGTGACTTAGTAGGTGTGAGGTGAAAGATTGTGGTGATGACTTTAGTATGAATGGGATTCCTTTGGTTATGCGTGTTGTTGGTAGTATCCGGCTTAGTCATGAGGAAGTTTTGTGATGTGTTGAAGGAATTTGTGAAATGTGTGGTGATTTAGAAATGCTAGGTGTAATGAGTATAAAAGCCTAGTGTTGTTTTGATCCGACCTTAGGATGGAAGGAGGTGAATTTGAAAGAACTAGTAAGAGTTTCTCTAAGTGGGGGAAATATGTGGTTAGATGATAAGGTCTTCAAGTGTGGTTGATGTTTATGAGTTAGGCTTGAAGGATGTTTTCATTACAAGAGGTTTAGTGAATTAAAGAGTTGGGTAAGAATGGTTTTGGTAAGATTGATGGTATTTTCATTGAGATTTTTATGAGATGTTAAGGTTGACCTTAGTTGGGTTTACCCTTAAGTGGGGGATGGTACGATGAGTAGTGAAGTTGTAGAGAAGTGTTGATATCCTTACCTACTTCTATATGTGCTTACTCAAGCCTAAAACAAAGAGTTCCTAGAAGCTTGGTTCATGTTTTGGAGTCTTATGTGAAAAGGAGTTTTCCATGGTCTCCTTATGTCATGCATGTTTTAAATGAATTCTTGTTAAATGAGAAAATGAGTTTTCATGTTTCATGCCCCTCATGTTGATAGGCAATTAGAGTAAGTAACCTATGTGATTCATGAGGTGAATGGTTTAAATGTGCTTTTAAGAAGTAATTGCATAATTGGCCGAAGATCATATGATAAGCATGATTTGAGTTGGAGGAGGAAATTCCTCCAATGAAACGGAATATGTCTAAGTTGCATGCATATTGAGTTCGTAGAAGTAGTCCTATTCTCTCATGTAGTATGATGTGTGTTTTAAATGGAGATTTTTTTCTCCTAAGTTCTGCATTATGTGTAATATGGCATACTTGACTTGATGATGTGAATTAAATGAACATGCTTGAATGTGTTCTTATGAAATGGAATGTTAGCTCCTTATGTGGTGGAAACTTTCCTAAAGAGTAGAGGAGGTAGTTCCTCCCATGTTTATGTGAATTAATGAGGTTTGCGCATTTCCATAAAAACTTGTGTTTTTGAAGAAAGATGAGTTGTATGAGTTGTTTCCCTCATGTTGTAGTGCATTGGTTATAAGTGATCAATTGTACTTCATGAAAATAAGGTATGAGCATGTCTTAGTAAGGAGTTGAGAAGTTCCTCCTTGAAAGAGTGCTATTGAACATGGAAACTTGCATATGTGCTTAATGATGTATGGACTATGTAATGACTAGGAGAAGGTAGTTCCTCCTATGAACATGAGAAATGTTGATGTTGGTGTGTTATGATTAGGAGAAGGTAGTTTATCCTTGAACATCACTAAACATGATAATGTCATTGCATACATTCATGTTTAAGTTGACAATTGGTTCATTGTGGTTTTACAATTATGTTGAGGTTTTGAAATGAGGTGTAAGTCCATTGTTGCATCCCTATGTGGGCTGAATTTGCCATGTTTGTGTCTCTCATGTATGTTTCTTTAACATTCGGGGACGAATGTTCCGAAACGGAGATATTGAAACGACCCCAAAAATGCCCGAAAATGTGCTTCGGAAACACCTATAAATTGTAATTTCCATATATCTCAAAATCCGTGCATCATTTCGGAAATTCGACTTCGTATTCTTATTCAGGGGGTCAAATTGAGTGGGAAATGAGTCTAACCCAAATTTTAGAGCAACCGTATCAAAATCCAAAATTTTCAAGTGAAGCCTTTTTCGAGGGTCTACTTTGGAGGGTCATATCTCCTAGCACACAAATTATTTGGTGGCCAATAATATATCCATGGAAAGCCCTTTGAGTTAGCTACCTAACGCACTTCGTTTCACCTCATTCGGAGTTCGGACGAAGAAGTTATGCCCATTTTCGTAAAGTCTGTCCGGCAGAAAAGACAATTTCCAGTAGCCGATTTCTTGTTCATTTACTGTTCACCCGCCCCTTTTTTTTTCTAAGTGTTGGACGAATTTTTTTCCAAAGGGTATATATTATTTCCTAGATACCATTAATTCATTCCCATCCCTAAAAACATTTCCCTCTCTCAAAAACTCTCTCAAAACCCCAAGGAAGCTCAAGGTGAAAGATGGAGCTAGGGTGGATGGTGGCTATTGATTTCTTCACCAATTTCGTTTGGTTCTTGAAGATAAAGGTATGGGGATCCTTTATCCTTGATTATTCTTTCTTTCAAGGAGCCCAATCAAAAGGTTTTCAAGGTTTTTCAAATACACAAAAATCCTATTTCGAATTCTAAGCATGGGTTCTTGCATTAAATAATTTCAAATGATGTTTCATGTGGTTATTAATGATTATTTATGGTTTTAAGAAAGAAATATTTGTGAACCCATGTCTTCTCAAATTCTTTAAATTTAGCCTAAAGTGAGTTTAAGGATTTTGAGTAATTGATGTAGGATTATTGAGTGGTTGATGTGGGTTGTTCTTATATGATCTTAGCTATGTTGAGTTGCTAGAAATTGTTATTGAATGGTATAATGTGAGGTAGTAGCCTTGAATGGTCATAAATTGGGATTTAGACTTTATGTTGGTTATTGGATATTGTTTAGCTTAGCTTGTATAGTTGATTGTTGTTATTATCATTGTTATTGTATTGTTAAATTGTTGGAAGATGAGGATGATGAAGATAGCCATGGAAAGAGGGTAAGTTGATCAAACTTGATAAATATTGTATAATTGGCATGGAATTGAATATTGTGGCTTATGGCCTTTGAAAAGGATGGTGAGATGGCTTGATCTCTTAGTATTAATAATATTGTTATTAATTGGCTTGATCCACCTTTGGTGGAGGTGGTTATTTGTTGTATTGTTGTGAATTGAGGCCATGAAGGGCATTAGGTGAATGTTATTATATTGTTGTATTATTATACACATATGAAGCTATATGTGAAGGTATGATGTGAATGAGTTTATGTGATCTTGTGATGATCCTATTATGGTCTATTTTGCATATTATCATGAAATGGAATTATTATGTGATGTTTATGGTTTTCATGCTTCCATGATCAAATTATGAAGGTTGATATATATATGTATGTTGTTGGTGGGCTGATTTATATGTATTTCGAAATTGGTTGGACTTAGTACTCTTGAAGTACATGATTTCATTTACATGAACAATAGCCCATCATGTGTTTGATAAAATGCCCATTTATAGAATCCTTAGGAAATGGAAGGTCCAATGTACGTCCTATGAATCGAATAGCTATATAATTATTGAAATGATGATGAAATGGACACATGTATATGATTTTCTCTATATAAGTGTTGTGAGTCGACCAAGCCTAGTACGGGGGGTAGTAGGCCCGTATAACCGTATCGAGGGTTGGTACCTTGGTTGCCTAGTACGGGGTAGTAGGCCCGTATAACCATATCGAGGGTTGGTACCTTGGTTGCCTAGTACGGGGGTAGTAGGCCCGTATAACCATATCGAGGGGTTGGTACCTTGGTTGCCTAGTACGGGGGTAGTAGGCCCGTATAACCATATCGAGGGGTTGGTACCTTGGTTGCCTAGTACGGGGGGTAGTAGGCCCGTATAACCATATCGAGGGGTTGGTACCTTGGTTGCCTAGTACGGGGGGTAGTAGGCCCGTATAACCATATCGAGGGGTTTGTACCTTGGTCCCTAGCTCGGGGTGGTAGGGCCCGGGTAACCACATTGAGGGGTTTGTACCTCATTCGCCTCTCAAAGGGGGTGGTAGGCCTTGGAAATACTATATTGATGGTCACTCACCACACATGTACTATGCCCCACTAAATATGATTTATTTTATGTAAGCATCATTATACATATCCTCTCATTAATATGCTATCTATCGGGTATGATTATGCACTTTGCCTATAAAGTCCTTATCTAAGGTAATCTTGGGGAACACTTAAGTGTGCTTGAAGAGGATTGTGTGGGCGGTCACTTCTTGTCTCACTCAAGTGTGTCTTAAGGTTATATTAGGTAGAGGTCCTATGGTAATGAAATGACATGTGTCCTTCTAAAGTTAAGCATGAGTTGTATATGGATTTATATTAAGTATATGTATGGTTGGCTATGGTCTAATATGTTAATGTTGACTTGTATTATGTCTCTTATACTTGCAAAGGAAAGGTTTTATCAAAGGACATGAAAGCATACCTTTCTTGTAAATGTCCGTTGTGCATATTTTCTTGCATGGTCTCCATACTTAGTACTTAATTGTGCTAACCCCTTTCTTTTGCTTTTGACTAAAGTGTAGGGATTTGGAGATGGTGATATGTCATGACTACTTGATAGGTTTTTAAGAGTTGAAGATGAAGACTTGGTGAGTCCTCATAGATTCGAGGGCAATAACCAACATGTTCTTTTTATGTCTCTCTAAGTATTTGCTTAAGTTTTGAGTGGGCTTAGTCCCAATGTTATATTCAGGTATTAGATGGTTTTGAGACATATTGTATAAAGTCTAGAAAGTCTTCCGCTTGCTATTTATTGAAAGTATCTTCGTGAGTGAAGAAAGTTTTTAATTCCTTATGGTTTTGGTGTCTATGCAATGAATGAATGCTAAGAGGCTTGTATTAGACCTCTTCGAGGTCGAGTACGCCGGTTACGACTAGGGGGTGCTCCCGGGTCGTGACACAATACTTCATTGGCTGCAACTCCTACCTCCCACTAAATTTTATGACTACTATTACAAAACGTTTAAAATCAAATCTCTTGCTCTTACTGTGTTCAAGCCTAATTTCTGCATCACAAGATGCTAAATATGAGATTTTTATACTTATCTAAACAACAAGATTTAGGTTCTATACATCTATAAGGAATCTCATCCCAAAAAGACTTCTCATTATAGTTGCATTCAACCAACCTTCAACCCATATCAAGAAACACATAATGCATCATAAATTTGTCCATATTTTAACAACACCACATTGAAGCCTAATACTATAACCACTCCATGGAATCCTCTTAACCAATCCTTCTAAGAATTTCTCAACATCACTACCAACTGAAATTTTACGCATTACTACCACAAACTGACTAATTGCTCTCATTTAACTATTACTCATGGTAAAATCTCATCCCCTTATTCCTCCACATTTATAACCTTAGATGGAAGAAGAAGACCACCACTACCACAGTAAAAAACATAAAACCCACCCTCTACTTCTATCATTACACAACTACTATCCATAGCATCGCTATAAAACTGAAAAGGGTCACTGAAAGAGCTTTAGGGAGAAAGATCATCAGCACGATTCATTCGAGATATCTGATATAAGAATATGCACGACATAACATTATTTTCTAGCCATTTAGATCAAATCATAAATTTGCGAACTGAGCACACTATGAGACATGAGTGCTTATATGAATAGGTTAAGATCATGAGGTTGATATTCATAACTTTGTGGATAAGATTAAGACGAATGGGCTAAAGACTTTACCCCTCATTCTATGAACTGAGCGTAGATGTGAATCTCTCTAAAGTGTATTATCATAGGTCATAGACAGAATTATGATATTAGGAATATCAACAAGATGTTGTAATAACTGGACTTGAGGAATACACAAGATTTTGAACGGATTCATATATCTCTAAAACTCTTTCCGAAGACATTACTATCTCATTCTCGACACTTGACTTGATTTCTCATCTTATCATCTCCTTGTTAGGTCTAAAACTGACACTTGAAAGTTATGGATCTATTCCATCATCTCTAAGAAAATCTACATTCCCTTTTATCTAATACTCGAGAAAGGCTTATCTCATGGTTATTGAACTCTCCATAAACAGGTACTAAGACTCCTTCTAATACCTTGTTCTAAGATGCTTCTATTAACCTCTTCTCATTGGCTTATGAGGTCGCTTCATCTAACACTTTAAGAGAAAAATAATGTTTACTTCAACCTATTCCGCATTGACAACTCAATTTGCTATCTAGGCACATATGAAAAACCAACCTCGTCTAGTTACATACAATCTCAGGTACACCTCTTAATGCTCATGTTACTCTAACGACTTAGCCATACTTTACTACTCTTATCTAATAGTTAGAATACCATAATTGTACCACTCATATTCATTACAACTAACTTCTTAATTCCACACCTACTCCATGTGAAGTCTAACAGATCGAGTCTCAAAACTAACATCATCACGCTCATGTTGTCATTCTTTTGATCGTGATACTCATCTCAAATTGAAGCTTAATGTCTATTACTAAACCCGGCTACAATATGATCGCTCTCTTACTATACTAACTTACAACTACTAGATAAAATTAAGAAATACTGGCCTACTAAAACCTCATGACCAGTAGTCAATCTTTATCCCTTAGTCTTCATACTTACAATTTACCGTCACACTTCCTTTCACAACTTAAGTACTATTTACCCATCACTATAAATCATCGCCTAATTAGTTCTATAACCCTCTGAATATTATGGGCTCTCCCTTAAAAATCATAAGCCTAGCTTAGATCTATCACCTTATGAATAGTCTACTCTTTTATTCAACACCTACACATGGTCGTTACTAACACTATGACACATCATCATAAACTCCTTTCTAGTTAGAGTATACTCTAACTCATCCTAACTAGTAACTATTCCTCTACCTCATATCATGAACTCTAGACGAGATTATTATTTATTAGTCTACTCACAAAGGAAAACTTATCATTAAAACTTAATGGGTCAGAATACAACAACATAATTTGCTTCATCACTATCTCTCTTTCTTAGATTACTAAATCTCTATCTCATTTTTCTAACTTTAGGCAATTTTACTACTACTGCTCATAATCTGGTAACTCATACTATCTTTTCAGGTGAAAATCCTACCCAAGCATTCTAAAACATCTCATCCTCTTAAAGGACTTAGCTGAATATGGTTTAGGGAAGAGAGTCTGGGGATACATCTCACTTTAGCTTGAACACACTATTCATATTAATAAGAGTACATTATTTCGAACCACAACACTTAAGCTCACTCATGGGCTTCACTAAACCAAGCATAATATTTTAATCCGAGCTTGGATTTTAACAAACTTGGTGGTGTTGGAAATAAGATTCAATTATCTTCAATTTGATAATTCATGGGCCACCTAGTTTATTTTGTACTAAGGATATGACCGTTTGAAGTTGACCTAAAATCCATTTTGCTCTAAATAGCTACTAAGTGTCACCTACAACTAGACCTATGGTCTGTAGGTCCAACCACAGACCGTACGAACATGGGTGGGATTAGAGACCACAGAATCATGGACCCCAACGACGGAACACCATATACAAATCATGGGTCCATCGATGGACCATGGACCACGTCCATAGGTCTCATTTTTCGACCCTAAAATTCCTCTAAGTCTGGGAATCACCTACGAGGCCTACCTATGGCTCGTGCATGGAATGACGAACCGTCCTGGTGAACCGTTGCTAAGTACTTGAACCTTGATTCTTATGGGAACTTGAATTGGCCAACTACCGCCTTACCTATAGTCCTTGGTTCTACCTACGGTCCATGGGTGGTTCCTTGGTACTGGCACCAGTTTTCTTAAAAACTAGGATTTACTCCCTATGAGATCCGTGGTGTTACATATGGTTTATGAGGATTTTTAGTTCTCTAAACTCACCCCAATATCGGTGCTCAATACCACTCCCAATAATATATACTCATGCGTAATGTTTAAAAAGCATACTCTTCCTCTGGTTTGAGATAATTTCTCAAACTATCCTCTTAAAAGAGGTAACTGCTCTTGAAATATCTTAGAACCCATAATGCATTCAAAAATAAAAGTTTCTCTTTAATCAATGTAAAAAATGATACCTTTGCAAATATTTAGTTCCCTTATACTCTTACTCAATGCATTCATAGAAAAAACTCTTTCTTAAAACTCAGTTTAAAACTCAAGTGTTGGCTTTAAAAGGCTTCTCAAGATTTATAACTCAACTCATAAGGTTCATGCGGATTATGGACATGAACGACTCAACTCAAGGATCTTAATAGCAATATGAAAACTTAGTACTCAATACTCCAGAAATTAAGGACTCAAGAATTCGGAACTAAGAACTCGACGATACTACTCCTCTCAAGAATACTCAATTTATAGAGTTCATGCAGAATTATGGACATGAACGACTCGACTCAAGGATCTTAATGACAATATAGAACTCATGAATACAACTCTTCTCATTCTCATACTTGTTTGCTCAATTCTTAAAACAAGTTATAAGTAATTGTAGAAGACTTATCAAAAAGACTCAAAAGGACTCCCTCGAACTTTACTCTTTAACTCTAAAATTTGAAATGTGAATTCAAGAGTTATGATTAGGATATATAGGATCTCTCAATGATTAATGAAGTTTTAGCTAGTTATAACCAGGAAGAGAGAGAAGATATGATTTAAAAGAAGTCAGACGAAAGAGAAGACGTAAAAGGAATGGAGGCAGGCGACACTGGCTCATTCCTGGAGCCGGATGCCAGCCCCAATCACGTGTAGCTCGTTTCTAGCGCATTGCCAAATATCCTATATGTTATGGAGGCACATAGCCCCATACACTCTAGAGCTGTGAGGGCACATCGCCCCAGCCCCTCTAGCGCTATGGGGGTGCATCGCCTCAGCCCCTCTAGCGCTATGGGGGCGCATTGACCCAGCCTGAGCCCAAAAAATCCGACAAACTTTCTATCTCAATTTCTAGCCATATCTCCTCTAGAATCAAATAATTTCCTCCAAATTCTCCTAGATTCATAGCCCAAAAACCGTTTCGAGGAAAACCTACACAAAATCCCTCAAGAACAATATTCATTCGCAAGACCCTCACCTTAAGAACTCAACAAGACTCCATTGTTAAAGAATGAAGCAAGAACCTCAAAAACATCTCAAGAATGTAATAATTCAACTTCAAGAACCAATTCATGGTAAAAGTTTACATGATTGACGTTAGGGAAAACAAACCCAATACTATGAAAGCTTACATACCTCGAAAGTAACAAATTTCTTGGTAAATATTCTCGAAACTCGATGAACTGTAGAAACTTTCTTCTTTTTCTCCTCTTCAACTTTGCCCTAATCTTCTAAACACTTTTTGAATGAATAAAATATGACTAAGTCTGATTAGACCCCTTAACTTGGGTGGGTAAAACGTGTTAGGCTAGTGGGGTAAGGAAAAGACCAAAATAATCCTCTTTTAATCGGATGAAAAAATGCCTAAATTAGAAAGGCTGCCCTCAAATGAGCATAACTCCTTTATCTGAACTTGGAATTTAGCAAGCTCAGCGGCATTGCAAAGAGGATTCAAATACCTTTAAATTGGTAGGTTATGAGGCACATAACTCTTTATATTCTAAGAGATCTTGTCATGAGTTTCCTTATTGAATTCGTGCATGAGATTTCATGTATTGAGTTCTTGATGAATTTTGTTGAGGTTTTGTTTTTCATTCGTTATTAATGAAGTTTGATGAGTTCTTGAGAAGAGGGTTTTGAGTTAGAGGGTTGCTCTTTAGGAAATTTGAGTAGATTTTTGTTTACTTGTGTTAGGTTTACGAATCTAAGGAAGTTTGGAAGAAATCAATGGATTATAGGTGAATTAGGACCAAAAATCGAGGAGAAAAATTTGTGAGAATATTCTAGAACAGGATTGGGTACCACGCTCCAGATGCGCCAGCAGGGCTGGCGTGGGGGTACCAGTAGTGCGCCAAAGTGACACCCAGTAATGGGAACGTTGGCGTGACGTGTCACCCCCTGTGCCCAAAGCGTCGGACCACTTTTCTTTTTCGTTCTCGTTCCGCACTTGTTCCTTTGATTCAAGCTTTTATTCCTTGTTTAATCCTAACTATCTAAACCTTCATAAATCATCGAGAGATCCTTCATACATCCTAATCATGTCTCTTTATTTCAATTATTTTAAAATAAAGTAAATATTAAGAATAAGGTTCGAGAAACCTTTTTGAGTCACTTTGAGAAGTCATTTTCAATCTTTTTAAACTTGAATTAAGGCCTGAGTAAATAAGTATGAGGATGAGGAGAGTTGAGTTCATTTTTTTAAAATGAGTAAGAGGGGACTAAGTATTCCCAAGTATGTAACACTTTTACATCTAAAATGAAAGAAACATTGATTTATAAATGAGTTTATGAGGAGTTTTGAGCATTATCTCTTTTAAGAGAAATGTTTTGAGTAATCATCTCAAATTGAGGAGGAGTAATGTTTTCTTTAAAACATATAAGCATGAGTTATATATATATATTTATATATATATATTATTGTAGTAGTACTGAGCCCTGACATGGGGACGAGTTCATACAATTCAAAATCCCCATAAATCACGTATGCCAATGTGGGTAAAGGATCATACTTTATAGATGATTCTTTATTTATTTTAAGCATAGCTTTGTGGATCCACTTAGTTGAGGATGTCTTATACTCCAGCAAGGTATAGGACAGTTCTGGCAGTGTGGGCGAGACGTTGTATCAACACATAACTCATAGTGATGGTTGTCGGTTAGAGAATCTCCCAAATAAAAGTGAAAGAGTTTATTATTTTACTTTTTAATACATTGAGGTATTGTCTAATTTTTTAAAATCTTTCTTTATACTGTATCTTTATTGTTGCTTTTATATTGAATTAAGTTGAGTATTTCTGAGTTGAGTTGAGGTATGTATCTTCTTCCTTTTTATCAGTTCAAGCTTATGTCTGTGTTTTAGAGTTCCTCTTGCATGCTCATATATTCAATATACTGGTGCCATTTATTAAACGGATTGTTACTTGATTTTTTTTTTATATATTGTGTATGACGGCATAATGTGCTACTTGTTGATCATTTATTGCTTTGATAGTGTTGAATTGTATTATAAATTGTCTTCTCTCATACATTCTATGAGTCTCTCAAAAACACTTAAACGCATAGTCACAGGAATGCAAGAATGCAGTTATGCATCCTAATTTTTGTGGAGATAAGGCTAGAGTGTTTCAGCACCTTATAAGAGTTGGACCAGCAATGAAGTCGGAAGAGCGCTGCTACCGATAAATTTCCCCTCCCTAGCTCAAGTTGTCTACTTGAGTAAGTCAGTCTAGATACATGGCTCCTTTAGGTTTGAACCTAGTAAAACTGGATTACTGACAAGGTTATCCTAGAAGACTCCGCTTATTTGTATCATTTGTATTTGACTTAGTGAGCCTCGAAACAAGAGTTGGGTCCGTCTAGGACAAGTATCCCTCTTACTTGACCACTTAGATCATTTTATGTGCTACACGAAAATGCATTTATTTAGAAAGTCTCTATAAGTTGACTCATTTTAATGTGATTAGTCTAATGAAAAAAGTTATTTTTTCAATTCTTGTAAAATAAAAAAGGAAGAAAGCACAAAAATATTTCTTCTTTTAGAAGTTATTATACATTTCTTAAAAATAAAATAAAATATTTTGCACTACTTAATAAAAAGAACAAAATTTTATGTATATTTATTTTGTACAGTTAATAAAAAAAATTCAAAATATTTTTCTTTCATAATACTTTGAAAAATAATGCAAATGTCAAGTTTCTATATCTTAAAAAAAAATTAATTGTCCAATTTGGATGAACTACGCACACTTGATTCTCACCTTAATGAGATATATAGGCAGTCTTCTTTTGGTTAGGTGATCTTTATTCAAAAAAAAAAAAGTTTTCTTTCCTTCTTCAAAAGTTCAAAAAAAAAAAGGAAAAATAGAACAAAAGTAAGCTTTGATCTTTATTCAACAATTTGTTTTTTTTTATCTATTTACCAAAACAAAAACAAAAAAACAAAACAAAACAAAATATACTTATTAAAGGTAATGTTGGAACTTTTCAAATTCCTCATGCAAACGGAAAAAAGTCAAAATTATATATTTTTTTATTTAATTTTTATTTAAGTTTGGTAGGAAGTTCAAGATCAAAAATAGGATTTTCTTAATTTTCTTTTAGTAATTCAAAAACATAAAACAAAATATTTTATCTCAAAGTTCTAAAAAAAAGAAGAAAAAGAAAGCTTTGTTATTTAGTTTCAGTCAAAAAAAATATATGCAAACATCTTATTCATGTTTTCAAGTATGTTACACACGCAATCCGTAAAAAAATTATGCAAAGATCTTATTCATATTCTCAATGTATTATCAAATAATTTTTAAAAAATAAAATAAATTAATTATAATAATGAAATGTATAAAGATGATCAAGTCAGGATTAAACATTAGATTCTCTAAGCTCATTCTATAAATAAAAAGACATGTGTATGCATGATGTGCAACATGTGGTTATAACTGAAGAATGTCTAAACCTAACAAGATTTATTATCAATGCACACAGTTAGCTTAAAGGTGGTTGGTTTGTGGTTAAACTTGCATCTCATCCATACAATACAAGGTCAAGAGGGAAAGAGAAAATGACTTGCAAAGACGGAACATAGTCAGACAATGATGAAGTCTAAAATCAAGTGGTTTCACAAGAATCAATATCAGTCAAGGAATTAAGGATGTTGAGACAACAAATAGCTTAAATGTATGAATCTTTGATAAATGGACAAGCTCCACTATCTTCAATTCGTGAGTATCTGATACAATATGCCATCTCTTATCCATATCCACCTGTATTTGTCTGTATGCTAATACATCTAATGTCGTTGGAACTTCCACGGTACACCATTAGAATAGGCCTATGATGAGTAATCCACTCTTCATGCCAACTTCACCAACTAATACAGTTCCGCAGCCCACAATGGTGTAAAAATTCAACAATGATTCTTTACCCAAAATTCAACATGATCAAGATTATACCCCTAAACTGACTCTTGAAATTCCCAACTTTTATCCCCACACTCCTCAGTATAGTTTCCTTGTCGATGTTGAAAAAGTTGTTAAGAACGAGGAACATGAAGAAATGAATAGAAAATTCAAGAGCTTAGAACATAGTGTAAAATATATACAAGGATTGGAGGTCATAAAAGTGTCTCATTCAGAGATTTGTGAATAGTTCCCTACGTTCATTTATCAATCAGTTTTAAAACTCCAAAGTTTGAGAAATATGATGGTCATAGGAATCATGTAGCTCATTTAAAGAGATATTGCAATCAACTAAGAGTGGTTGCGAACAACGAGGGATTTCTTATGACTTATTTTGGGGAAAACTTGGTGGGAATTGCCTCAGAATTGTTCATAGATCAAGATATTTCCTATCGCATACATAGGATTATTTGGCTCGATTTTTGTTCAACAGTTTCAATATAACATTGACATAGTACCAGATCACCCTTCACTTTCCAACATGAGGAAAAAGACCACCAAAAATTTTCGTGAATATGCTATTAGGTGGAGGGAGCAAGCTGCTAGGGTTAAGCCACCAATGAAGGAGTCTGAAATGATTGATGTTTTTCTCCAGGCGCAAGAACCCGTCTACTTTGATTATTTACTTTCTGTTGTTGAAAAACATTCGCCAAAGTTATTAAGATTGGAAAGATGGTGGAAAATGGCATTAAATATGGAAAGATTGTAACTCAAGATAGTTAAGATCCATAACACAAGTTATTAAAAATGGATCGAAAAATCATTTGGTGGGTGGGGGGGAGGGATGAAGAAGGATGTAGCTACTATTGTGTCAGGGACCCAAAGAAGTTCAAGGGGGACCACTTTATCAATATACACAATCTCAATCTCATCATTATCGCCCCATGGAAAGCACACAATACTCTATGGTCCCACTTTAATATGTGATCTATAGTGCACAACCATATTCGCATCCATCAAACTCTCCTCAATGGTGAGTGCCAACACATCAAAATATTCATCCTCCTTCTCAAAATTTTCAAACACCTTATAATCCCTTTCCAAGACAGAGACTTGAAGGAGGTCAAGGAACTATGAATAATTTCACACCAATTGCAGAGTCTTACACAAGTTTATTTGATAAACTTAAATGTTTACACAAGTTTATTTGAGAAACTTAAATGTTTGAATATAATAGCGTTGATTCCTCAAAATTATGTAGATCTATGTTCAAAAGATTTCAATCTTGTAGTACGATGTGCATACCATTCTGATGTCCAGGGCACTATATTAAAGATTGTCAAACTTTGAAAAGTGATGTGGAAAAGATGATCTAAGAAAAAATGATTGTGGTCCAAAATAATAATCCCCCAAATGTTATTCAGAATCCTTTAATGGCCACCTAATGATGTACACATTATTGAGATGATATGTAATGACAAAGAATATGACAATTCTCTCAATTCTCAAGAAAAGATCATTGAAATTGGTGGAGCTTTTGTGAAGGCTAACATGCAAAGCAACAACTAAGAAGTCAAGCTTGGTGATTAGGAGACACTCTTCTTTTATCTAGAAAAGAGTATATAAATAGTTTATTTTGTCGTTATTTCTGCTATGCAATTTAATTTTAAATTTTTATTTATTTTAGTAAGTTAGACCCAAAGAGTGTATAAATAGTTTATTTTGTTTTTATTTCTGCTATGCTATTTAGTTTCTAATTTTTATTTTATTCTAGTAAGTCAGACTCTTCTATCATTTCTCTTATGTGTATGTTTGTTGAGTCTTGTCATAGTTTGAGTAATTATAGAATTGTAACCTAAAAATGTTTGTTGTCTTGTTATCAAGTCCTTTTAATCTTTGTTCTGTGTCACTTTGATCCGTTCTATTTAGCCTTCCATATGTATATATATATATATATATATATATATATATATATATATATATATATATATATATATCTTTTCACTTAAGTTTTTAATGCATGATATGCAAGAGGATTTGGTCAGATCGTAAAATTATATCTAGTCATGAAATGAATACACCCAAGAAGTCAAAAAAATATATTCGAGAAAATGAATAAAGGACTTAAACACCTTGATAGCTCTTTCAGTATCAAAAATGGCTAAAAGGATAAATTTAATCTAAATTGACATATGTCATTTGTTATAAAAAAAGGTATTATTCAAATAGAGATTTTTAGCTGGCAAACTGGAACAAAAATAATATGCATATCCATCAGTGAATACGTTGCAAAGAGATATTGTATGATTAGACCCGCCTGCCAGCCCTAAATCTATCTTACTCTTCCTTGGTCTCTTCCACGGAGCGGTGGATATAAAATATAATTAATTCAAGGACAAAGTCGCTGGTATACTGTGATCCAGACCCAGGAAGGGCCAAACATGAATCGGAAAGAGTAACTTTCCTCATAGGAGAAAGGGTGCGCGCTAAAGCTAGAGCAGCTCTTTTTCGCGATATAGATGTAATTTTATTAATTCAGTACTTAAGGTCTTCCCTCGTCAAACGAATCAAAAAAAAGAAGGTTGGCCTTTCGCCGTGCTCCTTTTTTGCAGTTATAGGGTGGAGAGAGCATTAAAAAGGGACAAATTTTAGCGGATGGAGCTGCTACGGGATTGCAAAAAGTACGATATTTCTACCCGTGGTCATTATAGCGGTTCCTTCTTTTCTTTTTTCGATCATTTAAAGGCGATAGCTCTTTTCACCAATGACCTTCTCGAACTCTTTCTTTTTCCACTCTCAGTTAGTACGTAACTTTTTTTAAGCCATTTTTATGGTAAGAGATTATGATCCAACTACTCGGTACAACGATCTATTAAATCGTGTCCTTAGGCATCGTGATGCAATCATATCCCATCTCAACTGGGCATGTATATTTCTAGGCTTTCTCAAGCATCCGAAATATGCCGGGATTGAAAATAACATAGCGTTCCTAATAGAAAATGACGGAATGAATCGAGGGTTCGAAGGAGAATTGGCCATTCAATCTTGTGAACTAATCGAGATCAAAATTGGAAAAAGAGATACGAACGGAGAGGAATAACCAATCGATGAAAGAACATGAAACCATTCTGTTTCAATAGAGGTACGAGAAACGATTGGGTCAATGAAGTAGGTGAAGTGGTTGGATTTACGATTGTCGACCACTAGATTCGCTGGTCTACAATATTCACCCCGGCCCACAAGCACAAATCCTCGGTGTGGAATATAATCCTAAAGTACTCCAAAGACTCAAATATAGTAAATAAAGAAGGTGGTAAGACCCTTGTAGAGTTCCCCAACAGCATAGAGCTTGGGAAGCTCGGATCTGGTCAAGATCTGAACAACAATGAGCACTCAACTACTAGTAAAAGGGGAGATACCCCTTTAGAATTAAAATTCCGCTGGAATTGGTGTGCTTGAATGTAGATTGGGAAGTGCGAGAGAGCAGCCCCCGTTCTAACCAAATTTCCCTTTTTGGCTTGACCAAGAAGTCTTATGTCCTTCGAGTCGCACGGCATTTTATTTACTTCATCAAAAGGACATGTTAGTATTTGACATTTTTAATAATTGATATGATGAAGACATTTCATTCTACTATCCAAACACTGTGTAATCATTTGCTACTCCTTTTGAGCCTAATTTTATTTTCTTTCATACCTCTCTCTTGAAATAGTAACAACCGGGTTCTGTCGTTATAAAAAAGCCAACGAGGAAATATTTTGACGCAGAAAACTTTTTTGTAGTATCTTGAGATTTTCCAACCTAGTCTAGATTTGGACTAAATCAGAGTCATTAAAGTCTAAGGAATTATAGTAGCAATTGGGTAATATAATTATTATTTTGATTACATATATGAATAGCTAAGACGTTAAGAAACCCGTACGATTTTACGGAATTGAATTCGGGTTAGTAAAACTCCCGAAATTGATCTTAACGTGAACGGATAATTTCTGAGTATCGTTGGTTGAAGGTGTGTTGTGAAATAGGGGTTTGGAATTATTAAATTAGCTCTCTGGTCCCGTGCAAGCCGCTAAGGCAGGATTATTCCCGCTAGGGCAGGGTTGCTGTAGTGGGGTGAGTGTTGCCATGGCAGGGCAGTCGCGACTTAAAGTCAGAAATAAACCCCAAAATCATTTTATTCTGCAATTTTCAAACTTGAGAACTAAGGAATGAACCCAGGGTTTTTCTTGACAGTTTTCCACCATTCTTGAGGCTAAAGGTAAGATTTTCACTCTCCGAATCCATTTTTGATCCATAGAACGTAATCTAATAGGTAATTATCGATGTGGAAGAGTTTTGATCTGAGAATTATAGTGGAGAAATCCCTTATCTGAGAATGGGGATCATAGGTACGATCTAAGGTGATATAATTGTTAGTACTTTGGGTAATTAGTTATTGTTTATTGATTCCCGTGGCATATTGATCGTTTGTAGACCAAGAACAAGCGGAACAAATTGGAAAAGGAAAGAATCAAGTTTCTTAGGGGATTCAAGCTTTGTTCGAGGTAGGTGATGGTTGTGATTCTATGATTGTGTGATGTATGTTTGTTTTTGCTTCATTATGATACATGTATGTATGTGAATGTTGCATTATTGATCACATTAATTGTAAATGAGGATATATGAATGATGAATGCCATGAATCATGACTTGATTGTATAATTATGGTAATGTACTTTGCGATTGTGATTGTGGCTTGTTGAATGAATCAGGTGTTGCGTTTTGACCCACTAACTTGGATTAGTTGCCATGTTCTGGCATAATTATGGGATCGATTGCCACGTTTCGGCATAATCATTGGATCGGGTACCACGTTCCAGTGTGCTAATAGTTTGGGTTTGGGTTCCATGAGAGGACCAATGACTTTATATAACTATGATATTTGAGAATCATGAAAATGTTCATTGTTCATAAATGATAATGATATTGTATATGTTCAGTGTATGCATGTTATTGTATTGTTGTTTTGACTTATGTATGTTAAACTTAGTGGGATAGCCGTGTGATCCTACCAGTACACTGTGATTGTGTACTGATACTGCACTTTCTGTTTATTTGTTTAGTACAGGGCATCTTCAGGAGGCTATTGACAGACCTCGCTTAGAAGATCAGTGATCGTTCGAATTCAAGGGTGAGCTAATTCTTCCGGGCTTCCATGAGTTCTCTTTCTATCTTTGTCCACATTTCAGACTTAGACTTTCTAGTTAGTTATTAGTACATTAGTTTGGGGTTGTAACCATTTTTGTTTATATTTATGGATCTTGTTAGTGTTTTGGTATATTGATTTTCAGGTTCTAGTTGTTACTTTCGCATTTGTTTTAGTTGTTAGACTTTTGTTTGGAGTTTATTGGAACTCCCTATTTCTCTCCTTAGCATTTAACTTTCTACTATAACTTAAATGCTTTAGTATTTTGATTAAGTTGGTTAGCTAATTAGTATGAATGGTTCTCCCATCGGAGGGTTAATGTGGGTGTCAATCACGATTGTCTGGGTCATGACAAAGTTGGTATCAGAGCCTAGGTTCATTGATCTCGATGTACCAAGACGAGTCTAGTAGATTCTTGATGAACGGTACGGAGACGTCTGTACTTTTCTTCGAGAGGCTATAAGACTTTAGGAAATCTCTCTGTCTTCTCTTGTCTCCGTTTGTGCTATAACTTGATTCCAATTAGTATTTGTCTATTCAAATTGGTAACTAACCTCCTTCACTCTTTTGTCCGCAGATGGTTAACACTGGTTCATCGGTGTCAGGCCCATAGCTCCTGTTAATGCTCCAGCTGAGGAATATGCAGCGAGAGTTCGCCGTCGAGGCACTGGTAGAGGAAGAGTTAGGGGTAGAGGCCGAGTAAGGGCAACACCTACTAGGGATGGAGCATCAGTTGGAGATGCTCCAGAAATGAGGCCCCTCCTACGCATCATGAAGAAGTAGAGGAGAATATAGAGGTTGAGGATGAGGAGAATGTTGGGCAAGAGAAAGAGGTGTAGGCTGAGACTACAAGTATTCCTCATTTAGACCCAGTGTTAGCTCAGCATATCATGTCATTCTTGAAAGGGTTGGTTGGTCCTGGAGTGCTTCTCTCTATTTAAGCAACTCAAGCTTCTGCCAATCCCCCTGTTGCTATCACTGCACACAAAGTGGGTGGAGCTGGAGGTAATGATGATTTTCTTCCATCCTTTATTGGGTCATGTTATGACTGGTAATAAGCATGAGTTGTTGACTATGTTCTTGAAGTTGAAACCTCATGTGTTCCTTAGTTCTGAGAGTGAGGATGCATATGAGTTCATCCTAGATTTCTATGAGAGGCTTCATAAGTTGGAAATTGTCCATCAGCATGGGGTTGAGTTTGTGACTTTTCAATTTCAAGGTGAGGCTAAGCAGTGGTGGAGAGCTTATGTGGAATACAGATCTTCAGTTTTAGGTCCACTTACTTGGACCCAATTTCATGCTCTGTTTTTAGAGAAACGTATGCCTAGGACTTTGACAGATCGCAAGAAGGATAAGTTCATGGCTTTGGAGAAATGTGGTATGTATGTGGCTGCTTATGAGGCCAAGTTTCATGTTTTGTCTAGATATGCTACTCAATTAGTGACTACTGAGGAGGAGAGGATTTGTTTATTTATTAGGGGACTAAACTCTGAGTTACAGGTATTATCTGTTCATATGACCACTGCAAGGAGGAGCTTTAATGACGTAACAGACTTTGTTAAGAAAGTAGAGTGGCTGAGGCGAAACAGCCAAGTTAAGGCATTGGCTAAAAAGGGCCAAGAACTCGGGTAACTTTCAAGGTGTTTATTCCAAAGGGTCATGGAGGCCAACACTTGCAGCCAGGCCAATTCAGTCCACTATGCCCGCCTCTATAGGTAATTACTCTAGAACTCTACCTCATAATTTGATTCAGGATAGCCAGAGAGCCACATCTTCGACGAGCAGCAGGCCATCTTTTGATCATACATGTTACAACTGTGGTGAACCTGGGCATATGAGGAGAGATTTTTCCCACCCGCACATGATGGATTTCGCGCAGCAGCAGATTAGAGCAATGGTACTCGCGGGAAATGGTAAGAATGGTCGAGGGCGTCCACAAGGTGGGCGAGAAGTAAATGAGCGAGGCCGCGGAGGTAGGGAAAATGGTAACGTAGGCAGAGGTAACGTGCAGCCAGGCAGGGAAGCCACTCGTCATGATGAGAGGGCTCAGTGTTACACCTTTTCGAGCAAGAATGAGGCAGAGGCGTTTGACGCAGGGATCATATGTACTATTCTTGTCTATGACTGGATGGCTAATGTGTTATTTGATCCGAGTTCTACTTATTCTTATGTATCCGTGCGATTTACCTTAGAATTTGCTATGATTTGTGATATACTTGTTCCCCCCATCCATGTTTATACCCCAGTTGGAAAGTCAATCATAGTCACCCATGTCTGTCGTGCTTGTCCTATTTTGTTTATGGGTTTCATACTTGAGCTGATTTGGTGATGTTAGATATGACTGATTTCGATATAATCTTAGGCATGACTTGGTTGTCCCCCTATTATACTATGCTTAATTATAAGACTAAGTCTGTAACTTAGAAATTCCGGGAAGGGAAAAATTAGAGTGGGAAGGGGTGTACAAGCCTAAGCAAGCTAAGATCATATCTTCCATTCGGGCTAGGAAACTGGTAGGGCATGGTTGTTTGGCTTATTTGTCTCATATTCAGGATGTTGAGGTTGAGTCTCCATCTATTGAGTATATTCCTGTGTTGTCAGAATTTAGAGAAGTGTTTCCTAATGATTTGCTTGGTATGCCTCCGGATAGAGATATATGTTTCTGCATTGATTTAGAACCTGATACTCATCCCATTTCTATCCCTCCATATCGCATGGCTCCAGCAGAATTAAGAGAGCTAAAGGCTCAAATCTAAGAGCTTCTTGATAAGGGATTTATTCATCCTAGTGCTTTTCCATGGGTTGCTCCAGTTTTGTTTGTTAAGAAGAAGGATGTTAGTATGAGGATGTGTATAGATTACCAGCAATTGAATAGGGTCACTATTTGAAACAAGTATCATTTGCCTCAAATAGATGATCTTTTTGACCAATTGCAAGGTGCATCAGTTTTCTCCAAGATTGATCTAATGTCTGGCTACCATCAGTTGAAAATTAGGTCTGAGGATGTGCCAAAGACGACGTTTAGAACCGGCTATGGATTCAAGCTTTGTTCTAGGTAGGTGATAGTTGTGATTTTATGATTGTGTGATGTATGTTTGTTATTCCTTCATTACGTTAAATGTATGTATGCGAATGTTGCATTACTTATCACATTAATTGTAAATGAGGATATATAAATGATGAATGTCATGAATCATGACTTGATTGTATGATTATGAGAATGTACTTTGTGATTATGATTGTGGCTTGTTGAATGGATCGGGTGTTGCGTTCCAACATACTAACTTGGATCGGTTTCCATATTCCGACATAATTATGGGATTGGTTTCCATGTTCTGGCATAATCATTGGATCGGGTCCCACGTTCTGGTATGCTAACAGTTTGGGTTTGGGTTCCATGAGAGGATCAATGACTTGATATAACTATGGTATTTGAGAATTGTGAAATTGTTCGTTGTTCGTAAATGATGATGATGATATTGTATATGTTCAGTGTATGCATGTTATTGTATTGTTGTTTTGACTTATGCATATTGTACTTAGTGGGATAGCCGCGTGATCCTACCAGTGCACTGTAGTTGTGTACTGATACTGCACTTGCTCTTTCTTTGTTGAGTATAGGGCATCTTCAGGCGACTATTGATAAACCTCATTTAGAAGATCAGTGATTGTTCCAATTCAAGGGTGAGCCAGTTCTTCCGGGCTTCCATGAGTTATCTTTCTGTCTATGTCCACATTTCAGACTTAGACTTTATTAGTACATTAGTTTGGGATTGTAACCCTTCTTGTTTAGATTTATGGATCTTGTTAGAGTTTTGTTACGTTAATTTTCAGGTTCTAGGTGTTACTTCTGCATTTGTTTTAGTTGTTAGACTTTTGTTTGGAGTGTATGGGAACTCCCTATTTCTTTCCTTAGCATTTAACTTAATTCCGTAAGTTAAATGCTTTAGTATTTTAATTAAGTTGGTTAGCTAATTAGTATGAATGGTTTTCCCACCGGAGGGTTAGTGTGGGTGCAATCACAATGGTCTGGGTCGTGATATACGTTCACTTGATTTTTGCTTTAACAAGATACGTAGGCAGGCTTATTTTGATGTTTGGTCCAACCAATAAAAAAAAGCTAGAAAATCCTCATCACAAAAATTGGGGCAAAAAAATTTGCAAAAAGAGTCTATTCCAAAAGTTGTAAATATTAACCATGTTATGAGTATTATATTTGAGTTTCCATCCCTTTCTTTGTAATTTTGTCCAAAAGCCACGTTACAATTCAAATAAAGACCTTTCCATCCATTTTTAACAATGACAAGTCAAGCAAGCTTTCAGTATTGATTATCACATAAAAAGAAATATCATATCACATGGAATGAGAAATGAGAGTTTTATCGATGAAAATCCTCACAAGCATAGTAAGACATCATTTGTAGTTGAGATAAAGTGAAAAATGAGAGATTTTATTGGTGAAAACCTTCATGGAACTAAAAGACAATTATAAGTGAGAGACATACAAAATAGAGAGATTTGTCGGTGAAAAACTTTTCGAGGGACCATAAGTCCAATGTGAGGCATGAATCTAGTGTAAAAGTTAGATTATAAAAGTCTGACTTCGAAAGGCTGAAATTTTGACAAAGATAAAGCTTAGATTGATTGGACAGATCAAGTTATTTAATCTCACATGCATGTCATGATCATTAGAATTGACCACCACTCTCAAAGGAATCTATTTTTGTTTTCGTTTTTATTTTCTCTCAAAAGGGTCACCTATTATTTTTTCTTATTTTGTGTCACTCAATTCGGTTTACAATTTTTCCTTGCGTTAGTCTTCATTATAGCAAGTAGAAAATAATTTCAAAATTGCTATCATCTCTTCAATTACACAAAGCAAAGTTTGGCTAGCACATCAAACATGACATGATTCAAGAAATAGTGATATGCATAGTAACTTGTCAACAATTGACAAATTTTGAGAATTTATATGAATACAAAATTCAATGATTGTTGTAGGGTGGAAACAATATAACAAATCTTAAGTTTGAAGCTTTGAATAACTAGAGATGGTTTCAAGATTATGAATGTGAGCTGACTAAAAAAAGAAATCAGTCTATCTTAAGCTGAAATTAGCTTAAAACATGACAACAACAGGAACAATCATCCTAAAAGTCAATGCCACAAATCCATCACCATTTAAATAATTTTTAAAAACCCGTAAATTTTCTTTGTTTCTTTTTCTAAAATAGGGAATTGTTCGTGACATAAATGATATCTTAAAGACTTAAGTTTGTAAACATCATAGCAAAAAAAAAAACAAATTTTTGTTTACATGCATGCCCATTTAATTTTATTTTTCTCCGAAGATAAACACTTCCTAGTCTGGAACCGTTATTTTTTATTTTCTCCTAGGGTAAACACTTCCTAGTCTGAGACCATTAATTTTTTATTTCTCCTAGGGTAAACACTTTCTAGTCTGAAATGTTATTTTTTATTTTTCTCGTAGGATAAACACTTCCTAGTCAGAGACCATTATTTTTATTTTCTCCTAGGGTAAACACTTTCTAGTCTGAGACCATTATTTTTATTTTCTCCTACGATAAACACTTCCTAGTCTGAGACCGTTAATTTTTTATTTTCTCCTAGGATAAACACTTCCTAGTCTGACACGTAATTTTTTATTTTTCTCCTAGGATAAACACTTCCTAGTCTGAGACCACTATTTTTTTATTCTTTTCTAGGATAAACATTTCCTAGTCTGAGACGTTACTTTTTATTTTCTCCTAGGATAAACATTTCCTAGTCTAAGACGTTATTTTTATTTTCTCATAGGATACACTTTCTAGTCTGTGACCGTTATTTTTTATTTTCTCCTAATATAAACACTTTCTAGTCTGAAACAGTTATTCTTTATTTTCTCCTAAGATAAATAATTTCTAGTCTGAGATGTTATTTTTTATTTTTCTCCTAGGATAAAAAATTTATAGTTTTAGACCCTTATTTTTTTATTTTCTCATAGGGTAAACACTTCCTAGTCTGGCACTGTTATATTTTATTCTCTCCTAGGATAAACACTTCCTAGTTTGAGACCGTTATTTTTACTTTCTTCTAGGATAAACATTTCTAACTTTGAGACAATTATTTTTTTTATTTTCTCCTAGGATAAACAATTCATAATCTGAGATAATTCTTTTTTATTTTTTATTTTCTCCTAGGATAAACACTTCCTAGTCTAAGATTGTTATTGTTTATTTTCTCCTATGATAAACACTTCCTAGTTTGAGATGATTATTTAACATTTTCTCCTAGGATAAAAATACTTCCTAGTCTAAATTTATTTTTGAAAATACACATTTGTTATAACTCACAAAATTTTCCAGTGAAAACTAGGGAATTTTTTTTGTTTATTTCTTTTGTTTGTGATGATTTGTAGGCTTCTTCAAGACAAAACATAGATTTGAAATTCAGGAACAAAGTTTCAACTCTTTTTAGAATGGTCACTCCTTGTGATAGCGAGAATCATGATGTTTGCATGATCAAGACACAACTTCCAATGCAAGTGTCTACGATCATATAATAGTTAAGTAACCCAACCAAGGGTTGGGATTGTACCCAAGGAATTGACTTTGAGAATTAGTAGAAAAATAAAATTAAGTTCTAATTAGTCATAACTAAAAACATTTCCGAATATAAATATGTTAAATCTAAGGAGTGAAACAAATGTGTCAATTAACGATGGGAGTTTTGTCACAAGTAAGCCAATACAGCAAAAAATGCAAAAAGTACTAATCAAGGAGATGGGGTTCTTGGGATGTGATAGGAATACGAGAAAAACTAAACTATTGGGTACATGATTTTGACAATATATTTGTTGAATATTTGTGACTAGGCTAGACTATAGTGTGGGTAAATTCTCTCTCAAACAACTTACCCCGAATCAAATGGGTTCTTCTCGGACACCCACCTACCGCATGAAGAACAGCCACCGCCTTATCCCACTCACTCTATCGAGTTGAGTGTGTGGGAATGAGACTAGGGTTCACTCTCTTGAGTTGAACCTCATGTCGACCCAATCCCACCGGCTATAATTTAGTAGTCTTAGTTTTACGACCTCTCCCTCGAGCAAGCCGAAAACACAAAGGTGAAATCGTATTTGCAACTACAATTTCATTAAGTTCCATCACAACTACTAAATGAAATCACATCTAAACAACAAATAAATCATTAACAAGTAAGACCCAATAGATAATCTAACCCATATTCACAAAATCACACCCCAAGAATTGGGGTTTTTGCTACTCATGTAAAAGAGATAGAAATTTATATCAATATGAGTTTGCATTCAAATGGGTATGAAGATTTAAGTCTTAAAACAAGCAAAGAGTGAAGAATCTAAGAGACCCAAACCCAAAATCTTGGAGTTGAAACCGTTTGAACCTTCAAGTTCTTTAAAACCCTCTCCAAACTTATAACTCAAAAATAGAAGCAAAGTCTAAAAAATTACTATTCAAATCTAAAAATTTGATATAGAATAATAATTCTCAACGAGTATTTATAATTTTAAAAAATATGTGCTAGAGTAGATCATTCGGTGTCGTTAGTCGAGATCGCCGATCAACTTGGCAATCCTCCCTTTATTAGGTTTCATCGCCGTCTTGCTCTATCCTTCAGCATCGTCGTATTTGGATCATTGGGCGACATAGTACTGCTTCGCAGAACTGCTCGGTGATACGCCGACTGCTCTTGTTCATCGCCGATTTGATTCTTTCCTTCAGGCTCAACACACTAGAACAAAAGGCAAGGATAAGACCTATTGGCGACTCGCCAAATGGGTTTGGCGATTCTCAGATCTTCATTTCTTTGATCTTTCAGCTACTTTTGTTCCTTCTTGCTAAGTAGTGTCCATGTTTTTCTTCAAACTTCAAATACCTGAAACTTAAGGGTTTTTAATTGAGACATAATATGCATTTCAAGACACTAATTCTGTCAACTTATAGCCCTAAATGAGTCCAATTTATGGACTCATCAACACCCCTAACTTAAACTTTTGCTTGTCCTTAAGCAAACTCGAGTTCAGCCATTCAAAAAGGGTGTCTCGAACAGTGCTACACAAGACTCAATCATGAATGCACACAACAAGACTCAATTTACTTATGCAAAGATCAAATGTGCACTTAAAGATTCAAGTTGTGACTCACCAATATCAAAGAATCTTATGCTCACAATGCTTGCTTCAAATGCAACTTCAAGCTCAACCAAAGTGTTCAAATGCCCTCACACAAAGAATGATTTCATATTCACACAATGGTTCACAGTTTAAAGCTTTAGAATCAGATGCAATGCTCACACTCATAAAGAAGAACACAGTGCATAACTTCATCCATAGGTTTTCCCGTACTTTCCAATCAACATTTGTTTCAGCTCACTCAAGATCAAAAAGGTCTTTCCAAGGCTTGTACTGGGGCTGAGTGCAAAGGTATGGTCATTTAGGCTTAGTGACATTCATCCTCATGAAATGTGGTGCTCACAACACTTCCTTTCCTTTTCCTTCATCATTCTCTTTAGTGCTCATAAGTCATCCTATTATTCACTTTCCATGGATTGTTTGGGAACCCCATTTCTTTTGAAATTTATTCAAAAGAGCTTTTTTTTTTCATTCTTTTTATATTTTTTTTTCTTTTATATGGAGGGGTTCCATTTTTCTTAAAACAATGGATAAGAGGAGACTTTCCTTACACTTCTTGACTTGCCCTTCTCTTTTTTTTCACCACACCCCCAACTTAGGCTTTTGGCCTAAGTTGGCTATTCAACTAACCACAACTTCATGAGAATTATGGGTGATGGATAAAGAAAGGTCTAGTTTTCATCAAGTTTCTTCCAAAGAAAGGTAAGGCTCAAGGGGTGTTCAAAAGCGGTTCACACACTCACAAGGTAGGTCACAAAAGAGATATATGTCAAATTGGTTCACACTCTTAGAATTTGCCTAAGATCATATCAAGAGATAGCATCACTTAGTTGACCAGACCAACAAGGCAAATTCTAGGATCTATCATGCATGGTTCAAAGTCAGCTCATCACACTAGGCATTGACACTACAGTCAAACAAGATTCCACACTTTTGCTAGTGTGCAATGATCATCACAAGAGACTCAATTTGATACTAGGCCAATCATAACGAGATGCAAAAAGTTCACATATTGTCTATGCAACTTCATTTGGCCTCATCGTAGCTGCGCATTCATGTTCGTTCGATTGAGAACACTATTTAAGTCATCGGTATTGATCGAAACTGAGACTTAAATTTTGCATAAGAACAACCACTTTCAACACACGAGAGGTGGAAAAAAAATTTAGATGGGTGAAAATCATTTGGCAATTTAAAACAAAAGGAGCCACAAGCTCAAACATCCACAGAAAGTAGTGTATCAAACATAACAATATAGCTCACAACCCGAATATTTTTTTAAAAAAAACATAATTCACAAGTGGCACACAAAGGTGGGCCTCACCCACTACAAATAAAAAACATTTGTCCTCAAATGCAAGTAACAGAATATCTAGAATTCAGAATAAAGAAAGATAGGAGAAAAATCACGTCTACACAGTCACTCCATCTGTCTGGGCATCAGTGCCTAATGTGTCAGCCTGAAATTTGATAATGGGCCCCGAAGCTTCTTCAGAAGATTCAGCGACAACTGACTTACTAAGATTGTCCAAGTCATGAGCCGCCAAAAAGGAGTGGATAGTTGTGAAGAATCCACAACTCCACGAGGGAATAGTGGGGTCTCGGGGATTTGTTCTCTTGCTGGAACTGGGTTTCTTGCCATCATTATCCATTTTGGGAGGATTTGTTGACTTTGTATTATTCCTGAAATTTTTTGCTCTTATTTATCAGGGTGGCATATCTCTTCCAACTACTTTTGGTCTAGCCATTTCTGCAAAGTTTCGAGTAAAAGTTAAAAAGTATTTAGACAAAAGCACGGTAGTTTAATTGCAGAGTCACTTCGCCGCACCAGTTGGTGAAGTGCACAACTAATTAGGCGGTTCGCCGAGTGCAGTGCATAGAGAATACAAGGGTGCAGACAAAGGGCGAACATGAAGTCTTTTGGCGAAGCACTGAATGTGTTCGGCGACATCATGCTTCTCACCGAAAGTTACAGAATTCAACATCTAATTTAAAGTGCAATATTCAGGAATTAACTATTTAACTTAGCAAGGGAAAAAATTGGTGAACCTAACAAGCAAACAAATATTCTAATCCTACTAGAGAGGCCCAACACACATCATCAAAATAATGCCATTTCATTTGAGTACAACTTTCGAGGAAAGGAACGCAGGGCTCGGAAACCAACCTTTGGTACCTGTTAAGAGAAGATTGAAATGCTAGGCGGCAATCTAATCCAACTCCGAGAAAAATTCAACACTAGAAATGCAAAAATATAGGAGCTAGCGTGCGTGTGTGAGTTTGGGAAGACAAAAAGTGAGGGAAAGTGAATGAATTTGAAATTTTTAAACCTTTGGCTTGCAAAACCGTCTAGTTTTCGCCTATTCAGCGACATTAGTCCTGATCGTTGATCTATTCAGTGTAATGCCAAGTATTCATTTGTCTTGCCCATGTTTACAGAACCTTCATGTTTTGTGGGTGTCCAAACGACGGTCTTTGTTGGGATCGCCGACACAGTCGGTGGTTCGCCAATAATTTTCTGTGCTCGCCGAGTTTTACAGACTCCAATGCAAGATGGTCTTGAGTCTAATGGCGGTCTAGTTCAGAATCACTGAACCGTTCGGTGATTCGCTGATTGAACTTATTGCTCACCATTCTGCACTCTTCGTTCACTATCCACACTTCCATCTGCACAATCAACATACCACTATTTTATCAAAGCAAAATAAAGCAATAAATGGTTTTGGGTTAACTCGCAAACAACACCTTAGTTAACGTCGTGGCACAATGCAAGTCCACTTTCAAACCTCATTTTTGGGGCTGACCATAGTGTCACTAGGTAAACCCCCTTGTTGTCTCGCATTTAGGTGAGACAAGATATGACCCATTTAGGTCTCTAACTGCTTGATCAAAATTGAATGGGAGGTAACGGTCTGGCTAAGAGTGGACACATCTTCTTTCATGCCTTTTAACATTTTGTCTGGCCTTTCAACTTTGTTGAGAATATGTGAGAGCATATCATCAGACCTACCACCTTCCGAGACCTTGGGCTTTTGGCGCTCATAGGGAGGCACATATCTATCCTTCTCCCCATCCTTTCAATTTGGATTACGATCCCTCCATTCACGATCTCGATCCTTCCAGCCTTCGTCTCTAGACCATTGATGAGTCCACAAATTGGACTCATTTAGGGCTTTATTTTGATAAAAATAGTGTCCTCAACTGCTTATTTTGTCTCAATATCTAATGAAAACTCTTAAGTTTCAGGTATTTGAAGTATTAGTGGAAGTATGGATACTTAGGTGCAAAAAGGAATAAAGAGGCTGAAAAGAACGAAGAAGCTGAAGCTCGAGCATAGCCAAGCACACTTGGCAATTCGCTGAAGGGACGCACTCCACCCTTTGTTCTAGTACGCGAAGCCTTGAAGGAGAAAGATCTAAAAGGTGATGAAACGAGCAGTCGATGCTTCACCAAATAGATCTGCGAAGGAGTACTATACCGCCCAATGGTCCAGAACATGAAGATGCTGAAGGGAAGGATGAAACGGTGATGTGACAGAAGAAGGGCGAGTCGCTGAGTCATTCGATGACCTCGACTAACCTCACCGAGCGATCTGCAGCACTAATTTCTGAAATCTATAAATACTAAACTATTTATTAATTTTAAGAAAGTTGAACCATTATTATTATTTTCACAATACAATAGTACTTTTTTGGATATTTTTCTCTCAAGTTTGGAGAGGGTTTTTTGGAAGACTTGAAGAAAGAAGGATTTCATCTTCCCCAAGTTGGAAGTGGGTCTTCTCCATTCTTCTTCCTTTGCTTAAATCAAGGTTTAATTTCTTATACCCATTTGATTTTTGTATCATTTTAGGTGTATTTTGTTATCTCTTGATGTGTGGCTAAAAACCCCCATTCTTGGGGTGTGATTTAGCAAATATGTGTTGATATTGTTGTTGGGTCTTGCTTGCTGAAAGGTTAGATGTATTTTAATGGTGATATCACCTAGTGGTTGTGGATTTAATGGGTTTGTAGTTGCAAATAAAAAACCACCCATGTGTTTTCGGCTTGCCCGAGAGGGAGGTCGTGAAACCAAGACCGCTAGACTGATGGCCTAAGAAATGGGTCGACATGAGGTTCAGCCTGAGAGGGTGAGCCCTAGTCCCATATCCTAACACTCAGCTCGAGAGAGTGAGTAGGGTAAATCGTAGGCTGTCCTTCATGCGGTAAATGAGTGTTCGAGAGAAACGTATTCAAAACGGGGTAAGTTGCCTGAGAGGGAACTTATTCCATCTAAAGTTTAGCCTAGTCACTATTATGTTGCAAATTTCCTATCGAAAGCATGTACTCAACGATTTATCTCAACTTGTATTGCGGTCACACCCCAAGAACTTTTCCCCATACTTGTTTTTCTTGTTATTTTTGTTGTTTTTACTACTTGTGACAAAACCCCCAATTGATATTTGACACTTTTGTGTGTCACCCCCTTTAATTTACTTTGTTTTTACTCGTTAATATCTTTAGCTACGACTAATTATAGCTAACTTTTATTTTTCTATCAATTCACAAAACATTCCCTTGGGACACGACCCCAACTTTTAGTTAGGTTACTATATTATTAACAATCGTTGACACTCGTATGGTAGGTTAGTGTCGTTGGTCATGATAAGCATCAAAATGGCACTGCTGCTAGGGAGTGGTGTTATTTGGGAATTCTTAGTTAAGTAGAATTCTTGGTTTTTCTTAGTTTAGCCTTACTAACCTTAGTTGTAGTTTTGTTTTCCTTGTCTGAAGATCAAAGCAGGGAAACAAGAATGGATAATCACTATGGGTATGACACAAATCAACCTCTCCTGAAACTATTGAACCTCAGGGATGATCTACTGACGTTCAAACAAGCAGGAGAGGAAACAATTCTAGACATGTGGCTGCGGTTCAAAGCAATATTACAAACATGCTCATCTCAAGGGATGCCTAATAAGACGCTGCTGGATTGCTTCTATCGGGGTATCGAACCCAAAAAAAAAGCATAATTGAGCACTTTTTTTAGGGTAGAATGCGCAACCAACCCTACGAAGTTGTCGCAACACTACTTGACAATATGGTTGAAGCCAGTAAAAAAACTCAAAAGAAATACGAATGAGACAAACTAGTGGCTCAAGTATATTTCTTATCTAAACGAATGATTGGATTGGAAGAACAAGTCAGGGAGAGGGAAAAGGAATTCTCCCTTCGAGAGTGAAAACATGGAAAGAAGTATGAGAGTGTGCAAAAAAATGATGCCCTTTCAATCATTGAGCAATAACTCGAAGAATAGGATAAAAAGTTAAAGGACATGAAAGACAACATTGAAATGCTAAATGATACGACCACTGCAAACTCCATGGCGATTCAGCTGCAAGATGCTCAGATAAGCCATTTGATGACAGGTTAATACCCACCATTCGCCGAGGACTCACCTAACTACACCATGGGTGATTCTGAAGATGAAGAGTAGTCTTTGACTTGCGTCGTGCCGCGACGTTAACTCAGGCGCTATTTTGGAGGCAACCCAAAACCCCATATTATCTTATATTTGCATATTAGTAAAATAATAATGTCTTAGTTTTGCATATTGAAGTGTGGTAGGTGCCAAAGAGGTGCAAAATGGCGAGCAACAGACCTAGTTCGCGAGTCGTCGAAGACACCGGTGATCAATGTTATTTTGTCGTTTGACTCAAGGCACCCTCTAAGCCTGGAGTCTATAAAACTTGATGAGTTCAGAAAGGTTTCGGTGATTTACCCACCTGATCAGCGACCTCGATGGTCACTGCCGTTTGAACATCCATAGCTGCTTTAAAGTTCTGTAAAACTTGGCAAAGTAAAAAATTTGGTTGGCGAAATGTCGAATCACTCACAAGTCAAAGCGCTCTCACCGAATGGGAACGAACTGAATAAACTGCAGGCCAACCCGCAAAACGGTAGCTCATTAATCACTCGAAAGAGTGGGTTTAAGATAGGCACATTAGAATGCTAAGAAAAGTTATACATAGCTTGATGAGTCACTTGGCAATGCACCAAACGTCCCCAGCATACCTTCTGCTTTATGAGACATCTGTTGGAGAACTCCAACTCGAAACAGTTGCCTAACCAGGATTATTCTCTAGCCCTATCTCTGTCTTTCTTTAATTTGACCTCCGAATTATTGTTATATATTTGAGGACAAATATTTTTTTTATTGTGGTGGGGTGAGGCTTTCACCTTTAGTTGCTTCCTATGGATGTTTGTGTTTTTGTATATATTTGGGTTATCTGTTTAAAATGGCACTTTATATTGTTTTCGCGATGGTTTAAGCTTATGGCTTCTTCCTGATTTTAATTGATTGCAAATTTTGACCCTTCCAAAAAATTATTATTATTTTTCAAAAAATTTCTCCATCGCTTACGTTGAAAGTGACTGTTTCTCACACAAATTTAAGTCTCAGTTTTGATCAATACCGATGACTTAAATAGTGCTCTCAATCAAACAAACATGAATGTACGGCTACAACGAAACCAAACGAAGTTACATAGACTATATGTAAACTCTTTGCACCTCATTGTGATTAGCCATTTATCAAATTGATTCTCTTGTAATGACCATTGCACACTAGCGAAAGTGTGTAGTCTTGTTTGACTTAAATGTCGATGCCTTGTGTGATTAGCTTGCTTTGAACCATGCATGAACAAACCTAGAATTTGCCCCGTTAATCTGATTGATTTAGAAAGGTGTCCTCTTGAGATGATCTTAGAAAACTTTAAAGAGTGTGAGCCAAATTTAATATATACCTGTTTTGTGGTCTACCCGTGAGTGTGTGAAACTCTCTTGAACACCTTTGAGCCTTTCCTTTCTTTGGAAGAACCTTGATGAACCCTAGACCTTACTTGACCCACTACCTATAATCCTCTTGATTTGTGGTTTGGCGAATAGCCAACTTAGGCCAAAAGCCTAAGTTGGGGGTTTGGTGAAAAGGAAAAGGAGGAGTCAAGAAGTGCAAGAAAAGTCCCCCTTAACCCATGGTGTTCCAGAACAATGGAAACCTTTCAACAAAAAAAAAAGTATGTGTGGAATAAAGTACAAAAGAAATCGGGTTTCCAAGCAATCCATGGAGGTGAATAAAAAGATGACTTAGAAGCACTAGAAAAAGAATTGATAAAGGAAAAGAAGGGAATGCCTTGAGAATACCACATCTCACGAGGAAAAATTCACTGAGCCTAAATTACCATACCTTTGCACTCATCCCCATTACAAGCCTTAGAAAGTCCTTTTTGATCTTGAGTGAGCCGGACCAAAGATCAATCGAAAAATAAGGGCAAGCCTATGGGTGAAAACATGCATTATGTTCCTCTTTCTGAGTGTGAGTGTTGCATTTGATTCCTGATCTTGAATTGATTAACCTCTGTGTGTGAATATGGAATCATTCTTTATGTAAGGGCATTTAGATACTTGTTGTCAAACTTGAACTTGCACAAGTAGCAAGTATTACGAGCATGAGAATCTTTGGTAATGGTGTGTCACAACTTGAATCTTTGAGTACACAATTGATCCTTGCATAAGTAAATTGAGTCTTGTTGTGTGCATTCATGATTGAGTTTTGTGTAGCACTGTTTGAGACATCTTTTTTGAATGGCTGAACTCAAGTTTGCTTGAGGACAAGCAAAATTTTAAGTTGGGGGTGTTGATAAGTCCACAAATTGTACTCATTTAAGGCTTTATTTTGAAAGAAATAATGTTCTCAAATGTTTATTTTGTCTCAATATCTGATGAAAACTCCTAAGTTTCAGGTATTTGAAGTTTTAGTGGAAGCATGGACACTTAGGAGCAAAAAGGAACAAAAAGGCTGGAAAGAACGAAGAAGCTAAAGCGTGAGCATCGCCAACCACACTTAGCGATTCGTAGAAGGGACGTACTCCGCCTTTTGTTCCAGTACGCGAAGCCCTAAAGGAGCAAGATCAAAAAGGCGATGAAAGGAGCAGTCGGGGCTTCACTGAATAGTTTCGCGAAGCAGTACTATATCGCCCAATGGTCCAGAACATGAAGATGTTAAAGTCAAGCACGAAACGACGATGAGACAGAAGAAGGACGAGTCGCCGAGTCATTCGGCGACCTCAACTAACCTAGCCAAGCGATCCACTAACACTAATCTCTGAAGTCTATAAATAATAAACTCTTTATTAATTTTAAGATAGTCGAACCATTATTATTTTTTCATAATAGAATAGTACTTGAAGAAAAGAAGGATTTCATCTTCCCCAAGTTGGAAGTGGGTTTTCTCCATTCTTTTTCCTTTGCTTAAATTAAGGTTTAATTTCTTATACCCATTTGATTTTAGTATCATTTTAGGTGTATTTTGTTATTTCTTGATGTGTGGCTAAAAACCTCCATTCTTGGGGTGTGATTTAGCAAATATGTGTTGATATTGCTATTGGATCTTACTTGCTGATAGGTTGAATGTATTTTAATAGTGATTTCACCTAGTTGTTGTGGTTTAATTTAATAGGTTTGTAGTTGCAAATACAAAATCACCCATGTGTTTTCGGCTAGCCTAAGAGGGAGGTTGCAAAACCAAGACCGCTAGACTGATGGCCTAAGGAGTTGGTCGACATAAGGTTCAGCCCGAAAGGGTGAGCCCTAGTCCCATATCATAACACTCAACTCGAGAGAATGAGTGGGGTAAGTTGTAGGCTGGCCTTCATACGGCAAATGGGTGTCCGAGAGAAACACATTTGAAACGGAGTAAGTTGCCCGGGAGGGAACTTATTTCTATCTAAAGTTTAGCCTAGTCACTATTATCTTGCAAATTTCCTATCGAAAGCATGTACCCAATGATTTATCTCAACTTGTATTGCGGGCACACCCCAAGAACTTTTCCCCATACTTGATTTTCTTGTTATTTTTGTTGTTTTTACTACTTGTGAAAAAAAACCCCAATTGATATTTGACACTTTTGTGTCACCTCCTTTAATTTACTATGTTTTTACTCATTAATGTCTTTAACTACGACTAATTAGAGGTAACTTTTATTTGTCTATCAATTCTCAAAATCACTCCCTTGGGACACGACCCCAACCTTTAGTTGGGTTACTATATTATCGATGATTGTAGACACTCGTACCATAGGTTAGTGTCATTGGTCACGATAAGCATCACCCATCCTTGCTTAACACCCTGTCATAGGTAATTTGAGTGATAGCCACCACCCTGGTTGACTAGAAAGTTTACCTCCTTGTTATACAAGGCTTCAAACTTCATCTCCTCAGAATTTGCACACCCGACCCCCAAGACATTGACACCCCGGGCACTAGCCCCCATGACATTTTTTGATAAAATGTCAAGCTGTGTCATGATCTTGGCCATGTTTTGGTCTCTCTCATGATCTTTTTCAATCTGCTCCTTAGATAGCTTAAAGGTGAGAGGAGAGACTTGGTCCTCGCGAGTGTACCACACTCTGTTGATAGTTGTCATGCCATTTAAACATTGGGCTGCTGCATCCAGGCGACAGTTGGTCAGCGACTCCTTTGTTTACCGAGTCCAAACTCTGGTAAAAATACTGTAGCAACACATTATCGGGTAAACCATGGGTTTGGCATTGAAGCACCAACTTTTTGAATCGTAACCAAGTCTCGTGCAGAGGCTCTCATTCCAGACGCTTAAAACATTGAATGTTATTCCAAAGGGTCATCATCTTCGAGGGAGGGAAAAATCGCACCTGAAATGCTGTTACTAATTCATCCGAGGAAGTGATGGATTTACGCGGCAACTCGGCCTACCATTTGTACGCCTCTCCCATCAACGAGAAAGGGAATAATCTTAATTAGACTAACTCTTAAGAGATGTTTTTGAATGAGAATGGTCCGCACACATCCACGAAGTTTCGAAGATGCTCGTGAGGATCCTCATGAGCCAACCCGCTGAAAAGTCCCTTTAGTTGCAAGAGTTGCAACATAGTGCTCGTTATGTGGAACACTGCATTTCCCTCAGCTGGAGGTAACCGGATAGCTCCAATACCTCCCATGAGATGAGGACCATTGATGTTAGGCTCTTGGACATCGTTGAGATTTCTGATATCGTCTTGGTGGCCCACCTGGCTACTGCTGCTTGATGAATCCACAAATTGGACTCATTTAGGGCTTTATTTTAATATAAATAGTGTCCTTGAATGCTTGTTTTATCTCAATACCTAATTAAAATGCTGAAGTTTCAGGTATTTGAAGTTTTAGTTGAAGTATAGACACTTAAGCGCAACACGAAGCAAATAGGGCTGAAAAGAACAAGAAATGGAAACTTGTGGATCGCCGAGTTCAACTTCGCGAGTCACCGAAATGACATGAACCGCCCTTCGTTCCAGTACGCGAAGCCTTGAAGGAAAGTGGATCAAAAGGAGAGGAAAGGAGCAATCGACGAGTCGCCGATCAGTTCCACGAAGCAGTACTGTCCTGCCCAATGATCCAGAATGCGAGGATGCTAAAGGCAAGACACTGAAGGTGATGAGCTGACCAAAAGGCTCATCGCCGATCTCGACTAATGTCACCGAACAATCCTCTGCAACACAATCTGTGAAAACTATAAATACTAGTTAGAATTGTAGTCTTAGTATGGAACAATTATTATTAGTGGTTGTGGTTTAATCTAAAGGGTTTGTAGTTGCAAATACAAAATCATCCATGTGTTTTCGACTTGCCCGAGAGGGAGGTCGCGAAGCCAAAACCACTAGACTGAGGTTCAGCCCGAGAAGGTGAGCCCTAGTCCCATATCCTAACACTCAGCTCGAGAAAGTGAGTGGGGTAAGGCGTAGGCTGGTCTTCATGCGACAAATGAGTGTCCGAGAGGAACGCATTTGAAATGGGGTAAGTTGCCTTAGAGGGAACTTATTTCCATTTAAAGCTTAGTCTAGTCACTATTATTTTGCAAATTTCCTATCGAAAGCATGTACCTAACAATTTATCTCAACTTATATTGCGGTCACTTCCCAAGAACCTTTCCCCGTACTAGATTTTCTTGTTTATTTTGTTGTTTTAGTACTTGTTACAAAACCCCCTTTGATATTTGACACTTTTGTGTCGCCCCCTTTAATTTACAATGTCTTTTATCGCAAATATCTTTAGCTACGACTAGTTAGAATGCAAATTTTATTTTTCTATCAATTCTCAAAACCGCTCCCTTGGGACATGACCCCAACCCTTGGTTGGGTTACTATATTATCGACGATCGTAGACACTCATACCATAGGATAGTGTGTTGGTCACGAGAAGCATCATTGCTACCGTTAACACTCATGCTTTCTGAAATATTCACACAAGCAAACAAAACAAAACTAAAAATTAAGTAAACTACGACTAAGAGGAACAAAAATTCTACTAATCTAAAAAATTTCAAATAATTCCACTCCCCAGCAGCAACTCCATTTTGATATTTGCATAATCAAGATATAACTTCCAATGCAAGTGTCTACGATCGTACAATAGTAAAATAACCCAACCAAAGGTTGGGATCGTTCCCAAGGGAGTGGTTTTGAGAAGTAGTAGAAAAAAAATTAAGTTATAATTAGTCATAACTAAAAACATTTCCGAATTTAAACATGTTAAATCTATGGAGTGACACAAAAGTGTCAATTAACGATGGGGGTTTTGTCACAAGTAAGCAAAAACAGCAAGAATGCAAAGAGTACTAATCAAGGAGATGGGGTTCTTGGGATGTGATAGGAATTCAGGAAAAACTAAACTATTGGGTACGTGCTTTTGACAATTAATCGATTGAATATTTGTGACTATGCTATACTATAGTAGGGGTAAATTCTCTCTCGAGCAACTTATCCTGAATAAAATGGGTTTCTCTCGGACATCCACTTGCTGCATGAAGAGCAGCTTGCGCCTTAGCCCACTCACTCTCTCGAGCTGAGTGTATGGGAATGAGACTAGGGTTCACTCTCTCAAGCTGAACCTCATGTCGACCCAATCCCACTGGCCATCAATTTAGTAGTCTTAGTTTTACGACCTCTCTCTCGAGCAAGCCGAAAACACAAAGGTGAAATCGTATTTGCAACTACAATTTCATTAAGTTCCACCACAACTACTAAACAAAATCACATCTAAACAACAAATAAATCATCAACAAGCAAGACCCAACAGATAATCTAACCCATATTCACAAAATCACACCCCAAGAATTGGGGGTTTTGCTACATATGTAAAAGTGATAGAAATTTATACCAATATGAGTTTGCATTCAAATGGGTATGAAGATTTAAGTCTTAGAACAAGCAAACGGTGAAGAATCGAAGAGACCCCAACCAAAAATCTTGGAGTTGAAACCCTTTGAACCTTCAAGTTCTTCAAAACCCTCTCCAAACTTAGAACTCAAAAATAAAGGCAAAGTCTAAAAAATTACTATTCAAAGCTAAAAATTCGATATAGAATAATAATTCTCAACTAGTATTTATAGTTTTCAAAAGTCTGTGCTGCAGCGGATCATTCGGCGTCGTTAGTCGAGATCACTAATCAACTCGGCGATCCGCCCTTTAGTAGGTTTCATCGTCATCTTGCTCTATCCGTCATCATCGTCGTATTGGGATCATTGGGTGACATAGTACTGCTTCGCGAAACTGCTCGAGATACGCCGACTGCTCATGTTCACCGCCGATTTGATCCTTTCCTTTAGGGCTCAGCACACTGGAACAAAAGGAGAGGATAGGACCTCTTGGCAACTCGCCGAATGGGTTCGGCGATTCTCAGATCTTCATTTCTTCGATATTTCAGCTACTTTTGTTCCTTTTTGCTAACTAGTGTCCATGCTTTCCCTCAAACTTCAAATACTTAAAACTTAAGAGTTTTCATCAGATATTGAGACAAAATATGCATTTGAGGACACTAATTCTATCAACACATACCCCTAAATGAGTCCAATTTATGGACTCATCAAATCATCTTCTTCAATGCATGTAGTAGCCTGACCTCCTGACATCTGCTTAATTCAGCTACTGATCAAGATAACATGCATGCTTTCAAAAACATTTTTTAATTGTCATTTTGAAGAGTGTCAAAACTTCACTCTAAGTGGCAAGTTAAGCCTTGATTTCAATTCAACAGAAAGATACTCAAAAAAATTCAAGGTGATATCTCAAAGTCGAGACTCAAGAGAAGCTACATAGATATGATCTTGTACTTTTATAAAAAAAAATACAATTAGCATTCATTTTTTTATGTAAGGATAGGAGCCGCGGACTGGAGCCTTGATGGAACTTCACTTAGCTTCAAACTCATCACTTCATCTCCTTGAACTACACATGAACTGATTCTCTCATAATTCGGGATATGTAGGATGTCCAGAACACGGACTCGATCGCAAATTTTTTTCTTTCAAATAAGAGTCCGATCAAAACTTATCACGTTGTCTACTTTTTTGTTTGCAAGCTCTTCGTGTTTTCAGTGAAAGAGGGGTAAACTGTAGACACGTAATTTTTTACCAAACTTAATGTTTCACGCCATTTTTAATGCTTGAATATTATTTTTTTTAAAATTAAACTAAATATCTTTTGATTTTATTTTATTAAGTAAAGATATGAAAACAACAAAAAAATGAATAACATTTGTAGATTAGTTTTTTTTCCTTAAGAAAGAAAAGAAACTTAACAAAAAATACTTGTATTCTTTTGACTCAAGTTTTAATAAATAAGTTAGTGATTTTAATATTAACGTTTTTAGTTCCAATTGTTTAACTTTTATATATTTTTATTAATTCAAATTAGTTAATATTATTATTTTTTTATTTATTAACAACAAAATATGTATAATAATAATAATAATAATAATAATAATAAAAATAATAACAATAATTAATTAACCTGAAAACTACCCACTACCTAAACTACCCCTTAACCCCACTAACAACCTTACAAATTCCCCACTACCCCCAACCACTTATAACACACCTATACATACTACAATACAACAGCAACACAGACAAACAAAAACATACAGAAAAAGAAAAGAAAAAAAAAAGGAACACCAACAAACCCACACACACAGATATATACAAAAACAATTAGCAATACCAAATAGAAAAAAACACACCCAATAAAAAGTCTCATCCCCCCCCCCCCCCTAAACTGCATACACACGAATAGAAAAAAAAACAAGAAAAACATTTTTCTCTTCCTTCCAATTACAAAAGATATACACACAACCGAGAAGAAAACGCAAAGGTTAAGTTCAAGATTTGTTCTCGTGGTTTCGAATTTGTAGTTCTTAATTGTAATATTTTCTTCTCGTGAATTAATTTTCACCAAAGGTAACACTTGATCTTCATTGTATGATTTGATTTCATAATTATATAAGACGTGATTCCAATGTTATAAAGTTATTCAAATTTTATGTGCATTTAGCTTTATCATTATAATATTGAAATACATGTACATATTTGTATCGTTAAATTTAGAGTAAAATGTGATATAACATATAATTGTTTCTTGCTCACTAAGGATTCAATATTTTTCTTTATTTGCTCTACTCTATCAAGCCGAGACATGACACTCATGAATTGGTACTAATTAATTTTCTCAATTCACACCGTTTTGAGTTATTCGTTGGTGGCATAATTTAAAAATAGATTAAGTAAATCATTGTTCATTAGCCAAATACATTATTTGATACGATTTAATCTCTATCATCTAAAGTATTTTAGATTCTTGATATTCTATATGACATAGATCTAATGCTAGTTTCAAATTTGGTGTAAATACTAAAATTTATATTTATTTATTTTTCTTAAAACAAGAACCTTTTATGAGTTCATTAATTTATAACATTAGATTTTTGTTTAATAACTTGCAAATAATGAAAGCCATTTTTTATTTAATCAAAAACCTTTGTTACACATTTTCGGACTATTAAAAAACTCAAAGATGTAGTGACGCACTCTGACCAATAATTAACTTTTCTTAATTTCTCTAATAATTTGACTTTCAATAATTCAATTAAAGCATGTAAAATAAAATCATTAGGTGTGATGTAAAGAAGGCAGTTAACAAAATATAAATTTGAGCAAATCATGACCTGTAATAATATATCCAAAAAATAATTTCAAATAAGTATAAGTCAATAAACGTGACTATGCTAGGACCACGGGACTCGAGGGATGCCTAATACATTCCCCTCGGTCAACAAAATTCCTTACCCGAATTTTTAGTTCGCAGATCAAATAAAGAGTCATTTTCTTTTGGTTAGGAATTAAAAATAAAAGGTGACTTGGAACACCATAACTCAATTTCAAGTGACAACTCTGAAAATCAAATAAATAATCTCTATTCAATATCGTTACTTTAATTGGAAAAACCCTTTCCACCGGTCGTAAAAAGGGGTGTGACACTTTCACTTGAATTGTGTATATGCCTAACATGGAAACTTATCTTAGTGATATTATCACCATCTGCTAGTGATGGAAATGCGAAATGATGGCGTGGTTTTAAATTTATTGATGCTTACTCACTACCTTATTTAAATTTGAACCAGAATCTTGATCCAATTTGATAACATTTAATATGATAATTTGATTCTTCCTAATTGTCTCTAATTCAATTATTTTCCTTAATTATTTTCTAATTTAGCGGGCTATTTTGAATTGTCTCTATTTAGTTTTATTCTTTTAATTATGACTAAGAGGAAATTTTGTCAGAAATTGGTTCGTGAATGCGTAGTGCCTTGGACGCTTGATGTGTTCTGTTTCTTTATTCGTACAAATTACTTTCTTGCCTTATTTAAATCTTTTACAAATTCTTACTTGCTTTTATTTAGGATAATTTATCTAATTGATTCAATCTTTTACCTCAACTATTTCCCCAAATCTAAATTAAGAAAAAATTTATCTTGTTTGATTTTGTCAGAATATTGCTTTCCCATTACTGCATTCCCATTAATGACCCTATATTCTTCACTATATAATCTGCTCATCTTGATCATTCTAGAGAAGACTCTCAGACAGACACTTTACATGCACTATATTTTTACTTTTCATTAGAACAACTCTCATTGGCTATTACGAGCACAATTTAGATAATACTCTTATATATTACTTCCTGAGTTTTCTCTGGATTTTGGATCTCGCATCAAATTTCGTTTCATTTATTAATTATCTGCTTAATCAGTTAGTAACCATTACTAAGTAATATTATTATTATTTTATTTTATTACATTTTTATCATTATTTCTTTTATGCTACGAAATAGAAGCCCAGGTCAGTCCAATTTCTTACTGCATAAACTGTTGCACCATTTTCTTAATTTATTTTTTTAATATATTTTCTTGCATCGCTTAAATGTTGATTGATATACTTGAGTTCTTGTCTGAATGGAAAAATAATATTTGCCTATATATAGTTAAAGTTTGTTCGAATGTTATGTCTATTAGTAACATTAAAAGCAGTGGCTTGAAGATAACTGTTATATTATGTTAGTGAAAAATTACAAAATAATAAAATTACAAGATTACAATTGAATATAAAAATGAAGAAATAAATCTCTTCAGGCTGATATGTGAATATCTCGCTCTCTTTAAGGATATTCAAGCCTACTACTGCAAATGTTTTTCACTGGTCTAGCAGTAGTCCTTCTTGACTTATCCCCTCTAGGATACAACAGCCTTCTCACAAAGTATAATGCAACAAACTCTAAACAAGAGTTGAGTCCAAAGCTCCACAAAAAGAACACCTTCCTTCAACTAATAAGAACTCTCTTTTTTGTCTAACTTTTATGCACTCTCTATTTTCTTGCGTGTTGTGTATTACAACAAAAGAGAGTCTATCAGCTGAAAGAAGACTACTATGCATAATGAAGGTGTGCTCTGCATTGAACCCCCATTTAGTGAAACAGTAACTTTTACTTCAGAGCCGTAGTGGTCTCATATTTGAACTATAACTGCTTAAGGGAAATAAAATATCACTGCTCACACATAATAATTAAGGTGTTGACATGAGTTTTAAAATCCAGCACGTTACGGCCTTGTGCTATCCTGGTTTCATGAGTGCTTTTGAGAATAAGTCAATTCTCATAGAAAGCGACCTACTTCCACACTCACATAGGTGAAATATGTCGAGGTTGCTCTTGTAAGCTTAACACTCCATCCATACGGGCTACAAATATTCATTAAGAGTTTTACCAACTCAACCTTCCCAAATTACTACAGGAAACAATGCACTCACAACATAAGGAGAAAATAAAAAAATAGTGCATTTTTCACAACAAGTCATCATATGATTAGTTTTTCCCTTTGAACTTGGTTATAGGATCTCTAGTCCCCAGGTTGGATTTCCTTATATATGACTCAAGGATTTATAGGCTTCAATCCCATCCCTCTCGATGTGCTCCAGGCCTTTTTTCTCGTTAAGGCCTTAGAAAGAGGATCTGCAAGATTATCACAAGATTTGACATAATCAACATTAATGGTACCATTTGTAAAATACGACCTTACATTACTGTGTTTCCTCCTTATAGGTTTGGATTTACCGTTGTAGTAACGGTTTTGAACTCTACCAATCGCAGCGATGCTGTCACAATTAATTAAATTTGGAGGAATTGGTTTTTCAAAATAACGTATTTGAAATAATAAATCGCTTAACCAATTCGCTTCCTCACTAGTTGAAGCTAAAGAAATTAGTTCAACCTCCATGGTAGAGTTAGCAATTATTGTTTGCTTTTTTGATCTCCAACAAATAGCACCACCATCCAAAGTAAATACATAACCAGTGGTAGAACAAGAATCACCCGATAAAGTGTTCCAATCTGCATCACAAAATCCTTCAAGTACAGCAGGATATTTTTTTATAGAACAAACCACAATTTTTTGTTTCAATTAAATATCTCATAACTCTTGTTATAGCATGCCAATGTTCGTTACCTGGCTTGCTTGTAAACCTGCCAAGTACTCCTACTGCATATGCAATATCAGGCCTAGTGCAATCAGTCACATATCTCAAACTTTCGATTATGCTAGCATATTCCTTTTGATTTATTACATCATTTTCACTTTCAATAGGAAATAAGTGAACATTTGAATCAAAAGGAGTAACAACATGCTTGCAATAAAAAAAGTTATATTTTTTCTAAATTTTCTCAACATAATGTGACTGGTCAAGGAAAATTTCCTCACATGTTATTGTTAATTTTATTCCAAGAATAAAATTTGTCTCACCAAGATCTTTCATATCAAAATGGCTTCTAAGAATATTTTTAACTTCATCAATAACATTCATGTTAGAGCCAAAGATCAACAAATCATCAACATATAGGCAAATAATCACATGTGAATTATTTCAAGACATATGATATATGCACTTATCACACTCATTTGTTTTAAACCCATTTTCAATCATGCAAGAATCAAATTTTTCATGTCATTGCATAAGTGTCTGTTTCAAGCCATATAGGGATTTAGTAAGTTTACATACTTTGCTTTCTTGTCCTGCTTCAACAAAATGCTCGGGTCGTTCCATATAAATTTCCTCATTTAGGTCTCCATTTAATAAAGAAGTTTTTACATCCATTTGATGAATTTGCAAATCAAAAATTGCAGTCATAGCAATTAAAAGTCTTATGGATGTAATTCTTGTTACCGGTGAAAAAGTATCAAAAAATTCTAGGTCTCTAGTCTTTTAAAACCTTTTGCAACTAGTCTAGCCTTGTATTTATCAATAGATCCATCCGGTTTTAACTTTTTTCTTAAGATCCATTTGCAACCAATTGTTTTACAACCCGGTGGTAAATCAACTAACTTCCATGTTTTATTAGAAATCAGTGATTCCATTTCATCATTTACAACCTCTTTCCAAAAAATAGAATCATTTGAATATAATGCTTCTTTCAAAATGAGAGGGTCATCTCCAATATTAAACACATAAAAATCAGGACCAAAATATTTTTCTACTCTAGCTCTTTTACTTCTTCTTAACTAAAAATCATTAACTTCTTTATTTTTCAAAGTAGAAGTAGAAGAACTAGGTAGTGACAAAGTATTTTGTTCAATCCTTTGACCCTCACTATTTTTAGAATCAAAAGGAAATTTAGTCTCATGAAAAATAGTATCATCCGATTCTATCACTATATTATCTTCAAGATTAAAAAATATATAGGCTGTACTATTTGAAGCATAACCAAGAAAAGCACAAGTAGTAACTTTCTTACCCAACTTTGTAATCTTGGGAATCCATTAGCCTCACAAAGGCCAGACATCCCCAAACTCTTAGATATCCCAAACTTTGCTTGTAACCTTTCCACAATTCAAAAGGTGTCAATTTTGACTTTTTATGAGGCAAACGATTCAACACATAACAACCAGTTAAAATAGCTTCACCCCATAAATTTAAAGGTGCATATGACTCAATAAGCATGACATTAGTCAATTCAACCAAAGTTCTATTTTTCCTTTCCGCTACACCATTAGATGAAGGAGAATGAGGAGGAGTAGTTTCATGAATTATTCCCAATGATCTAACAAAAGAATTAAACTCATTTGATTCATATTCACGACCTCTATCACTTCTAATTCTTTTTATTTTTCTTCCAAACTAATTTTCAACCTCATAGAGATAAGTTATGAAATTTTCAAAAGCATCACTTTTTTTTTCATCAAGTAAACATATGTAAACTTAGAAAAATCATCAATAAAAGTGATAAAATATCTATTACCTCCACGAGTTAAAATTTCATCAAGATCACAAATATTAGTATGAACTAATTCTAACAAATCAGTTTTCTTTCAACTTGAAAATGAGCCTTTTAGTGATTTTGGCTTTACTACAAGCCTCACACTTTTCAAAATTCTTTTTAAGTATTGGGATTAATCCTAAACTACTCATGATATCAACATAACGATCATTAATATGACACAAATGAGCATGCCAAAAATTGGTAGAAGAAAGCATGTAAACAGAAGTAGAAACTTTATTCATTTCAACATTCAATTTGAGCATCCCATCACAAGCATACCCCTTTTCCACTAAAATATTCTTTTTCACAAGTACATGCTGATCAGATTTAATAATCTATTTATAGCCTGCTTTATTAAGAAGAAAACTAGACATCAAGGTTTTTCTCATAGAAGGAGTATAAAGTACATCTTTCAAAGTTAATACCCTTCCAGAAGTAAAACACAATTCGACATCTCCCGTTCCAACCACTTGAGTTGTGTGAGAATCACCAAGCATGATGGTTTTGGGCTCCTCAAAATGAGTATATTTTTTAAATCAGTTTTTGTCATAACAAACATGACGGTTTGCACTAGAATCAGCTCACCATGCATCAACACTCTTAACCATGTTTATGTCGGTAATCACCGCCACAAAAGGTTCTTCAGTTATGTTTGTCTGAGGGTTAGGAACACGTTTCCGGAATTTGCAAAATCAAGCAATATGCCCACTCTTGCCACAAACGAAGCACGATCCCTTATCTTGAATTTGTTGATTTTGTGCTTGGTTATTTTCACCATTATTTTTCTTGAGAGGTCTACTATTATGTTTCTTAAATTTTGTCTTCTTAGGCTTGAAGAAGTATTTTTGTGAGTTTCAAGAGTATCATTATTTGAAGTAATTAAATTTACCTTCGTTGTGATGTTGCTCTCTTCTTTTTGTAAAAGTGCATCTTGGCCCATTGCCTCTTCATCGTCGTACTTTCCAGTTTCTCGTGATGAGAAATAAGTTCATCATCATCCATGGAGGTGACATCAACTTCATTAGGATTCTTTTCAGTTAACACATAAGAAATATTGAGAAGACTTAAGTAGAAAAGTACTTTACCCTTCCATCTTTTGAAATGGTTACCATTAAACCAAAATGGCTTGTTAAGATCTCCCATCTTGACATCCGCAATTTTTTCAATTGTAGCCATTAATGAATCTCCTTAAAAATGTTAGTGAAAAATTACAAAATAACAAAATTACAAGATTACAATTGAAAATAAAAATGAAGAAATAAATCTCTTCAGGCTAAGGCGCGGATATCTCACTCTCTTTAAGGAGATTCAAGCCCACTGCAGCAAATGTTTTTCACTGGTCCAGCAGTAGTCCTTCTTGACCTATCCCCTCCAGGATACAACAGTCTTTTCACAAAGTATAACTCAACAAACTCTGGACAAGAGTTGAGTCCAAAGCTCCACAAAAAGAACATCTCCCTTCAACTAATAAGAACTCTCTTTTTTGACTAACTTTTATGCACTCTCTATTTTCTTGTGTGTTGTGTGTTACAAATAAAATGAAGACCACCACTATTTATAGTTGAGGAAATCTTCCTAAGAATAAATAGGAAGATAATGGGGTAGTACATAGTGAAGATAAATGGTCTTAGGAGTTACATATGTTACAGGGGTAATGGGGGAATTAAGAAGAAAATAAAGTGAAGGGCAACTAATGCCACAACGTGCAAAAAAATAACTACCAAGATTGTTGACCACAACGTTCACTGGAACGTTATATGGCTTATGATGTCTGCAAATAAAGCCAAAAATAATTGGCATTCACATGACCAGTAAGAAATGGTAATTAGGCAGCATTAAGTCACAAATGAAAGGGCTACTTTAATATAATATAATATTAAAATGCTTAATAACCAACATATTATTGTGTATATCTAGTGCTTGTTTGCTGTCTTATTGTCTCACAGGGCCCTTAGTCCACTGTAGTTGAAAAGCTCACCTGGGATAGGATGTTCGGGGCAACATTGATTTTATTTAGGAGTTACATTGTTGCCGTTTGTCTTTATTTATTCTTTTGTTTGTATTATATTTTGTATCAACTCTCACTCGCTATGTAACAATAAAAATTCGGGGTTGCTATTAATTGGGGGTGGGAAATTATATGCTACATGTTTTTTTTTTTTTCCCTCATGTCTCACCTTATCATTTTTCTTTTACTTAATTTTATGGCTAAACACATATACAACCTCTCTAACTTGCTCTCATTTTTCATTTTGGCACTCCAACTTAGCCTTGTTTCATTTTAACCCTTAAACTCCATTTTTTATGTACCATTTTAACACGAAATACTATTTTTATGATTTCTTTATTTTTATATATATTCTTCAATTGCAACTTCTTATTTTAAATCGACATGTGTCAGTTAATTTTAGTTAAAAAAATAAAAATTAACAAAAAATAATTTCTTTTTAAGAGTTTTATGTATTTTTATGTGAAAAATAACCGACAAAATTGTGTTGGTTTTCTTTCTTAAAAACCACCGACAATCTAACAAATTAAAGTCAGTTGAGTTTTAACATTTTTAGTAGTGTTATTAAAATGAACAAGAGTCTTTTTTACTCGTATTGAAGATAAATTTTTTTATTCGTATTGATTTATATTAAAAATAAAAAGTGAGTATTTGCATTAAATTTAGATAGCCTAGATGACAAGAAATAATAAATAAGTAGTGTTATTTAATTTAATTGAATGTTTAAGAAAGAAAATCGAAGAACTTTCGTCAATTTACTTTCATGCAAAAATACAGAGAAATCTCAAAAAATAATATTATTGTTTGAAAATTTTTATGTTCGTTCGCAAATGTTTAATTTTTTTACGAAGATTAATAGATGCACGTCTATTTTTTTTAAATAAAAAATTCCAATTGAAGAACATAAATAAAAAATAGTATTAGTGTTTAAATGGTACAGAAAAAATGGAGTTTAAGGGTTAAAATGGAACAAGGCTAAGTTGGAGTGCCAAAATGAAAAATGAGGGCAAATTTCAGGGGTTGTGTATGTGTTTGGCCTATTTTTATTCAAGTATTTATACTCAAGGTCAATTGTTAAACTTTTATCAAAGTCATTGTCTAATTCTGTTTTTCATGATTTGTATTGGACATGACACTTTTATGTATAATACTATCTCCTAAACTATAGTTAGTAGAAAAGTAAAAGAAATTACAAGGGCTAACCCAATTCTTAATTAAGCCGACATGCCCCCGGAAGCATCACCTATCCAAGATTTTTTTATTATTTTTAAAAAAAATATTATATGTACTTATATGTAAATATATTTATGTGGTTATATTTAAGTCAAATCTTTCAATTATCATGTGAATACTATTATTATTTTCTAAGACCGATCTCAAATAAAAATATTTCTATGGTAAAAAAGTGTGATTAATAATATCGTTCGTATCATTCCTATAAAGAAACAAACATTTGTAGCCTCATGAATTCTCTTACGGATTGGTTCAAATCTTAAGTTTTTTCATCCTTACACATCAACTCTATTTTTTCTTCTTCTTTTGGGGGTAGATAAGCTTATGTGTGACCTTTATAATTTTTCATGTCTTTTGATTTTTATGCTCTTTCCTTGCGTATTTATTCTCTTTATTAATTGTTACCTCATTATTAATATTATTTTTTAAAGAAAATTAATTTTAATAATAATAACAATAAATAAGTTTAATTTGTTGCATTATAACTTTAATTGATTTTTCTTATCTTAGTCAACTTTGCTTAAGATAAAGTTTCGCTTATTTATCACATAGTTTACTTTAATTAATAAATAATTAATGCACTTTTAGGTTGTCTTTATTTATCGCTTCAGTAATAATATAAGTTAGCATGTTTAAGCGCTCTATCACTTAGACTGGTGTTAATTTATTAAAATTAGCTTTACATGCTTGTTTTAAAATAAAGTTTTCTTATTCTTTATCACATAGTTCTTAAATTAATTAATAAGTGACTTTATTTGCCACATTGTTTAACAACCCATCACTTAATTCTATGAATGTGGACCTCAAAAGGTGCCTAACACCTTACTTGTGAGGTAATGTGAACCCTTACCCAAATCTTGGTCTTGTTGACCTTAATAAAGATTAATTAGGATAGAATGGTGTCCTAACGAGCCTTTAATTCGTTCGGTGGCGATTCTTCTTTTAATCAAAACCCAAAAGAGTGGTCAAGTCGTTGCACAAACTCATGTTGCAAAAAATGGGGTGTGACGCACACTCTGTCGAGTCAATCTGGTCAAAGGAGATGCAATAGTTGAGAAGCTATGAAAAAACCACCTGTAATAGACCGCAAGTCCCACCAAACTCTAGATCTTAGTAACTAGCATAGGTCTGGTTCAACCCTACATTGCCTCGATCTTGGTTGGATATGAATACCCTACTTGGACACCATGTATGTAAAATATGTCACAAAATCAAGTCAAAACTCGTACTTTTAGAACTTGGCATAAAGCTTCTCTTTCCTCAATCTTTGGAGTACAATCCTCAAATGTCAATTGTGATCCTCCTCAGTCTTGGAGTACACCAAGATGTCATCAATGAACACTATCACAAAGGAATCCAAATGAGGTCAAAACACCCAGTTCACTAACTCCACAAATGCTTTAGGGGAGTTAGTCAAACCAAAAGACATCACAAGAAACTCATAGTGCACATAACGAGTCTTGAATGCTCTCGTAGGGATATTTGATGCCCTAATCTTGAGCTGATGAAATCCATACCTCAAATCGATCTTAAAAAATAGAGATGCACCATGTAGCTGATCAAACAAATCATCAATACAAGGAAGAAGATACATGTTCTTCATTGTCACTTTATTCAACTATCGATAATCAATACATATCCTCATTGATCCATCCTTCTTCCTCACAAACAACATAGGAGCAACCCATGGAGAAACACTAGGTTGAATGAACCCCTTGCTCAACAAATCCTGCAACTGATCCTTTAATTCCTTCAACTCAGCTAAAGTCATACAACTAGGAGGAATAGAGATGCGTTTGGTACCCTGATCCAATTCATTAGAAACATCAATATCCATATCCGAAGGAACGCATAGAAGATCGGTAAAAAATGCATTTGAAAACTCAGAAACCACGGGCACATAATCCATGGGATGTGGATGAACACTAGTATTCTGAATGAAATTCTAATAGAAAAAATAACCTCTATTAACCAATCTCTGAGCTCGAACAAAGGAGATACCTTTACTAGGGTAGGCACCACTAGGACCCATCCACTCAACTCTCGGGACACCCGACATTGCTAAGGTCACAATCTTAGCAAAACAATCAAGAATAGCATGATGAGGAGAAAGTCAATCCATACCCAAGATAATATCAAAATCTATCATTCCTAGAATGATCAAGCCTACCTAATTATCATGCCCGAACAAAGAAACTGTAACATCTCGTTAATTGAAAGAACCAAGAAGAGTTAGAGTTGGAAATAGTCATTTTAGGAAAGAATGGAAAATCTGGAAATTTGTTAAGTTATGTTAAGTTTGGGTTTTTGGTCAACTTAAAATGACCATAACTCCTAGCTCAGGATGATTTAGGTGTGCTTCAAGATACCGTAGGAAATATCTTGGAATTATCTTTCCAACACAGATGAGTTTGTGTGATTTTGAGTTCGTATGAGTGAGATATTCCCATTCGAAGTTGGGCTATTCTAATAAGGAAAGTCTAATTCGGATTTTTGAAGGGTAGTTTGGTCCTTTCCTTACCAAATTATTTTATTTCATTTTTAGGGGTTTATTTGGGGTCTAATCAGAATTAGATTAGTTTAGTCGATTAGAATTTACTCTAGGGCTTGGAGAAAAGAGAAAAGAGGAGAAAGGAGAAGAAAGTTCAAGATTCGTCGATTTCTTGAAGAATTGTTTGTGGATTTCGTCAAGTGTTGATCCCTACGAGGTATGTGAGATCACATAGCGTTGGGTTAGTTCACTCACACACCAATCATGATTCAACTCAGCGAAATTAAATAGTTTTGACATAAATCCTATGAGTTCTTGATGTTAATTCGATTGAAATCTTGTGGGTTCTTGTAGTTGAAGTTTCTTGAGTTTGATTTATGATTTTAAGTGTGATTTCAAGTAGAATCTGATGTATTTTTATGGTATAATTGATTCTAAGTGTTTGGGGAAAGAACCAAATGAAATTAGAGGGTTTAGAGTTGAAAAACGAAGGAGGAAGTTTGTCAAAAATCTGGGGAAGAAGCTGGGGTGCCGTGCCTCTCAGCGCCCCCCCAAAGCAGCCTATGAAAGTTGACCTCTAGGGAACCATGCAAGCCAGAGCACCCCAAGTCAGCCTCTAAAATTTCAGGGCTGGCACCCTGTGCCTCTCAGAGCACCAGGGACGCCAGTTCGTCCACCTTTCCCCCCTTTTTTCCGTACTAGTTCCTTAGCAACGTACCTATGTTTCTTAGTTGATTCCAACACTTTAAGGTACGTCTAAACATCATTAAATCATCCATAAACATGAGATCATGAACCTTGAATCCATAATTCAATTCAAGGAAAGTTAAGAGTCAAGTTAAGGAGTTAAGAATCAAGTCAAGAAAAGTTCATACATTTTTTCAAAAGTCTTTTACAAACATTTTAACTTCATTTTAAGACTTAAGCCTTGAGTTATCTAAGGATTAGAGTAAAATTTCATTTCTTCAAAGATACTACGGGAACTAAGTATTCCCGAGAGTTTAAAATGTTTTAAGAAAGGGAAACACTGATTTCCAAAAGAGCTTTTAAGCTAAGTTTTGAGTAATTATCTGAAACCAAAGAAAGAGTTCTTTTTTAAAAACATATGAGCTAGGTAAATTTTGGGAGTAGTATTGAGCACCAATATGGGGATGCGAGTTCATAATAACTCAAGTCTCCATAAACCATGTAGCCATCATGTGTAGTAAAGAATCATACTTTTTAGATGATTCCTTAGTGCTTTTTAGCAAAGACTAGTGGATCCACTTAGTTGAGGCGTTCTATATGATGGCAAAGTATAGGACAATTCTGAAAGCATGGTCAAGACGATGTATCACCACTTAGGCTCATAGTGGTGGTTATTGGTTAGAGAAACTCCCACATAAATTATATTACTTTATTATATGAGTAAGTTGAGTTGTTATTGCATTTATTTAACAAACTGAGTTGTTTTCTACTGCTTTTAAAAGTTTTCCATATATTGCATGTATATTGTTGCTTTATATTGAGTTAAGTTATTCATGAGTTGAGTAAAACCAAGGTAAGTGTTCTTTCAGATTCCTTTCAATCTTATGTTATGTTTAGTATTCCCCTCGCGTACTTGTACATTTAATGTACTGATGCCATTTGGCCTGCATCATTTTATGATGCAGACACATGTAATCAGGATCAGCATCTAGGGCCCCGTTAATCCAGATGAGCACTCAGAGTTAGTTGGTGAGCCTCCTTGCTTCCGGAGGACTCCTTTTACTTTATTTTCTAGTATTTCAGTTGTTAGGATGATCGGGGGTCTTGTCCCGACACCCCTCCTTGTTTTAGATGCTTCACAGACAGTTACTAGTTCAGTTGTCTTTACATTATTATTTCATATGCTAAGACTTGAGTTGCTATTTTGGTCAAGTTGAATGTTTGACCTTTAAACTTTCTAAGTTATTTATTAAACATTTGAGTAGGAATGCATTTGATCATTGTAATAATGTTTAGAGTCTTCTGCTAAGTAAGTAAGCCAGGCCAAAGGTTCGTTTGGGGTCAGCAATGGCTCTCGAGAATCAGTCCCACCCAGGGTGTAGGCTTGGGGCATTACAGAAACAAGACAGAATCGATACACTCGATCCTCCACTAGGGACTCACTCACTTGTGTTGAAACATAAATAGGCAAAAACATGGAATCAGACATCATATCAAATCCAAAAGTAAAATAGGTAGACATATACGAGAAAGTAGACCACTGATCAAACAATATAGACGCATGTCAATAGAAAATTGAGACGATACATGTGATCACAACATTAGAATTCTCGGCCTCAGGCCTCCCTTGAAAAGCATAACAGTTGCCTTCTCAGCCACCTGCAGTCTAAGTAGAACCCCTACCTCCACCCTATAGAGCTGGAGTAACCCTACCAGAAGTTATTCCACCTCTAACAGACTGCCCTCTACTTCCAGATGAAAAGCCATAAAACTTACCATATGAACGGGCCCTCTTGGGCTCCCCAAACTCCTCCCAAACCATCAACTTTGTCTTCTTGGTAGTGCTCACAATGGACTGTAAGGAAGCCCCCTCTCTGGATGCTCTCAACACATATGATCTAATGGAGAAACTTACCCTATCATGAACCTACAAACTCTCTCTGCCTCATCCGAAACAATAGTCATAACATGCCTAGAAAGTTCACAGAAATGGGCATCATATTCGATCACTTACAAACTACTCTAAGTCAATGTCACGCCCCGAGCCTACACCCTAGGCGGGATGGGCACTCAAGAACCATTGTTGGCCCCAACAAATCCTTTGCCTGGCTTAACTTATAGCGGAAGACTAAAATAATAAGAAAAAGAGTCTCAAAGGATAACTCATCCAATAGCTTAAAGAAGTATTAAACTAGCCAAAATGCCAAATCAAGTCTTATAGCAAAACGTCTGAAATTTAAAACTAATGAACTCATATGTAACTGCCTATGAAGCCTGTATATACTAAGAGGGATGTTAAGACAAGACCCCTGATCATCCTAACAACTGACTAATCAAAGCAATAGAAAAGGGAATCCTCCGGAAGCAAGGAGGCTCACCAACTGACACTGAGTGCTCAACTGGATCAACCAGACGCTAGATACTGATCATGATTATCTGTATCTGCATCATAAAATGATGAAGGCCAAATGGCGTCAGTACATTGAATGTACAAGCATGCGAGAGGAAAACTAAACATGACATAAGCTTGAACTGGAATCTGAAAGAAACATTTACCTCAGTTTTACTCAACTCAATGCAGAAATAAACAACCGTAAAGATGCAATTTATATAAAACATTTAAAATAGTAAGAAACAACTCAATATACATATATACAATAAAGTAATATAACTTTGTGGGAGTTTCTCTAACCAACAACCATCACTATGAGCTATGTGATGATACAACGTCTCGCCCACGCTATCAGAATTGTCCTATAACTTGTCGGGATATAGAACACCTCAACTAAGTGGATCCACTAGTCTATGCTAAAAAGCACTAAGGAATCATCTAAAAAGTATGACACTTTCTACCCATGATGACTACATGGTTTATGGAGACATTGAGTTGTTATGAACTCGTCCCCGCATCGGTGCTCAATACTACTCCCAAAAACTAGCTCAAATGTTCTGTTGGAAATCAGTGTTTCCTCTCTTGTTTAAATATGAAAACATTTACTCTTTGGGAATACTTAGTTCCCATATACTATTTTTGAGGAAATGAACTTCATTTTTTACTCTTACTTAACTCAAAACTCAAGTCTTGAAACAAAATTAAAACATTTGTAAAAGACTTCTTGGAAAGACTCTATGAACTTTCTAGACTTGGCTCTTAACTTTCCTTGAATTCGAATTTATGGATCAAGGTTGTGATTCAAGTTTATGGATGATTTCAAGGTGTTTAGAAGTCATTTAGAGTAGTTAGAATCAATAGGAACTGTTGTACACTTTAGATGGACTTAAACGGGCTAAACGACGAAAAACGGGTGGGGGGAGACGACTCGGGAGTATTCCTGGCATGCCGTACCAGCCCCTAAGTTACTAGGGCTCATTTATGGCACACTGATGGTACGCCGTCCTAGCTTTCCTAGCACAACGGGGGCACGTTGTGCCAGGCTAAACTGACGAACTTTTCCTCTCGTTTTATAACCTTAATTCGATTAATTTCGATTCTTTTTCTCAATATCTCTTTAGATTCAGGTACCCAAAACATATACACAAGAATCTAACTCAAAGTAACTCTAATAATCAACATTAAACTCTCAAGAACTCCTCAATCTCAACCCAAATTCAAGAACGAAATCAATTCAAGAACACCATCAAGAACATTTAAAATTCCAATCTTTTTAGAACGAATTCACGCTGAATTAAACATGTTTGGAACATGGATGAATGAACCCAACGTTATGAAAGTTTCACATACCTTGTAGGATCAAATCCTTAATGAAATCTATAATCAATTCCTTACGAAGATGACAAATCTTGATTTTTCCTCTTTTCTTCTCTCTAAAGCCCTAACGTGAATTTTCCATTGTGCGAACTGAAACAATTCAGTTTTGATCCTAATTAATTCACTAAAAATGAACTAAATCAAGTGGGTATGGAAAAGACCAAAATACCCCTTAAAAATCCGGTTTTGGCTTTCTATATGTAGACAGCCAGACTTCTAATAGGCCTATCTTCCTCATACGAACTTGAAATTGAGGAAACTCGGTGGCGTTGGAAAGAAAATTTAACGATATTTCCTATGGTATCTAGTAGATCACCTAACTCATGCTGAGATAGGAGTTATGGTCATTTCAAATTGACCTAAAACTCAAACTTAACATAACTTAACCAATTTTCCAGATTTTTCATTCTTTCCAAAAACGATTCTCACTAATTATAGCTCTAGTTCTTTCAATTAGCGAGATGTTACAATATCTCCCCCTTGGGAATATTCTTCCTCGAATGAGATTACTCTTATTAGGTTAAAGGTGTAACACCTACCATTTAGTTCAAACACCCAACAAGCAAATGTAACACATTAAGTATATAAATTAAATAGTACTAATAAGAGAAGTAGTACCTTGATATGGAATTTTTATGGGCTCAAAGATATGTGGATATCTCTTCTTTATATCCTCATCAGCTTCCCAAGTAGCTTCCTCAATAAACTGATTCCTTCAAAGGACTTTGACTGATGCTACTTCCTTGGTTCTCAACTTGCGAACCTGGCGGTCTAGAATCTGAACATGGATCTCCTTATAAGATAAGTTATCCTTGATACCAATATCTTCAATTGATATTATAAGTTACGGATCTCCCATCCACTTCTTCAACATGGAAATATGAAATACCGGATGCACTGCTGCTAACTCTTGGGGTAGCTCTAACTTATAAGCTACATTACCAACCTTTTTGGATATTCTATAAGGGCCAATATACCGGGGACTAAGCTTCTTCTTCTTACCAAATCTCATAACACCCTTCATGGGTGAAACTTTTAAGTATACCCAATCATCTACCACAAACTCTAACTCCCTTCTCCTGACATCAGTGTAGGATTTTTGTTAACTCTGCGCTGTTTTCAATCTCTCTTGAATGACTTTCACTTTCTCCATATCTTGATAAACTATGTCTGGTCCTATCAACCTACCTTCACAAACTTCAAACCATCCAATAGAAGATATGCATCTTCTCCCATAAAGAGTTTCATAAGGGCTATCTGGATACTAGAGTGGTAACTATTATTGTAAGCGAACTCAATGAGAGGTAAGTGATCATCCTAATTCCCCTTGAAATCAATCACACAGGACCTTAACATATCTTTTAAATTATGAATAGTGCGCTCTGCTTGACCATCCTCCTGAGGGTGAAAAGCAGTACTTAAGTTCACATTTGAACCCAAGCCTTTTTGAAATGATTTCCAGAATTGTGCATTAAATTGGGCACCTCTATCTGAAATAATTAAAATTGGCACCCCATGAAGTCTAACTACCTCTTGAAGATACAACTTGGCATAGTCCTCTGTTGTGTGGGTAGTCTTTACCGAAAAAAGTGGTCTGATCTCGTCATTATATCAATAATCACCCAAATAGAATCATGTTTCCTGCGAGACCTTGGTAAACCTATGATGAAATCCATATTTATCATCTCCCACTTCCATTTCGGAAGTTCTATAGTCTAAGTCATACCACCGGGCCTTTGGTGCTGTATTTTAACCTGTTGAAAATTCGGACACTTATCAACAAACTCTATAATGCCCTTCTTCATACTACTCCACCAATAAACTTATCTCAAATCACAATACATCTTTGTGGAACCTGGATAGATAGAATTTTTGGAGCTATGAGCTTTCTCCATGATTCTCTGTTGGAGTTCATCCACCCTTGGTACACACAACCTACCTTGATACCTCAACATGCCTTCTCCCCCTTGTTCAAAAGCCAATACTTTTTGCTTATGAACATTTTCCTTTAATTCAAGCAAAATAGGATCTTGGTTTTGCTTCTCTTTTATTTCTGACACTAATGATGATGCAGCCCCATTCATCAACACTACTTCTCCTTCAGTGAAATCCAATATATGAACTCCCAATCGTGCAAGTCTATGCACATCTTTCGCTAACTCCCTCTTTTCTTCCTCAACATGGGCGGTACTACCTATAGACAACCTGCTTAAAGCATCAGCAACAACATTAGCCTTACCTGGGTGATATAGAATACTCATGTCATAACACTTGAGTAACTCTATCCACCTCCTTTGTCTGAGATTAAGCTCTTTTTGCTAAACACATATTGGAGACTCTTGTGATCGGTGAACACATCCAGATGAACACCATAAAGATAGTGAATGCATATTTTCAATGCGAATACTATAGCAGCCAACTCTATATCATGGTTAGGTAATTCTTCTCATGAACCTTAAGCTGTCTAGAGGCATAAGCTATAACTTTGTCGTTCTGAATTAACACACAACCCAAACCAATTCTAGACGAATCAAAATATACAACAAAGCCTTGTGTACCTTCTGCTAAGGTCAATACTGGGGCTGTAGTCAAGCTCTTTTTCAATTCCTAAAAGTTTTTTTCACAAGCTTCAGACCATTGAAACCTTACATTTTTTTAGTCAACTTGGTCAAATGGGATGATATAGACGATAACCCCTCAACAAACGTTGTATAATATCCAAGCAACCCCAAAAAACTCCTAATATCAGTTGGAGATGTGGGTCTAGGCCAATTCTGCACTGCCTCTATTTTCTGAGTGTCAACTCTAATCCCATCACCAGAAACTATATGGCCTAAGAATGCCACAGGCTCATGCCAAAACTCACACTTAGAGAACTTAGCATACAACTCTCTATCCTTTAGAGTTTGGAGAACTATTTTGAGATGGCTAGCATGATCTTCCTCATTCCTTGAATAGATTAGAATGTCATCAATGAACACGATAACAAACATATCTAAGTAAGGATTGAATACTCTATTCATAAGGTCCATGAATGCTGTAGGCGCATTGGTCAAACCAAAGGACATAACTAGGAACTCATAATAACCATAACGGGTCCTGAATGCTATCTTTAGAATATCACAATCCTTACTTTTAACTGATGGTAGCCTGATCTGAGGCCCATCTTAGAGAAACAGGTAGCACCCTGAAGCTGATCGAAAAGATCATCAATTCTCAGAAAAGGATACTTGTTCTTGATGGTAACCTTGTTCAACTGATAGTAATCTATACACATCCTAAGGGAACCATCTTTCTTCCTCACAAATAAGACCGGAGTACCCCATGGTGAGACACTTGGTCGAATAAAACCTTTATCAAAGAGATCTTTTAACTGTTCTTTTAGCTCTTTCAACTCTGCTGGAGCCATTCTGTATGGCAGAATAGATATAGGAAGAGTATTTCTAAGAATATCTATACCAAAGTCTATCTCTCTCAGGGGAGACTCCGGGTAAATCATCTAGAAAGACATTAAAATTCACTCACAACTGGAACTGACTCAATATGAGGTGTCTCAACACTAGAGTCATTACCTTGGACTAAGTGATAGACACATCCCTTGAAAACTAACTCTCTCGCTTTAAGGTACGAAATGAAATGACCCTTAAAGCACTGTTGAATTGCCACTCCACTCTATAGCTGGCTCATTAGGAATTTGAAACCTAACAAGTCGAGTTCTACAATTAATGGAGGCATTACCAGCATGAAACCAGTCCATACCTAGAATGACATTAAAATCCACCATGTCTAACTCAACTAAATCAGCCATGGTATTCTAGTGATTGATGGAAATGACACAATCACGATAGACTCGCTCAGCTAGAATAAACTCCCCAACAGGTGTAAAAACACAGAAGGGCTCACAAAGTTTCTCCGGAAGAAAATCAAATTTAATTGCAACATAAGGAGTCACAAAAGATAAACCCGCTCGTGGGTCTAGCAAAGCATAAACATTAAGATTAAAGACTTTGATCATACCAGTGACAACATCTGGAGAATTCTCTTGCTCTTGACAACTAGTGACTGCATAAAGGCCATTTTCTCCTCCTCTAGGTGCATCCCTGTTAAGTAGAGCAACTGATGAAGATTGGGCTCTATTGCCTTGATTCCCATTACCTTGTAGGTTCTTAGGGCACTTTTTCATGAAGTGACCCTCTTGTCCACACTTGAAACAACCTGTGGAGCCATCGTGACACTTACCTGGATGGTTCCTACCACACTTAGCACATGCAGGAGCCCAGATACCTCCCTGTGCCACACTATCCCTGAGATTGTGCATGTCTAGCTCTGAAGTTCTGTGAATTCTGACCATTATACTCACCTTTGTTTCTGGGTGCAGGTGCACTAGAAGATGATGGAGCAGGTCCTTTTTGCTTTTGCTGAAACGACGAACGATTCACATTACTCCTTTGCTGCCTGGACTCATTTCCTGTCTTAGCTTTCTTATTTCTAAACTCCTCCCTATCCCTTAGCTTCTCTTCTTTAACCTGCTGCACATAAACCATCAACCTTGCTATATCCATGTTACCTATTAGCATCGTAGCCTTGCCTTCCTTACTCGACAGACGAGACAACCCAGTAACAAACAAACTCATCCTACTCCTCATATCCGTAACCATCTCCGGGAGCATATTGGGAAAGTTGGGTGAACTTCAACCCATACTCATGAACACTTAGTGAATCCTACTTAAGGGTAAGGAATTCCCGTACCTTGGCTTCTCTGAGTTCACGGGGAAAAAATACCCTAAGAAAGCCTCCTCAAATACAACCCAACTTAACACCGGTGCATCCTCATCCCTACTCTTCTTCCACTGATCAAACTAAGTCCTAGAAACATTCTTTAGTTGATATGCAACTAGTTCCACTCGTTCAACATCGGCAACGTGCATTACCTCAAATACCTTTTGCAGTTCCTTAACAAAGTTTTTCGGATCCTCAGTAGTGCTTGAACTAGTGAATCTTGGAGGATTTATCCTCAAGAACTCTCAGACCCTCAAAGTATCTGCCTCTTCCTATCGAACCCCTCTTTTCTGCCCAACTTGGTTGGTCACAGCTTGACTTAGCATTTGGATTGCTTCTCGAAATTCAGCATTGGTGACCTCTGCTTGGGGTTGCACTTCAGGTGCATTAGGTACCCCTTACTCCTCAACGTTATTCCTAACAGGATGACCTCAGACAGCTCTTTGTGGAGGCATGATCAATTGAAAGACACGCTCAAGCATAAGTTAGAAAGAAACTTCATAGAGATTAACTCTATCACATGAAATGAATGTGAAAGAAGTGAAGAAAACTCCTAAATGTTGTAGCCTCCTAATTATAGATGTGGCGCGCTTCACATTGATAACTAGGACTCTACAGACACGACTTCATAGACTCCCTAGGGCTCTTGAACTCCGGGCTCTGATACCAAGTTTGTCACGCCCCAAGCCTACACCCTGGGTAGGACTAGCACTCGAGAACCATTGCTGGCCCCAAGTGAACCCTTGGCATGACTTAACTTATAGAGAAAGACTGATATAATAAGCAAAATAGCCTCAAAGGATAACTCATTCAATAACCTAAAGAAGTATTAAACTAGACAAAATGGCAACTCAAGTCTTATAGAAAAACGTCTAAAATACAACACTAATGAAATCATATCTAACTGTCTATGAAGCCTATAGATACTAAGAGGGATGTCAAGACAAGACCCCTGATCATCCTAACAACTGACTAATCAAAGAAATATAAAAGGGAATCCTTTGGAAGCAAGGAGGCTCACCAACTGACTCTGAGTGCTCAACTGGATCAACGAGGTACTGGATGTTGATCCCGATTACCTGTTTCTGCATCATAAAATGATGTAGGCCAAATGGCGTCAGTATATTGAATGTACGAGCATGCGAGGGGAAAACTAAACATGACATAAGCTTGAACTGGAATCTGAAAGAAACACTTACCTCAACTTTACTCAACTCATGGATACTCAATTCAATGTAGAAATAAATAATAGTAAAAATGCAGTTTATATAAAGCATTTAAAATAGTAAGAAACAACTCAATATACATATATATAATAAAGTAATATAACTTTGTGGGAGTTTCTTTAACCCACAACCCTCACTATGAGCTATGTGATGATACAACGTCTCACCCACGCTGCCAGAACTTTCCTATAACTTGCCGGGATATAAAATGCCTCAATTAAGTGGATCAACTAGTGTATGCTAAAAAGCACTAAGGAATCATCTAAAAAGTATGACCCTTTCTACCCACGATGGCTACATGATTTATGGATACATTGAGTTGTTATGAACTCATTCCCACATCGGTGCTCAATACTACTCCCAAAATACTAAGCTCTTATGTTTTAAAAACAAAAAATCTTTCTGTGGTTTGAGATAATTACTCAAAAACTAGCTGAAGTGCTCTCTTGGAAATCAGTGTTTCCTCTTTTGTTTAAATGTGAAAACATTTACTCTTTGGGAATACTTAGTTCCTATATAATGTTTTTGAAGAAATGAACTTCATTTGTTACTCTTACTTACTCAAGTCTTAAAACAAGATTAAAATATTTGTAAAAGACTTCTTGGAAAGGCGCTACAAACTTTATAGACTTGGCTCTTAACTTTCCTTGAATTTGAATTTATGGATGATTTTTAGGTGTTTAGAAGTTATTTAGAGTAGTTAGAATCAATAGGAAGTGTTATTACACTTTAGAAGGACTTAAACTGGCTAAACGATGAAAAATGGGTGGGGGCAGATGACCCGAGCGCGTTCCTGGCGTGCCGTGCCAGCCCCTAAGTTATTGGGGCTCATTTTGGTGCACTGCTGGCGCGTCACCCCAGCCTTCTTGGTGCAACGGGGGCGTGTCGCGCCAGCATTGCCCCAGGCAAAACCGACGAACTTTTCCTCTCGCTTTCTGACCTTAATTCGATTAATTTCAATTTTTTTCTCAATATCTCTTTAGATTCAGGTACCCAAAACATGTACACAAGAATATAACTCAAAGAAACTTTAATAATCGACATTAAACTCTCATGAACTCCTCAACCTCAACCCAAATTCAAGAACGAAAGCAATTCAAGAACACTCATCAAGAACATTCAAACTTCCAATCTTTTTAGAATGAATTCACACTGAATTAAACATGTTTGGAATGTGGGTGAACGAACCCTATGTTATGAAAGTCACTCATACCTCATAGGATCAAATCATTGACAAAATCGGTAATCAATTCCTTACGAAGACGACGAATCTTGATTTTTCCTCTTTTCTTCTCTCTAAAGCCCTAGAGTGAATTTTCAATTGTGGAGACTGAATCAATTCAGTTTTGTGCGCTAAAAATGAATTATATCAAGTGGGTGTGGAAAAGACCAAAATACCCCTTAAAATCCGGTTTTGACTTTCCTTATCTAGACAACCCGACTTCCAATGGGCATATCTTCCTCATACAAACTCGAAATTGAGCAAACTCGATGGCGTTGGAAAGAAAATTCAAAGATATTTCCTACTGTATCTTTTAGAACACCTAAATCATCATTATCTTGGACTTATAATCACTTCAAGTTGACGCAAAACTCAAACTTAACATAACTTAACCAATTTTCTAGACTTTTCATTCTTTCCAAAAACGACTCTTTCTAATTCTAGCTCTTTATAGTTCTTTCAATTAGAGATATGTTACATTCAAGATCTCAAACCTCAATCAACTATCCTCTCTTAAGCTCTAATGTAACACCCAGATTCGAAATGAGACAAATACCATCTTTTCAGCAAGTTCCAAGGGGTCATCAGTAGTGGCCAACGACAGACCGTGGTTGGGACCATGGACCGTAGGTGGGTCCGTGGTTGGGTACCTCAAAAAAATCTCCATGAAAGGTCCATGACTGGACCCACGGACCGTAAGTGGGTCCATTGTCTGTGGCCCAGGGTTTGTCGATGGCCAAAACTCTCTTTCAAGACCACAGCTGACCAGGACGAACCATAGGCTCATCCAAGGTCTGTCGGTCAGGGTCCGTCGATCATGGCATGACAGTTATTTTCAAGTGCAATTGGGTCTTTTCCAATTTTACTCCAACTTAAGTGAGGTCATTTTCCTAAGTCTAGGATCACTATATAAGTCATTTTAACTTTAGAACTCACCAAATTAAGTCATATTTTCCAAAACCCAATATATTTCCCAAAGTTCATCCCCTCCAAAATATTATCTCTCTAGAAACTTGAGGAAGAAGAAGAGGAAGAAGATTCAAGCTAGATTTCAAGAGCAAGCTTTTATACAAAAAATTCATTGGGATTTTTTGTTAAGGTATGGTAGTTTTCATCCATGGATAGCTTTCATTCATGGAGTCCTCTCAAAATTTCCAATTTCAAAAAGATAGAAATCCCCAATTGTTAAGGTTTGATTCAAAAGTCATGGATTCCTTTCAAAATTGATTCTAATGATTGAATTATGTTATATTAAGCATGAATTTATGATTTCCTATAGTTCTTATGGAAATTCCCCTTGAACCCATGTAAATCCCATATTTCTCAAAGTTGATGATATGATGTAGGTCTTTGTTGATGAAAGAGAAGTTTTATGAATTAATGCATGAGGTGATAGAATTACTTGAATTATAATGATATCAATGTCTAATGCTTGAATTCTATATGTGATGATTGAAAGAAAGTTTAGAACCTCAAGGAGGAATAGTATGAGATTATGCATTGTCAATAAAATCTATGTAATTGTATTGATGATGATTTAAGAGTAAAGTATATATGTTGTTGTTGTGTTGTTGAAAGGACATTCTCATATACACACCAATACATGAGTAATGAAGATTCTAAGGTTGAAAGGTTCACTCACCTAATTGAATCTAAAAGCAAGTAATTATGGATAGTGAAAGGTTTTCTCATGCATGATCTAAAGAGTTATCTTAAATGATCTACCTTTAATCTGTAGGCCAAGGGCACCCTTTCATGAGTGACTAATGAGCTATTCTAGTGATTTATCTTGAATCGGTAGGCCAAGGGCACCCTTTCATGAGTAATGGAGTTAAGTCAAGACTTAATAACTACTCTGTAGGAATTTAATGCTTTGCACCGATCAAATATTGTACGAAATGGAAGCTCTCCCGTAGTAAGGCCGGGTTTCTAGAAGCAATCTCTTGAGATGGAATCTCCCCCGTAGTAAGGCCGGGTTTCTAGTGAAAATCTTCTTATCCCATAAACTATGTGCCCTCATAGGTTATTTAGCTAGTGGATCCACCTAAGCTAAGATTTACCGGTTCTACCTTAGGCAAGTAGACCACCCCTTTTCGGTGAGGGAGTCACTGGATTCCATGTTAAGTTCACATGGTATCATGTCAGTTAAGGCTTATTTCCCACAATAACAAGAAGTTTAATATTGGAATAAGGCATGCTTAAACAAGTTTCCCTTGGTGTTCAAAGTAATCATGAACTAAGGCATGCTTAGAGAAGTATCCCGTAAGTGTTCAAAGGTTTTCAATATAAGGCTAGCTTGCATTCAAGATGATTTTTTGAGTTATGTTTTCCAACTATCTCCATGATGATGTTTAAACTTGGTAAAATGCATGCTTTGAAATGAAATGTCCCTTTTAGCATGTTTTAAGTGTTTTTATGCATGGCTATCATACTTAGTGCATTTTTGTACTATTGCCTACTTTTACCTATATTTTTTCCAAGTGTAGGGTCCGGTTCTCAAGGTGGTAATTCTAGTGGCTACTCCTGAGCTCGGTAAATCCTCATGGTTTGAGGACGAACTTCTTGTGTTTTAGTTTCTTTCAATGTACCTTTCCTTTTGAACATGTTGTAAGGGCTATGCCCTATTTCATTCAAGATTGTAATAGATGGCTACATTGAGACAAAGTGACAAAGTGTCTAGACTTCCACTTTTGTTTATGAAACACTTTTTAGACTTGAAATGTGTTTTCTCTCATTGTTCTATTTACTTATGTTATGAGAACTAAGAGGCTTGTGTGGAGTCCTTCCAGATTCCATACGCCGTGTTACATCTAGGGGGTACCCTTGGGTCGTGACATCCAAAAAATGAAACTATCCTAGAAAGCACTAGCGAAACACATCCCACTTTACCAGGGGAGATCAAACTAGTATGGACCTCACAGAAGCCCTCCACCACTCTCTTACGCGTCCACAAAACTGAAGTGCAACAAATCAGACGCCACGAGCATCCACCATACCCACTACCTCAAGCATCTCATGGCACAAAATCAAGAACTCATGAGCATCCTCACTCTTACCTCCCTGAAACTATGATGGTTTCATCTTCTGAAACATCTTGTAACACTACTGCTCAGTTGTCATCAAAATAACCTTTGGAGCAATCTGAACACTTACAGTCGGTGCTGAAACAACTAGTGGTTGTCCTACCTGATCCTGAATATCCAGAGTTTGATGCCGACCAGGAGTCTACTCCCCTAATCTAGTCTGAGAACCATGTGGTGTACCTGTTGCACCACCAAAAGAGAAAAGTTCTCTAGCACACCCAACATTCTCAACAAAGTCTCCTAAAACAAAAGAGCTCCAAAATTGGAGGAACCTGGTCCTCAGCAAGCTCAACTTTTGGCTTAGGTGAAACTTCTTTAGCTTTACATTTGGTTGGTACTGTTACATAGGCACGAACTCTAACCGATGATACTCCATGAGCACGACCTCTAGCTCAGGCCCTACCTCTATCCCTAGCTGGGGTTTGAACAATTGCATCCCCTCTACCTTGAAATAGAAGCTTTGATCCTCAGCATTTGCCAAAACTACATGCGGCAACTCAACACAAATGAAGGTAACAACGCATAATAAGAAAGAGAGAACAAAAAAAGTATCCCAACAGTCTTTATATCCTCTCAAGGATAAGTACACACATCTCTGTTCCGATCCTCAGGACTCTACTTAGACTTGGCTTATATACATGTGAGACCTATGGACCTGGGGCTCTGATACCATTTTTCATGATCCAAAAATAGATGTGATAGTACTTGTTTATTCCCACCAAGACAAGTCAGCCTCAACCCAACGAAATGAAAGAAAAGTGAAAAGATAAAGCAAAAACAAGATAAAACCAGAAAAACTTATTCATTCTACTAACACCCCCAAAACCTGGTAGTCAAGTGTACATGCCAACTTTCAAAACTCAATTAGAAAAGACTCAAAGTTGATTCAGGGGTAAAATGGTAAATTATGAAAATTTCCAAAAATGACGTTCCAGGTCATTACAAAAAGTTGGATCCCGATTTGATCTATCTACACTATATTAAAAGAATCAAGATCCTTAATAACGTTGTTTGAATTTTTTTCCCTTTATTAAAAGACTTCGCTTTAGACAATATCATCTATTCAACTTTTTTTTTTAATGACATTAATTATTGCCTATAATATAAATCCTAAATAACTGGCCTACGTTATCCATGGGTAGATCTGGTCTGTCACATAACCCTATTTTTTATGAATCAAATCCTAATTGTAAAAAGTTTCTGAATTCTAATTATATGAGTACGCTTACGTAATCCTATTTTTCACCATTTTCTCAAAATATTATTTACTTCCCATATATTAATGTAATTAAATTTCCTAAGTTTATGGGATGTAAGGAGCATTCTAAAACTTTTGTTGGCACACTACTTTATTTTGGCCAATTTAGTCGATTTTTTTAAACTTGAATATAATAACTAATGGATGTGACCTAATTTTCAACTTTTTTTTTTGAGGTAGTTATATAGGTATCATACTCATCATCTTCAATTATTGTTTTTTTAAAAGTTGATATTCACTGAGATACATATTTTATTTTTTTCGTCTTTCAAATTATACAATGTATTTGATACTCATTGCGGAATCAACTGGAATAGTTAGGGAAACTAAAAGCTAGTGTTTTGGCCATAAATTTTCAAATATTTTTGGTAAATATTATTTGGGTTAATATTTGGGTGAAATTTCACCATGTGTTTGTCCATAGTATTTGGAAAACATATTCCACTTTTTTAGAAAATATGATTTATACCCATAAGTTTTAAAAACTATCAAAACTAACCATATGTTTGTATTACAAGTCAATTGGATCTTCGTTGCAACAAATAGCAAGTAGTGTCCATGACACTAGAGCAATATGGTAGTTCGGAGTGAGTGCAACAACCATCATTCCATACATCGTGAAGTAGACAAAGCACATGACTTTGTTGCCCTGAGCCGATTGTTCATCATTTTCATCAATAACCATATGATCACTTTCATATTCGATGAATATTTCATCACTACTTTGGTGTTTACGTAAAAAAATTATGTAATACAGCACAAACAACGACTATAGAGGATGTTTTTGTAAATGATAAAAGTTTGGTGTAAAATTTAAAATTTTAAAATATCCCAAATAATGAGATTTGGCCCAAATACTAGTTTTTTCTAGTATTTGGGAATTTGGGTTATTTGCCAACAATATTTGCCAAATAATGACAAATTGTATGGAAAAACACTATTTGCCAAATTTCCCCCCAAATTTTAGTTGAAAAATGTATGACCAAACGGGTGATTTTGTGAAGAATTGAAGATGTTGAAAATTCGGGAATTATTAATCTTCTTTATGCGTTCTTGTTGTTCCTAAAGAAGAAGAAGCAAAAAGAATACATTTGATCCAAAAACTCCAATTGAAAAGTGTTAAAAGTTGTTAGGTATATAAAAAATGGTTTTGCAAAACCGGAGCTAAAAAATTGGCACGGGTGAGTCTTTTCTTTAACAACAATGACATAGATGAGTCAAATTTTTAACGAATGACATAGATGAACCTTTTCTGAAAGTTTGATGGCATATTTGAAAAAAATTTAGCTATTAAATTTATTTTTTTGGATTTGGAGGGTTGAGTACGGCGTACGAGGTAGGGTAAGAAAAAAAATATTGAAGGATGAAGTAGAGTTCTGGAAAAGTTTTCCTTAATTTTTGAAGGGAAGTCATTTCCTTAAATTTGAGGAAAATGAGTTGATTTAAAAAAATATTTTCCAGAACATTTAAGCCAGCCAAACATAGGCTAATTGGAAAACATTTTCTGTAAAATGTTTTCTTTCATACTAAACACACACTTCAAGTTTTATCATATTGTAATCATTTAAAATTTATTAAATATAAATTTATAAAATGATTCGGATTATATTAAATTCATGAATATATTAGTCCAAATAAATATTATGGATTAATATAATTGAGTTAATTATTTAAATCTAAAAAATATGAACTTAATTAAAGTCCGCTCCATAATGCCCATATGTCATGTCATTTAAATCTAATTGGCCGAAAGGAATCCTATTCCTATCATAACTCTTCTATTCTAAAACTATAAATAGGGGTCCTCATAATTCAGAAAAGGAACCATGAATTCAAACAAGAAGCTAGAGAAAGCTCGTGGATTTTACCACAGATTTCTCTACAAGTTCAAAACTTCAAGATTTCAAGCGCTCAAGATAAAGAACGATCAAGATCAAGACGGCCGTATTAAAGATCAAGCTCGAAGCCCTTGGATTCAACTAGAAGTCAAGATCAAGATAAAGTTCAAGTTCAAGAACGATCAAGATCAAGACCACTAGATTCAAGATCAAGCTCGAAGCCCTTGGATTCATCTAGAAGTCAAGATCAAGATAAAGTTCAAGTTCAAGAACGATCAAGATCAAGATAAAGTTCAAGTTCAAGAACGATCAAGATCAAGATCGTCGGATTCAAGATCAAGTTCGAAGCCCTTAGATTCAACTAGAAGTCAAGATCATGATAAAGTTCAAGTTCAAGAACGATCAAGATCAAGATAAAGTTCAAGTTCAAGAACGATCAAGATCAAGATCGTCGGATTCAAGATCAAGTTCGAAGCCCTTAGATTCAACTAGAAGTCAAGATCATGATAAAGTTCAAGTTCAAGAATGATCAAAATAAAGACCGCCAGATTCAAGATCAAGCTCAAAGCCGTTGGATTCAATTAGAAGTCAAGATCAAGATAAAGTTCAAGTTCAAGAACGATCAAGATCAAGACCACCAGATTAAAGATCAAGCTCGAAGCCCTTGAAATCAACTAGAAGTCAAGATAAAGATTAAGTTCAAGTTCAAGATAAAGTTCAAGTTCAAGATCAAGATCAAGATCAAGTTTAAGTTCAATATAAATTCAAGATCAAACTCAAGAGCCCTTGATTTATATCCAAAAAGGCAAATTAAGAGGAATCATAGAGATTGTAGCACTCGCACTTTAAATCAATAAAATGATTGTTTCGATAATTTTTTATTCTTGATTTTTATAATCTCGATGCGAATTTCACTATCTACAAATTTTGGCACACCCAGTGGGACGATCTCTACCTCTCATCTCAACTTTTCAAGCATCAAAGAATATCGAGATGACTTCCAAGAAGGTTAACTCTCAATCAACTGCCTCTAAGGCCACTAGCTTAAAATTCTCTACTGAAGTTAAAGGAATTATTGGTGTTACCTTTGGATATTTCGGAGCTGTTACGAGGAGCAAGGTTGCTACCCTAGGATAAAAAACACTTCAAGTATCATCCGCATCAACTCCTGTTTTTGGGTCTTCGACTCCAAAAGGAGAATGTACATCCCCAAATGCTTTAGAAGGAGGAAGAAGTATTTATGAAAATATCAAGAAGACATTGGCTTTCTTGAGCAATTTGGCTCTAAGAACTCTGCCACCAGGAGGAACTATGATTCAATCAACAAATCGTCTCTGCATGCATCGCGTAACGTGAGTCCACTAAAGATAAAATTATGTGACAATCCATGTTTCTCTCCTACATCTCCAATGATCATGCAAATAATGATGACTGTTGCTTCATCCCCTGAGGAACAACTTGAAAATCTAACGAAGTTGGTTAAAGGATTGACAAAGCATATACAACACCAAGAGTCTCGAATTGATAAGTCAATAGATAGGATGGAAGGACTCTTAGATGGAGAAGCGATCTATGAGCCTGGAAAGGGTGTTGAAGTTCAAGATATCGAAGATCCTACGAAGAAAGCACCGCTTGTTAATGAGATGCCAGTTTTTTCTGAAGGAATGATCCCACTCGATCACCTGAAGGAGTTTATTGAAGGCACAATCAAATATAAGTATAAAGTCTCCACCAAGTCTTCTCATATGCATGTCAAGCCATACACGACAAGAATTGATTAATTTAAACTGCATGTTAGTTATCAACCTCCCAAATTTCAATAGTTTGAGGGTAAAGGAAATTCGAAGCAACATGTTGCATACTTTGTGGAGACATGTAATAATGCTGGAACATATGGAGACCATCTTGTTAAGCAATTTTTTTTGCTCTCTAAACGGAAATTCCTTTGATTAGTACACGGATGTTGAGCCCAATTCTATTGATAGTTGGGAGCAACTAAAGCACGAGTTTCTCAATCGCTTCTATAGAACAAGGAATATAGTGAGCATGGTAGAACTCACGAACACTCGCCAAATAAAGGATGAACCGGTTATAGATTTCATAAATCGATGGAGGAATGCGAGCCTAAATTGCAAGGATAGGCTTAGTGAAGCTTCTGCAATAGAAATATGTATCCAAGAAATGCACTGGAAGCTTCTTTAAAGATATGACGCTTGTCCATGATCCTTGCAAAGGAAGAGACAAGCGGGAACCCAAGAGATGGAGCAAATTTGTGCCTAGAAATGACAACAAATAATCCATAAATGTTAATGTGTCGCCTGCGAAATTCACTATGAATGAGAGCATGAAGCAAAATGTGAGAATGACTTTCCAAGTACATTGAAATCAAAAGTCGACACCCAGGGAGATGCAAGGGAAAAAATATCCATTCTTAGATTCTAACGTTTCTGAGATTTTTGATGAGTTGCTCGAGTTAAAGCTCATTCAGTTGCCAGAAATGAAGCGACATGATGAAGCTGGAAAAGTTGATGACCTAAAGTATTGCAAGCATCACAGACTTGTGACTCATCCTCTTGAAAAATATTTTATTTTCAAGGATAGAGTAATTCGATTGGTTAACAAAAATAAAGTTGTCCTTGATGATGAGAAGGCTAGTTCTAACCAGATCTATATCACATTCGGCTTGCTTGATCCGGTCCAAATATATATCTCTGAAAAGCATGAAAAAGAGTCATTTGAACAAGAAGTTGATATAGATGGTGATGAAGGCTGGTTTCTTGTGACTAGGCAAAGACGCAACAAGTCAAGCTTATGAAAAGAATCATCTGAGCAACTAATTAGAAGGAAAATGGTGAAGAAATTGGAGAAGCAGAAATCGATCAAGCGCCCAAATAGGGCAAAGGTAGAAGTGTATCACTACCAGAAAATCTGACGCCGAATTCTTTCCAAGTTCGTTCTGCACAAAGTATACTCAAGAAAATGTCGAGAAATCATGTTTCAATGCTTATAAAGAAGAAACAATGAAGGTGCCTCCTACTGACAAAGAAGGAACAACGAGTGAATCCTCACCAAAAGTGTCTCCTAGTGACGACGAAGAAAAAACAAGGGAAATCTCGTCAATAATGTCTCTTTCATCATCTGAAAATCCTATTGAGCCTTCTTCCCAAGAAGCACATGTATGTGATACAAAAATCAAATTTACAGATATGATCTATTTGGTGAAACACTACACAATCGTCATTAGTGTATGGTGGGTCACGTGCTAGGGAAGAGGATAAATAGAATCCTAATACATGAAGGATCTAGAGTCAACATTCTACATATCCACACATTGAATGAACTCAGTATCACGACTAAAGAACTTAGTGAAAGTCATTTGTTGATACAAGGATTTAATAAAGAGGGACAGAGGTCTATATGCTCTATTCAATTAGAAATCCATTTGGAAGATTTGTGATAAAGCGCATGGATGCATGTGATCGACACAAAAACTTCACACAATATATTACTTGGAAGGCCTTGGGTACATGAGAATAGAATTGTCTCATCTTCTTACTATCAATGTTTGAAGTATCTTGAATGCGGGATTGAAAGGAAGATAGTTGCAGATGATAATCATTTCATCGAAGTTGAGACACACTTTGCCGATGCAAAATTCTTTTTGAAGGGTTATGTTGTTAAAGGGACAAAATCTAATGATGTCAAATCAATCAAGTCTGATAAGCTCACAAGAAAAAGAATCGATGCAGTTGTCGGAAAAGTAAAAGTCGACACTAGATAACTTTGTCCCATTCTTAATAAAGGGAAGATCATGTCTTCAAACAAGAAGCTGACTTCTGGGCTTCGATATGTTCCAAAAGTGAAGAAATAAGAAGGTTAATCATCTAACCTTTAAGAAAATGCATTGAGAGGGCTAACTCTTCCTCTCAGATAGATTGATTCAATAAACTTAGCTTTGAAGGTGTCAGGAAAGTCAATCGCTCAAAATCAAGTGCGAGATGTGGCACTCCCTACAAAACGCACAAGAGAAGGTTTTGATCCCAATACTTACAAGTTATTTGTGAAGGTTGTATACAGCTCTAATGAGCCATCAATGTTAGGGAAACTCCCATCAAAAGATACAACTAGGGAAGCACGTGAAGGCCTAGGCTATAGCCAATATTCGCATTTCCATAAAAAGGGCAAGCAATAACCATATAACTTTTGAAGATGATGTCACTACTCCCAACAAAAAGCCTTTTGTATTTGATCGACTTAGAGAATCGACTGCAAGAACTTTTGTATTTGAGAGGTTAGGTCCATTGAAGAAGAAGAATAACAAGAATATGAGAAGTTATCTAAAAGAAACAACGCTTGCTTCACCTATTATTCGAAAGGATTTCAAGAGTTTCATTCCTTCTAGAATCAGGCGACGAGTGGAACTTGTGGTTTCTTGTAAAGAGGAACTTAAGGCAAAATCTCACACTGTAGTTTACACCAAGGAGTGTAAGGAAGACAAAGAAAGTTTAGGCTCCTCATATCATGTTACGATCCATAATGAGAACGATGCCTTGCCTAAAATAAATATCGATGAAGAGTTGGAAGATATTGTATGTTGTTGTCATATATCTGTGAATGAGAGGAAGATGCTGGAGATGCTCCACCAGAACTGGAAAAAGGAGTGAAGACCACAATAGATCCTTTAAAGGAATTTAACCTTGGCACTTATGAATACCCAAGGCCAACTTACTTGAGTTCCTTTCTAGAAGTTGATGAAGAAATCACTTATATGAATATACTCAAAGAATATAGGGATGTCTTCGCTTAGAGTTATAAAGAAATGCCTGGCTTGAATCCTAAAGTTGTAGTCCATCAGTTGGCAGTCAAAAATGGCTCTCGTCCTCTTAAGCAAGCTCAAAGACGTTTTAGGCTAGACTTGGTTCCTTTGATAGAAAATGAAGTTAACAAACTCATTGAGATAGTCTTTATTCGTGAGGTCAAATATCCTACATGGATTTGAAGTATTGTTTCTATGAAGAAGAAGAATGGTCAAATTCGAGTTTGTGTTGACTTTAGAGATCTCAATAATGCATGCCCAAAAGATGAGTTCCCTCTTCCCATTCCAGAGTTGATGATTGATGCCACCACTGGTTATGAGGCAATGTCTTTCATGGATGGTTCTTCCGGCTATAATCAAATCCACATGGCACCAAAAGATGAAGAACTCACCACATTTCACACACCTAAGGGTATTTATTGCTACAAAGTGATGCCATTTGGTTTAAAGAATTTTGGTGCCACATATCAAAGGGCTATGCAAAATATATTTGATGACTTACTCCATAAAAACATTGAATGCTATGTTGATGACTTGGTGGTAAAGTCGAGAAAGAGGGGTGATCATTTGAAAGACTTAAGAATGGTGTTTGAGTTGCTCCGAGGATTTCAACTAAGGATGAATCCATTGAAATGTGCCTTCGGAGTTACTTCTGGCAAATTCATTGGCTTCAATCTGAGACATCGAGGACTTGAAATTGATCGAGCCAAAGTTGATGCAATTTCGAAGATGCCCGAACCTTGAAATATTCATGAGTTAAAAAATCTATAAGGAAAGCTAGCCTACTTGAGGAGGTTCATCTCAAATCTAACGGGAAGATGTCAACCATTCTGTCATCTCATGAAAAAATGTGCTCGTTTTAATTGGGACCACACATATAGCAATGCCTTCAAAAGTATCAAATCTTATCTAGCGAAACCTCCAGTTTTGGCAGCCCCTATACCTAGAAAGTCATTGATACTCTACATTGCGGCACAAGAAAGGTCTGTAGGAGCCCTGCTAGCTTAAGAGAATAGTGAAGGCAAAAAAAAACTCCATTTATTACTTAAGTAGAACGATGACGCCAAATGAGCTGAACTATTCACCAATTGAAAAGTTGTGCTTGGCACTTGTCTTCTCAATTCAAAAGATGAAGCATTATTTTCAAGCTCATGTTGTTCGCCTTATTTCTATAGCAAATCCCATTAAGTTTGTTATGTAGAAACATGTCCTTAGTGACCGACTAGCAAGATGGTACCTCCAATTCCAACAGTTTGATATTGTGTACATCTCTCAGAAAGTCGTGAAGGAACAAGCATTAGCAAATTTCTTGGGAAACCATCTGATACCGGATGATTGGGAGTTAACTGATGAGATTCTTGAAGAAGATGCGATGTCTATTGAAATTCAATCTCCTTAGAAAATGTACTTTGATGGGGATGCACATCGTGGTAGAGCTGGCGCTGGCATGGTGTTCATCACTTCACAAAAAGAGATTCTACCATTCTCCTTTACTTTGAAGCAATGTTGCTCCAATAATGTAGTTGAATACCAAGCGTTGATACTTGGACTTGAAATGGCCATCGACATGAAGCAATTACACTTACAAGTCTTTGGTGACTCTCAGTTGGTGATCAATCAACTCTTGGGAAGTTATGAAGTGAAGAAGCCAAAATTGCGCCCTTATCATGATTATGCTTAAAAGTTGATAGGATGGCTTGGAGATATAACCCTTCAACATGTGTGTAGAACGGAAAATAAGAAAGGTGATGCTTTGGCTGCCCTAGCTTCAACGCTAACCCTTCTTGATCAGACGCATGTGATTATTTGTCAAAAATGGATGGTACCACTGATGTGAGGCCAAAACATATATATATTTATTATTATTTACCTCATATTTATTACTTATATCTGCTCTTTCTGAGCATTATTTTATGGAGTGTGCTAAATAGTGTATTTTATTTGTAGGAGTAAATTGGTGTAAAGTTGAAAAAATTTGAAGCTAAAACGAATTAAAAATGGAGGATTAAAGAAGGAAATTAAGCAGGCAACTTAATGGATTAAATTCAATATAACTTAATGGATTAAATTCAATATAATAATATATAATATACAAGAACTGCATATTGCGAATTGTGCACTGTATAGAATACATGCTGCCAAGTGTCAACTAATCAAGTCCCCCTCAATTTTGAGGCGGTTCACGCGTACAACTGGGAATCTAATTCCGCTTGTTTTTGGTTTCTCAATTTATTTTGGACTCGGTTATTTTATTTAGGATTTTCTATATCTATAAATAATCCATAGAAATAAAGAGGAGGGGATATCAATTAGAGGGCATCAAAATATAAAGTTGTCAATACTTTTTAAGATTCTTTTCTTCTTATTTTCTTAGAGATTAGTAGCTAAAGGCCCTTGTTTTGGGGTTGTGGCTATGGGTAATTGTTGAACATCAATTGTTTTGAATTAATTCTTGGTTATTATTATAAGTTATTTTTATATTCTTGTTTTAGTATTTTATGCTTGATCACCATAAGGTAAATCTATTGTCTATTCTTAAAATCGAGAGAGGAAAGGGTAGATAGACCAAATAATATAGAAAGGTCGATCATCCATTGAGTTGATGTGTGTTCAGGAGTGACACCCTAACGAACAACTTGCTTGGTTACAAGATAGGATGAAATATAAATGCTTGCTAGTTAGGCCTATCTATCCCCACTCAACGAAGTAGTTAGAACAACTAATTGGAGTTGGCAACTAGAGGTCGAGATACCCGACTCATACAATTAATCTTGTAAACCAGTAACTTAATAACCGAAATTAGTTCATGCATGAGATGTGATGCATGAAACCCTACGCATTCCGCAGCCCTGGAATTTTTCAATTATTGTAAGCAATCTTATTATTTTATTCCTGCATTCTTTTCTTTTGGCACTCTTAAATAAATAATTAAACCAATATAATTTAGTAAAATAGTTAATTGACAAGTCATTTGGGTTCGATAATCTGGTTCTTTTTAGAGCCATTATATTACTTGCGCGTCCGCATACACTTGTGTGTGCAATTGGGAGAAATAAATTTTTGGCGCCGCTGCCCGAGCCTTTGAAATTAAATATTCTTCTAGGTTATACTTTTTTATTTATTTATTTATTTGTTTATTTATTTTGATACATAATTTATTTTTTTACAAATTCATACTTTTCTTGGGATGAACACGAATGAGGATTATTCATGTGTGGTAAGACCTTGTCCCTATTGCAAAGGAGCTCACTTTTGGCAATAATGTAATTATATTCCCGAGGGAGAATTGGGTGCACCATCTCTATGCTGTGAATTTTGTAGGGGGTTGTGCGTCGGTTGCACCGTTTGTTGCTATCCTACTCCAAAACCATATCATGATGATGCTAATAATCTGTATTCCTTTGATAGTATGTAATCTTGCAGAAAATTAATAGAGGAATATGAAGAGTGCCGTAGGAGAATCATATGTGTGATGTCACACCTTATAGATAGAAAAATGAAGCACTTTCAAGAGGTTAAATGTTTTTCTTGCATACCCAGAACTTAAGCAATGAATTAAATGCAAGGGTTACTGTGTTTAATGCTCAATAATCCAATTATGAGTTTTGTGATACTGAAAAGGCACTCAAAAGTCAAATTGAGGATCTAAAATGGGAGGAGATTCAATGCAATCAGACATTTCTTGAAGATGCCACATTTGAGAAAGAGTATAAAAGTGACCATGTTGCAATTGGTGTAGGTTTGGAAGAGGGACGTATTGGACCCCATTCAAATCCCTTTTCAACATTATTTTTAGATGTTGATGTATCATTCGAGTCATCTGAACTAATGGAGAACTGTATAGATGAGGAACAAGGCCCCTATATCCTAAGGTTTTCTAGTTCACGTAGACAAACAAATATTCCTCACATAACGGCCAAGAAGTGCAAGAAGTGACATATATTACTTGGTTCTTTTATCTTTATACCACCACCCCTTGAGAGGAGCAGAAAAATAGATGCAACGTTAGGGGTACAATTCATAAGTTCAAAGTGGAAAGAAAAGTGGTGAACTTACTTTTGTCGTGTCGTGACGTTAAATTAGGCGTTTATTGGGAGGCAACCCAATTTATAGTGTAACTTCTTATTTTTTTTAGTGTCATTTTTGTGTTATTTTTTCAGGTTTTGGAGAAGTTTGAGTATCCGAAACTTGGATATAAGGAGCACGTTTGATCTTAAGAGTGGGGTGACAACCCTTGATGAAAATTGAGAGAACATGCTACTAGCTAGGCCTAAAGGCCTCTGGGAGTTTTTCTAACCCTTGTTTTAAATTTTATGTGATGCTTTGGAGACATAACATCTTTTTAAGTGTGGGGTGGAAGAATGATTCCTAGTTTTACTGTTTTATTGAGTCTTTTGTTTTTTAGGATGGATTCCCTGGCTTTTGTTTTCAGTTCTTTTCCTGAGGATAGTCCCTTTGAACTGAGTGTACTTTATTTTTTTAGGAATAAGTTTTATTTAAATATTTTTTTGAGAGAAAAGAAAAGACCATTTTGAGTGGTGTGATACTTGCTATTTAGGCCTAATTTTTTAGTAGTACTTTCTTGTGAATGCTTGATTGATAAGGAAATTACAGACTCTTCGACACCTTAGCTCATGGTTGTGACTTCGTATATATTTTATCTTATTTTATGGTTTGTTATGATCATGTCTCTCTTAGAAGTGGAATTGATCCATCTTGATTAATACTTGTGCATATGTGTGGTAAGATTTTATTTATTCTATGTTTTGCATCTTAGTCTAGAACTTGCCTTGCATGTTATTGAAGTGAAATAAAAGTGTTGCTTTGTTTAGGAGATGATAATAGACTTTCTTTGATTTGTCTTGTAAATTTTAGTTTTTTCAAATAAAATATCCCTAGTATTGCTCCATTGAGCCTTCTAACTTTGATTTTGTTCTAACCTACTTAATTGAGCTGAATCCCTTTTATTGATACCGTTAGTTTTGATCCCAAAGTAATCCTTAATGCACTATGTTAAGATGAAAAAGTGGGAAAAAATGGTGAAAATAGATAGGATGAAAATGCTTGATTTTGTGGTAACGAAAAAAAGAGGTAGAAGAATGATGCCCCATAAGTCCCTAAATATGTGATTGGCCCTGATCCCTTGGACATTGTGTACTTCGAATAAGGTTAAAAGCCTAAGTTGAAGGTGGCTAATTCGGAGATTACCTTTACAATGGCACTGGTCCTTACAAGAACAATGTGCACCTTAACTCGTGAGAAATTCATAAGTTGAGGGTGGCTATTGTTAAGTGTGAAAAAAAAGAAAAAAAAAGAGAGAAAAAGGGGTGTGTAGAAAATAAGCGCTCAAGAGAAAGAAAGGGCAAGGCTTTAAGTACGATTGGGAAAATATGCAGAAAGGGGGACCAAAGGGAAAGAAAAAGTTGTGAATGTAGAAAGAAAATCAAAACATGTGCATTAGGGAGGATGAGTCACTAATTTTACCCAAATGTATCCTTCCTTACCTCAAGCCTACATTACAACCCGTTAAAGTCCTATTTGATTCTATTTAAACATGCTTAATTAGTGGAGATGTACATAATGGGCAAGTCTATGGTTCTTTGGGCATACATGTGAATTTTATTTCTGAGTGCGAGTTGTTATTTGATGCTAAGTCCTTAATTTATATTCATTCTTTTGAATTGAGTGTGTGGACTATTTCTTTTTGTGATGGCACTTGTTTCATGATAGATATGTGATTTTATTAGCTTTCTTTGATGAGAGTAGGGGAGCAAACTTAAATTTGATGAGTTCAAAGTCCTTCCTTGAGGTGAGGACGTTAGAGGTTTGTTGTTTATTTGGATGTCTTGCATAATGATTGAGAAGTGTACTTGCTGTTTTAAAATTGGTATATGGCCTAATTGTTTATATTAACCAAAGTGATGACATTCCTAGTTTTATTTTTTTGAGATGAGCTTTAATGTTTGCTCGAGGACGAGCAAAAGTTTAAGTGTGGATGTTGATGTGAGGCAAAAAATATATATTTATCATTATTTACCTCATATTTATTATTTATATCTATCCTTTTTGAGCATTTGTGCTAAATATTGCATTTTATTTGTAGGAGTAAATTGGTGTAAAATTGAAGAAATTTGAAGCTAAAGCGAATTAAAGATGGAACAACTTGTTTGGTTACAAAACAAGATGAAATATAAATGATCGCCAGTTAGGCCTGTCTATCCCCACTCAACGATGTAGTTAGAACAACTAATTGGAGTAGGCGGCTAGAGGTTGAGACCTGACTCAAACAATTAACCCTGTAAACCAGTAACTTTATAACTGAAATTAGTTTATGATGTGATACATGAAACCCTACGCATGCCGCAACCCTGTAATTTTTCAACTATTGTAAGTAATCTTATTATTTTATTCCTGCATTCTTCTCTTTTGGCACTCTTAAAGAAATAATTAGACCAGTATAATTTAGTAAAATAGTTAATTGACAAGTCCTTTGGGTTCGATAATCTGGTTATTTTAAGAGCCACTATATTACTTGTGCAATCGCATACACTTGCGTGTGCAATTGGGAGCAACAACCGCCGCCAAATGAGGAAGAATATACAGAAAATGAGATTGAGAATCTCGCCATTTCTGAAGCCGCGAAGGAAGATTGGAGAAAACCCATTAGTGACTACATGTGTTATGGGATACTCCAAGAAAATCCAAGGAGAAGGACTGACATTCGTCGTCGTGCACCTCGCTTCTTTTACTACAAGGACACATTATATAGAAGATCATTTGAGGGAGTACTCTTACGATGTTCGGGAGAGGAAAAAACAATCCAAGCTCTGCAAGAAGCACACTCGGGAGCATGTGGATCACATCAATCTGGACTGAAGCTGCGCTTTCACATAAAGAGGATGGGGTATTATTGGCCAACCATGGTGAAGGATAGGTTAGATTATGCTCGAAGGTGTAATGCTTGCCAATTTCATGCAAATTTCATACATCAACATCCCGAAGAATTACACCCTACTATTGCATCCTTTCCATTTGACGCTTGGGGATTGAATGTTGTGGTACCACTACCAAAAACTTTTAGTAGACACTTGTACATTTTGGCTGCAACAAATTACTTCTCAAAATATGTTAAAGTTGTCGCTCTTAAACAAGTGAAGAAAGAGAATGGTGCAAATGTTATCCGAGTAAATATCATCTATCATTTTAGCATCCCTCGCTACATAATAGCGGACAATGGAAAGCCATTTGATAACAAGTTAATGAACAAAATTTGTGATCGCTTTGGCTTCAAGTAGTGTAAATCTTCTATGTATCATGCTGCCACCAATAGCCTTGCTGAAGCATTTAATAAAACTCTATGTAACTTCCTCAAGAAAGTTGTCTCCAAGTCCAAACGAGATTGACATGAAAGAATGGAAGAAGCATTGTAGGCATAGAGGACAACATATCACACACCAACTCAAGCAACACCATATTCACTTGCTTTTGGAGTTGAAGCAATCCTGCTACTCGAGCGTCAAGTACCTTTCTTAAGACTTTCTATTCAAAAAGGGCTTACCGAAGAAGAAAATGCTTGACTACGTCTTGTAGAGTTAGAAGCACTTGATGAAATAGGCTAGAAGCTCAACCAAACCTTGAATGTTATCAAGCTCGTCTATCCCATGCTTTTAACAAGAAGGTTCGCTTGAGGTACTTTCAAGTTGGAGACCAAGTCCTTGCAGTAAGAAGACCTATCATTACTTCGCAGAAGTCTGGGGGGGAATTTACCTCAAAGTGGGATGGATCATATGTCGTACAAGAAGCATATTCAAATGGTGCTTACAAGCTTGTTGATGCTGATGGTGTAAGGATTGGTCCTGTTAATGCAACATTCCTGAAGAGGTACTACCCTTGAAGTAAGATGATGCTCATTAACGCATGAGCTTAAACTGCAAGTTACAATGCTCTCACGACCTGAGCCTACACCCTAGACGTGGTCGGCACTCAAGAACCTTGTTAGTCCCCAAGCAAATCCTTATCTTGGTTGGCTACAAGCGGAAGACTAACTCAAGCATACATAAGCTTAAAACTAAATTAAATTCATTGAACTCCAATAGTGAATTTTAAGAAAGTCTGAACAATACTCAAAAGAAAGTAAATACAGAAAACTCTTCAACTCTGTCTATCTATGAAGCCTCTACTATTATAGAAATATATCGAGACAAGACCCACGCATCTCAAAACTACTAACTATAAGGTAAAGGTAAAGTCCTCCGGAATATAATAAGGCTTACCAAAGCTAACTAGAATATCACATAACCTCAACGAAACGCCTATTGATGATCCTGAATACCTATATCTGCATCATGAAATGATGCAGGACAAATGGCTCAGTACATGGAATGTACAAGCATGCAAGGGGAATTCTAAAGCATAAACATAAGCTTGAACTTGATAAAAAGGAAACATACTTACCTTTTCTCAACTCAAGAATAAGATACTCAACTCAAAGATATGATACTCAACTCAAGATACTCAAGGATAAAGCAACAATAAAAGATGTAATATATGGAAAACTTTTAAAACAGTAGATAATAACTCAATTGTAGTGAAGAATACAATAATAACTAAATTTGTATATAAAAATACAATATAACTCTGTGAGAGATTCTCTAACCGACAACCATCACTATGAGTTATGTGATGATACAACGTCTATGTAGCGACCCTTTCAGAAGGATACTACCACTTAAAGAAGAAATATAATTTAAAACTTGTGACATTTAAAAGAGATTAACAAAGGGCATATTGATTATAATCTAGTAGAGGAATTAGGTTCATAAAAAAATAGTTGAGGAAGTGAAGCCTGCCCATTTACACATTAATTTGATGTCAAATTGATAATGCATAAAATTTTAACTTGTGGTGGAAGAACCCTTCCAAAATAATCTAAGCCAATAACTTACGAGATTTCATGCATATATTATCCTCACACTACAAATGATATAAAAAGAATATTACCAACTTCCGAGTACCAAAATTTACCGGTTCATATTTCACACAAACATTCAAACAAATTGTAAATTTAGTATATTACAAGACTTGGATTTACACACCCCAAAAAGAACAAAACATATAGCCATACATATATTACAACCCATGGTGACATGATCAAATTAGCCTTCAAAATTTCATGTAAATGTACAACACATAGATCATGTACAAGTCCCAAAATTTATGCAAAATATAGTTGCCTATATGAAAATGTGATCTTCCTTAAAGCTCTCAAAATCTCCGTCTCCAATGGTCAGCTTCATGCATCCTCTCGAACATACCCTACGATAGATCAACTATCACTAGGCATATAGCTTAGTGGTGTAAAAACTATAGGTTCGAAGCCCTCGGATTCACCAAGATACCTTTCTCAAGCCATGAGCAGCACAATTGAAACATAATAAATAAATCAAGTAAACAATATATAAAGAGTATCAAGTTTGATATTTAAAGATCCAAATGTCAAGAACGCTCATAGCACCATTTTCCAAGGATTCAATAACAAGGCTCACCCAATATATACATCATGTTGTCACACCAAGCATACGCATGTATCAAGAATGGTAGACACCCTGTATCAAAAAGGGTCAAAGCCCAATAATCAAGAGAACCAAGAATCATATTAAAAATGGCTTTCTAGTTCGTACTTAAAATGGACAACTTCCATACTTAAGACGAACTAAAAATCCATAATCAAGATGAAAAATGATCTGAATCAAGAGGCATGCCAATAGTGACAAAGTCACAGCCATAAGAAGGACAAGGTCCCAAAAAGAGTGTCAGGTAATCAAACAATCTGCATAAATGGGCGAGTTACACAAGTGTCTTTAATGTCTTAAAGGATACTAACACGACAATGCAAAGTGACAAGAGGTAACCAAGGTACCAAGATAAACTTTCAGATAGAACAGCAGGTAACAAGAGTACAAGTACAAGTTCATACACCAACCTCAGTGCTTTAGCATAGAAACATTCCAGCACAACTTCAAGAGTTTAAATCGTAGACCAACCAACGTATCAAGCTCCTCAACTTGTTCACAAGTATATACAACCTTAAAAATAAAATTAAATAACTTATTTAATTCCTAGTAGCTCAATAATGTTGACGTAAAACAGAATTATCATCACAAGTTAGCTTAGCCCGTACAAATATGACTATGCTTCCAAAACTGTAATTCTGGCCAGCCTAGTACCTTATGTCGCAACTTAGAGTTGAAAAGGAAAACGGCAAAACTGGACTTTATATCCTTCGTTAAAGATGTAGGTACATCTCTTAAGGTTTCAAATAATCAAGAATCACTGAAAAATACATTTTCTACAAAAAGATATAGTCAAAATACTAACAGTTGATCATACAGGATTTCTAATTCCGAAATCTGGATAGAACTTGTCCTATGTTGCATCCCATATTTCAAATCCATAACAACTATATTAGAGTTTTACATAAACATAGGAATTTTAGGTATATGATTATCTTTCCAAATTATATTTATTCACTCTAAATGAAGTTCTAGAGAACGAGATATGCTTAAAATACTAAACACTACCCAACTCAGAAACAAATTTCATCACTTACCAAAGGGAAGGGTGTATCTCGAATTTCAGCCAATAGGACCAAGTTTTTCTCTTGTGATTTTGAATAATAATCTATTTAGTTAAAGTTCTAAGGTTCTTAGACTTGAGTAAAACCAATTTCACTGGAGGATGTGTGAAAATATAGTCACAAAAGTGATGTTTATCACTTGTACATCTGTCACTAAAAGGGGCAGCCCAAACAACAAGTGTGCTGCCCAAAATGCATACATAGATACCTATATGTATATCCCTCACCTCCCTTTCCAGTTATAGATAATTATAATTAGAATATTACGTAAATACCCCAATACAATCTCTTAAATTCCGATCACAATTTATGTTAAGCAATTTGCAAATGTCACAAAATTCCAAGTTCCTAGAATGAGAATCTGTAGTAATTAAGGAATGGTGTATCGACATGCAAATCTTGGTTTTAGTATTAGGGGGTATTACAGTCTAGCCCACGCTGCCAGAACTGTCCTATACTTTGTCGCGGTATAGAACCCACTACTAAGTGGATCTACTAGTCTATGCTAAAAAGCATTAAGGAATCATTTAAAAATTAAAGTATGATCCTTTCTACCCACGTTGATTACATGGTTTATGGGGGTTGTGAGTTGTATGAACTCTCCCTCATATCGATGCTCAATACTACTCTCAAGATATACTAGCTCATATGTTGAAAAACATAACTCTTTCTGTGTTTTGAGATTATTACTCAAAATTCTTTCTCTTAAAAGAGATGCTACTCAAACTGCTCAAAACTCTTTTGGAAATCTCAGTTTCCACTCATCTTAAATGTAAAAACATTTACTCTTGGGAATGCTTAGTTTCCATATATCATTTTAAAGAAAATGAACTCAGCTTTACTCTTCCTCAACTCAGTGCTCAAGTCTTTAAAACAAGTTTTAAAACAATTTGTAAAAAGACTTCTTAAAATAAGGTTCATGCCGAATTATGGATGTGAACGACTCAATTCAAGGTTTATAATAACCATGCATAGAACTCAATACTTGGAACTCAGCAACTCCATAACTCAAGGAGTCAATGATACTAGTCATCTCAAGAATGCTCGACTCAGAGGGTTCATGCGAAATTATTGGCATGAACTACTCAACTCAAGGACTCAATGATAGTTCTCATCTCAAGACTACTCGACTCATATGGTTCATGCGGAATTATGGGCATGAACTACTCAACTCAAAGACCTTCATAGGTAACATGTAGTAGCCCCATGATTAGGAATATAATCCCAAAATGATTAGGAACTCAATACTCAAGACTTAGAACTTGAAGATACTACTCATCTCAAAGATACTCAACTGATGGAGTTCATGCGAAATTATGGGCATGAACGACTCGACTCAAAGGTCTAAATAACAATATGGAACTCATGTATACGACTCTTCTCATTCTCATACTTACTTCCTCAAAACTCAGTTTAAAACTCAAGCGTTGGCTTTGAAAAACATCTCAAGATTTATAACTCAAAATATGGTTCATGCTGAATTTTAGACATGAACAAATCAACTAAAGGATCTTAATAAAATATAGAAACTCAAACCTTGAATTGAGTTGTTCACATCCATAATTCGGGAAAGAACCCTAGATTACACTTGAATAAACATGAACTCAATGAAGCTAAATCTTTAAACAGGAAAACTCTTCAAATTTGATCTAAGCCTTCATACAATGAAGCTCTTTAAATTCAAGATAAATCTTCAAGTGGAAATGCTCCTAGACGCATGAGGCTAAACTGCATGCAACAAAGCTCTTCAAATTTGAGTTAAATCTTCAAGCTAAAATGATCCTTGAAACACAAGCTTAAATTATATGTCTCAAAGCTCTACCAATTTGAGCTAAATCTTCAAGTTGAAATGCTCCTCGAAATATGAGCTTAAACGATATGTCACAAAACTCTTCAAATTTGAGTTAAATCCTTAAATTGAAATGCTCCTTGAGACGCGAGCCTAAACTGTATATCATAAAACTCTTTAAATTTGAGCTAAATCTTCAAGTTAAAATTCTCCTTGAGACACGAGCCTAAATTGTATATCATAAATCTCTTTAAATTTGAGCTAAATCTTCAAGTTAAAATGCTTCTTGAAACACGGGCATAAACGGTATATCATAAAGCTCTTTAAATTTGAGCTAAATCTTCAAGTTAAAATGCCCCTTAAGGTACAATTCTAAACTGCATGTCACTCCTGGCCCGCAAGAGTATAAATTGTGTATGACACATAAAAAAAACACTCTCCCAAAACTACGTTGTGATTTGATCCTCTTCATTGAGGTACGTAGGAGCTTAGAACCATATTCTAAGTTCAGTTGCATGAGTGTCAAAAAACCAAATGTTCCCACTCGATCTATCACATGAAAGTTAAAGCTATGAGAAATCTTTCATAAAACTTCAGATTTGCACCAAATGGTGGTGACTCAATGGGAGCAAACCCCTATGAATAAAAGTTGTTTCAAGATGAAGTCTTCAAATTCTTCAAGTATAGTCTTTGAAAGATAAAATATCTCGACAAGACTTGAAGAATGGGGCATTTGTAATTATTTAAAATTTATTAAATATAAATTTATAAAGTGATTCGGATTATATTAAATTCATGAATGAATATATTAGTCCAAATAAATATTATGGATTAATATAATTGAGTTAAATATTTAAATCTAACAAATATGGATTTAATTAAAGTCCGCTCCATAAAACTCATATGACATGTCATTTAAATCTGATTGGTCGAAGGAAATCCTATTCTTATAACAACTCCTCTATTCTAAAACTACAGATAGGGGTCCTCATAATTCTGAAAAGGAACCAAGAATTCTAACAAGAAGCTAGAGAAAGTTCGTGGATTAAAAGTCACAGATTTCTCTACAAGTTCAAGAATTCTAACAAGAAGCTAAAGAAAGCTCGTGGATCAAAAGCCATAGATTTCTCTACAAGTTCAAAAATTCAAGATTTCAAGCGTACAAGTTCAAGAACGATCAAGATCAAGACCGACAGATTGAAGATCAAGCTCGAAGCCCTTGGATTCAACTAGAAGTCAAGATCAAGATAAAGTTCAAGTTCAAGAAAGATCAAGATCAAGACCGCCAGAGTCAAGATCAAGTTCGAAGCCCTTGGATTCAACTAGAAGTCAAGATGACGATAAAGTTCAAGTTCAAGAACGATCAAGATCAAAACCACCGAATTCAAGATCAAGCTCGAAGCCCTTGGATTCAACTAGAAGTCAAAATCTAGATAAATTTCATGTTCAAGAACGATCAAGATCAAGACCGCCGAATTCAAGATCAAGCTCAAAGCCCTTGGATTCAACTAGATGTCAAGATCAAGATAAAGTTCTAGTTCAAGAACAATCAAGATCAAAACCACCAGATTCAAGATCAAGCTCAAAGCCCTTGAATCAACTAGAAGTCAAGATCATGATAAAGGTCAAGTTCAAGATCAAGATCAAGATAAAGTTCAAGATCAAGATAAAGTTCAAGATCAAGATCAAGTTCAAGTTCAAGTTCAAGATCAAGTTCAAGTTCAAGTTCAAGTTCAATATAAATTCAAAATCAAGCTCAAGAGCCCTGAAATTATATTCGAAAAGGCGAATTCAGAGGAATTATAGAGATTGTAACACTTGCACTTTAAATCAATAAAATAACTATTGCGATAATTTTCAGTTCTTTATTATTATTATCTCGACGCGAATTTTATTATCTTCAGATATATCATGATTTGTACTTCTGAAATTATCCTGGTTAAGTTACTACAGAATGAGCACCATGAAGTTAAAAAAAAGTATAATAAAGATCTTCGATCTGAAATTTTTATATTCATGGATTGAGCAAATTCATTTAATTAATGTAACCAATTAGTTTAGTTTTTATATAGAACCACTACAGACTAATTTTGACGTATCTATCTATCTTCCATTTAAGATCCTAATATTTAAGACTTTAAAAATAATATTTTTATCTTATATAATTTTATTTAAATACTGGTAAACAAAATAAATAAATAAAAAATTTAAAATTATTAAAGAAAGAGGTCCAAGTCTTTTTAAATGTATTTATATATAAATTTGTTCTTTCATGCAACTTTATTGATTGACGTGAGACTGACGTGCTCATAAACAAAACTTGTAATTACAAAAGAACCAATATCTTTTTCATAAATGTCAACCCTGTTCTTTGTGACGTAATCTCTTACGTTTGCACATGCCCACCAAGCCACTCTGCTTTAAATGCATTGTATTATATCCTTGAAAACAATTTTTCTGCCTCGCAAAGTAAAGGTAAGATTTGCGTATACGTTATCCTCTTCAGATTCTACTTATGCAATTGCTCATTTTTGTTCTTTTTTTTTGGTAGAAATTAAACTTTTGTTATTCGATTGGAAGTGTCCATATTTAAGACAAAATTAATTTTATTTGAACATTCAATTATTATAAAAGATAACCAATTAAAAAATGATTAATGACAGAATATATAGATTGGGATCCCGTGAAGTATTTGACATTTTTTATTTGCAAAAATGATCAAAATAGTCTTTAATCAACAGAGGCGAACCCAAAATTTAAAGATAGGAATGCATCACTAAAAGTGGCACAAGGGTAAGATTAGAAGTGGCTTAAGGGTAAGGTTAGCAAAGCGTAGGACTTTAATTATGCAATGAAAAAGTTACCGGGTGCATGTGGATCCGCCTCAATTAATCAATATATTAAAATTGATTTATTTTGATCCTTGATATATGTACCGTAACAACTATGGTCGTTAATGTTTACAAAAGGTGAATCATTTTGGTCCTTGCTTTCAAAACTAAAAGATTTGTGAAAAGATTCCATTGGGTTTAACCTTCTTTCATGTGGCTAATAGAAAATACATTTTTAGACAATCCAACTCCAATTATATAATTGTCTGCTTTTTTTGTAATTATTGAAATTGGGCATCATTTCAGTATTTTTGTGTATCATTTTAATTTTAGGGGTATCAATTATTGTTGTCCGATCCCTTCGGGTATGAAAAAAAAGGGTACAAATTATTGTTGTATATGTGGTTATTGTTAGAATTTTATTATTTTTACGTGTGTCTCAATTAATATAAAGGTCATAATTAATATTTAATTTTAAAAAAACAGGTATCATTCGTACATTGATTATTTGATGGGCATATCAAATTAAATTTTAACCTGATAAATTGATTCTCCTTCGGCCTATTAGAATTACCACATATATATTTTTTACACAATTTCATAGTTGACGATTGTAATAGTTAGGTCAAGAAGATAGAAACTTGTGTTTGCATCTAACACCTCCTCTCCTCTTTATGACGATTGTGGTAGTTAGGTCAAGAAGGTAGTTGAGTAGGTTCTTTAATATATATCACAACCAAGTACAAACATATTGTTTAAGCTTCAAAAAGACTTTATTTCTAGGTCTCTTTTGGGTGAAATAATTGTATAGTACATTAGTAGAAAAAGGATAATCAAAAGCATTTTAATCATTTTTGCTAAACCAAAACTCTACTTGACCACACATAATTGACCATGTTCAACACTTGCACGTAACTTACATTTTTCTTTTAGCAACAAATATGGAGCTTTGTTCACAAAGATTCAACAATCTCAAACTAATTTTACACGATCCACTAACCATTAGTAGTCATTGGTTAATTTAGAGATTAATTCTTTGTCAACCATATTAATCGAATATTTATATTGATTAAAATTCACTAGTTTTTAAGTTTTTTTTTTTTTTTTGTGTATGCGTCTTTGAAGCTACAATAAAATCTAAAGATAGCAAATCGGAATATTGATGGGTAAAGGAACTAATTAGCTTAACCCTAATATGCCACCCTCTCCATACTTTCCCGCCAAGCCATTTAATCTAAAATAATATGAAGATATTACATATGTAAATATGAATATATATTCTTTTTAAAGAATAGATCTCATTCGTATACCAGTTTTTATTTGATGAACGCATTAGATTAAGTTTTAACCTCTATTAATTAGTCCTCCTTCCGTCTATTAAAATTACCATAGATGTGTTATCTACACAATTTCATTGCTGAAGTAGGGTAAAGAAGTATAAACTTATTTTTGTATACAACACTTCCGCTCCTCTTTACAATGATGTTCTCCTCTTCCTGCATATTCTCTTAATTATATGTTTTGTTGTAATGTTACCATATTAATTTAAGAGTCTGATATGAATTAAACTTTAAGTTTATCGTTAAAGATTGATATGTGGGTTCAAAATATTTATATCTTAAGGTTAAAATTGGAGGGAAGATGGTGAGTCGGTAGGGCCAATCTATATTGAATGTAGAATTAAAGATCACATGACAATTTCAGAAATAATTAAGTTATGTACATATTACTTGAAAAAGATAAAGACATATATAATCTTGCATTATTCCTGTCTTATTGGAGTACAATAAATATTATTGTGGGTGATGAATAGTCTATTGAGGAAATGGCCCATTCATGTGCTAATTCAAGCAAATCAGTTTTCATAATAACTTTATATTTAGTGTAGATGTTAAATCGAAAGGTCACATAGCTTTCAATCATCATCTACGATTTAAGCATTTAATCAAAATTGAAAAACATTTCTTAATGTGTTTTATTAATGATATTATGCCAATATTAATTTGTCACGATACAAAAATGGATGTGATGACATTTGTCAATTTCCACCCAGACATGCCAGCTTCAACCCAATGAACGAAAGAAATGTGGAAAGATAAAGCAAGAACAAGATAAAAGCGAGAAACTTATTCATCTATTAACACCCAAAACCTGGTTGTCACGTCTACAAGTCACTAATGTAAATACATAATTCGAAAGATAATTACGAGTCTCAATATTTTTGTTTCTCAAGTAGAACAAGACATAAAGTAAAGGACTAAGAGGGTCAACCGGGATAACAAGCAGCTACCTCTCAAATCCTTGACAAGCCCTAAAATCAGTAGAAGAAGAAGATCACACAGGTCCGGGCTCGAAACCTACACAAGTCTAGAAGCAAAGAGTGAGTACCAACAACACGATACCCAACAAGCAGCCTAATAAACAAGACAACCTAGCTAGAAATTGAATACTCCTTTCATCCCAACTGAACCTTCTCAAACTACAACCTGCACACAAATCAACCCAACCTAACAGTTATACAATTCACAACTCACAAGGCTCAATATTCACATTCAACAACCAACACGATTCAAGTAAGTCAATCTCAAATGAAACGTACATCAATCACAACCAACAAGTAGATCAATATATCATAAGTAACAAAGGCATTAAGTCACATAATGAATATTTCTAAAACCATTTCCCATCGGCACAATTGTCACTAGTTGGATACATTTTCCATCAGTTTTTTATCGCATCACTAACCGGAACTATTTCCTTTCGGTTTTATATCACATAACTAGCCAAAATCATTTCTCTTCGGCTTTATATCATTTCACTGGCCGGAACCATTTTCCTTCGGATTTACATCATTTTACTTGCTGGAACCATTTCTCATCAGCTTTATATCATTTCACTATCCAGAACCATTTCCCATCAACATTACAGCATTTCATTAGCCGAAATTATTTACCTTCGGCTTTATAACACATGTCTCATCACATTGTTCAACAAGCAGTGTACATAAAAAAATTCACATCACAAGGAATAGACAACAATTCAAGCAATTCAATTCACTTCCAAGCCATTTCATCAATCAATCACATAGGGGCCACACCAAGGCAATTCACAAATCATCATCATCAACATGTTGCCTTTTTTTATTTATCCTCTCTTTATTCGTTAAGATTAATCAAGTGGAAACAATAACCCTTCACCTCATCTCCAATTACTACCCAACACACAAACAATGAAGAGAAGTAGGCAATTTTACTAGATTACAAAGCTTAAGAGATCACTTACATTAATGCAATTAATTAATCAACTCAATGCTGGTGTTTTCTCCTTCTGAACAACATTTGAAGCCACACAATCTAAAACAATCAAGTATTCACAATAATCTCTGAAAGCAACAATACCCTTATCAAATACTTTTATAATATGTCAATCAACTCGAAACCTGATTTCAAAAAGAAGATTTGAATTCGAAAATCAATACTTGAAAATGATATTCAAGGCTTTAGAAACTCATTGGTGAAAACCATTTCAAAAAAAAAAGATCAAAATTAGTTCACAATCTCCATTTTAGTTTAGAACTTGAATTCTTGAGAAATCAAGTCATTTGCCAATGAAATTATCAAATTTTGATGTTAGAATCCATAGATAATCAAAGGGAAATGAAGTTTTAGGATCATAAAAGCTTACCCAATAGATTTAATGCAAGAAATCTCTTCAAAATATTGCCTCCAACGATTTTCCAATCTCAAAAATGAAAAATGAGGGTAAAACCCCAAAATTTCAAGTCCAAAAACCCGTGCTTAAGCGAACTCCACAAAAAATCTTGGGCTTCGATTTCGCGAATCAGTCTTCGCAGAAGCGAAAGTCACGATTGTGAATAAGCTTTTCACGATCGCGAAGATCAGCCCACCTGGACCTTCGTGAAAGCAACCTGTTCCTCGTGATCATGAAGTTCAAAAAATCGATCAACCTCTTGAAATTGCGAGGCACACCAGGTAATAGTAAACCAATTAAAAATCATTGAAAGGACCATCCAAATTTTTTTGGAACCCCGTAAACACAAACTATACATGCAAATTGATCAAACTCAACATTCAATAGACCCATCTAAAGATGAATCAGAGGTCTCCTTGACCTGACATTTGTGAAAACCACAAGAAACTAACATAACACCTAAAAAGGTTAACTCAAGTTCGGGATGTCTCAAAAATCAACCAAGACCTCACCTAGGCCTAAAATCATCCTCTGAATCCAAAGGAACTCTCAAAATTTTATTTCGAGCATCCAAACCCCAAATGTTGACCAAAGTCACCCAAAGGCTAAAATCTCAACAATTCCCAACTTAGGACCTCAAATCCTCAAAATCATTCAGAAATTGAAATCGACAGCTTTACATGACCGTATTCCATATTCCACAACTCATGAAATTGAAGAAATTCTATTTCGATGTTTGAAACTCAGACTCTGAAAACCACTTTTAAGCAACTTTAGCCTTTCCAAAACCAAAAACTTACAAATTTCTCAACTTTTTACTCAAAGCTTGGAAACCTATTTTCAAAACTTAAACATAAAAGACTCAAGGTAGATATTGGGAGGACAATATAGTAATTTAACAAAGATTCCAAAAGTGAAAAACTGCATCATTACATTATGCACCACTAAAAACCATGTTCATACTCGAACACAAAGCAAAAGAAAGTACCTAAAGCCTCGAAAAGTTGAGGATATCTGGAAAGCATATCTGACTCTATCTCCCAAGTCGCCTCACCAACTTAACAATGATTCCACTGCACCTTCACTAAAGCAATCACTTTAGTCCTAAGCTTTCAAATCTTCCTATCCAAAATGGCTATAGACTCCTCCTCAAAAGAAAAGTTGGACCCAACTCAACTGAATCAAGAGAAATTACATGGGACTCATCTGGCATGTACTTCCAAAACATGGAGACATGAAACACAAGATGAACATCTAACAAGCTAGGTGGCAAGGCCTACTTATAGGCCACCTCTCCCACACGACTCAAATTATCAAACAGTCCAATGAATCTAGGGCTAAGCTTTTCCTTCTTTTCGAACCTCATCACACCCTTCATCAGTGACACTCAGAGCCAAACATGATCACCCTCTATGAACACTAGAGCTTGAACCCTCCGATTTGCATAAATCTTACATAGACTCTGAGTATTCAACAATCTACCCTATATCATGCGGACCTGCTTCATAGCATCTTAAGAATATCTATATCCAAATAGTCATTCTAAGCTAAATCAAACCATCCGATCGGAGATCTACACCGTCTATCATACAACACCTCAAATGGGGCTATCTGAATGCTAAAGTAATAACTGTTGTTATAGGAAAACTCTGCTAAGGGAAAATATTGATTCCATATTGCACAAAAATCGATCACACAAGCTCGAAACATGTCCTTCAACACCTGAATCATCTGCTTAGACTGATCATCTGTATGAGGGTGGAAAGTTGTACTTATATCTAACTGAGTACCCAAGTTATGTTGTAATGCCTTCCAGAAATGGGAAGTGAACAATGAATCTCTATTAGAGACAATAGAAACTAAGACTTCATGTAGTCACACAATCTGACTGATATAAAGCTAGACTAACTTTTCTACTGTATAATTCACCTGAATCGGGATGAAGTGGGCAAACTTGGTTAGCCTGTCAACAACAATCCAAATAGAATCATAACCACCCATGGTGGTAGGTAGACCCACGACAAAGTCCATAGTTATCAGTTCCCACTTCCAAGCAAGAATAGGTATCCTCTGAGATATACCCCAAGTCGTTGGTGCTCACACTTGACCTGTTGACAAGTCCAATACCTAGAACAAAAAATTGCAATATCCTTATTCATTCCACACCACCAATAGTGTTGGCTCAGATCATGGTACATCTTCATAGCTCCTGGATGGATAGATTATTGAGAACAATGGCCTTCTTAAGAATCAATCTAGTCAACTCGCTCATCTTGGGTACAAAAATCCTACATCTAATCCTCAAAACAACATAAGAACAAAGGACAATATCCTTGGCTTCCCCTCTTAACATTTTGTCTTGAATGGGACACAACTTATCAGCATCAAACTGGTTCTCACGAATCTTCTCAAATAAGGAAGAACAAGCCTCTATGAAAGCAATCAAACCACTGTTCTCCTCAGAAATTTGTAATTGAACAAGACTGTTGGCTAACCTTTGACATCTCCAGCCAATGGTCTCTCCTTAACACTAACAAGACTCCCCAAATTAGAAGTCTTCCAACTCAAGGAATTGACCACCACATTGCTCTTCCTCAAATGATATAAGATGGTGATATCATAGTCCTTCAGTAGCTCAAGCCATTTGTGTTGCCTTAAGTTTAGGTACCTCTGACTAAAGATGATCTAAAGACTCTGATGATCAGTGAAGCTCAAAGAAGGTAGGCGTGCAGTCTCAAACTTCACATCCTCCAAGTCCGCCAGATCATCATAAAATGCAACATCATGCACCCATATCTGCTCCTCATTGGTCTCTGCATCCGACTCAGCAACTGCTACATCATCCCTATGTACATCTCCGGTGGTAGCCGGAGGAATCTCTGAAATCTCAGGAGCGTCCAAATCATCTGTAGCCTTTAGTAGTGAAGTGAAGTCAGTAGACTTTAGATAGTCTACGTCTTTCCTCAAATCTGTTACCTCGACTTTCAAAGTCCTCACCTCGGAGGTCTCCCTTTGCCTACTCTCACAAGCCTCTACTCTCGTGGTGAGACTGTCAATAAAAGTTTGGAGAGGGGTTAGTGCAGCCAAAATAGCAGCAGCCTCAATCATCCAGGGGACATATTTCTCTAGCCGGGTCGCCCTCACATTAGTTGAATGGGCCAGATGCCCTATCTTTAGGATCATCTCCTGAGTAATCTTGGCTGGCTGGGATGAGGTGGAGGTACCCGGGACTTGTGAAAGAGTAGAAGGGGAAGAAGTACCTGAAGGCTCGAAGGTTAGAGTAGGCAAAGATACCTCTGCAGGTATAGAATCGATGCCCACCTCTGGGGATGTATCTACCAGAGTTTCTCTCCTCCTGGCAGCCTTCTCTCGAATGTACTCAGCCTCAATACGCCGGATTTCAGTGGAGGAAGAAGAGGTAACCTCAAAATCTCTCGCATTATCCTGGGATACTCCAACTCGCCAGCATAACTCCGTGATCAAAACTGGGAAAGGTAAGGAAGTCTGCCTCTTCTTGGTCCTCATGGCCATCTCCTGCTCAATAAGGAGTCCCAGGTCGATGCTCATCTGGGATATGATAGCTCCAAGAAAGGCTGCCTTAGGATGGCGCATAATGGAATCGTTCTGGTATGGCATTATGGTGCTGCTAATGAAACAAAACCAGAAATGAGCAGCAATACTCAAATCCCTCTTCTCTATGGGGACCCCTGCTCGATCCACCTCGGGATAGTATAAAAACTCAATGGAGCCAACCAGACCTTCAATTCATCTAACGACTGAGCGACAGGTAATCCATCATAAGGACGTGTGGAATGCAGAGCTCTATCTAATATAATGTTAATGTACTCACTATTGCACTCGACTTCCTTTCCTCAGACCATGATCGATTTAATCGGTCCGAACTCGCTTTCCTTCTTCTTGCTCTTCAGAACTAGGTCACCATAAGTTGTATAGAACTCCCAGACCCATGAAGGAATATAGGGTCCTCGGGGCCTGGTGAACGTCTCAAACTGGTGGAAGTGGAAGGTGTCCCTCACATCGGAGTATTTTCCCTCAAGGCTCTCTATAGATAATAAATTCTCCACCAGAATCATTTGAAATCCGTCACCTTTCAACCTATTGAGAAGCCTAGGAGGAGAGATGATTGGTGGCACTGGAGCCACAGGATGTGTCGAAACTGGCACTGAGTCTTCTGGTATGGTACTGGAGGGACTCTAGCTGAGTAAGGTTGAGATCTAGCACATATCTCATCCCGTCGGGATTGCAAAGGCTGGTCGTCCTCAGGCTCAGATAAAGCAGCCTGGGAGTCAGCAGTCACCCTGTTAGATATGGGCCTCTTTCCCTTGCCTTTGTCTATTGTGATGCCCTATACTCTTTTCTGGGGTGGCATGTCAATGTTTGTTATTACCATGCCTTCAAAACATTGGGAAGAAGTTAAAAAATCATTCAATCAAACGCACTTAAAAATAGTTGCAGACAGACTCGCCGAACCGGTCGGCGAGTCACCAAATCTCTTGGCGAGTAAGATCGTGCTTGCTGAAAGGATTTGCTCAAAAAGATCTCAGACAAATGGCATGTCAGCGATGGGAAAGGCCTTTTGGCGAATTGTCGACAACATTCAGCGAGCAAAGATTAGCCCGTCGAAAGTTACAGTGCAAAAAGGGTTCAGGGGTGCAGACAAAGGGTGATCAAGAAGACTTTCGGCGAGTCACCGAGTGCCTTCGGCAACCTCAACCTTCTCACCAAAAGATACAGAATCAAACTTCAAGTACAGCATGAAATTAAAGGCGAGATGGGGAACTTTGGCAAACTGTCGAGTGGTTCAGCGAGCTCGACCCAGCTCGCCAAACGACCCAATATGCCTACTTTTAACCCAGCTTCTCAAATTCAACCCCACAACCCCCGAAAACAAAATCAAAACATGCACTCATCAAATTAAAGTAGACCCAATACACCCATTTCCCCAAAATACTCAGAATTCTCTCGATTTTGTCAAATTTGGCCATTTGACGACTTTTGCCCTTACGAATGAGGTCAACCCGCTCTATCATTGGGAAAATTACATCATTTGGCATAACTACGGGTTTCTTAGACTTCACCCAACTAGATCTAACAACATGCAAGTACAACCCCACAAGATTTAATCAATTTTAAGGCATAAAATAATGGGAATTCAACATCCTAAGCCTTTCGGGCAAGGATATCGAATTTAAAACAGGCATACACATAAAAAATTAAGATCAGAGAGGCCCATCACACATCACTAAGATAAGATCATTGAAAATGAGTACAAATTCGATAAAAATAAACTTGGGGTTCGTAAAACCAACCTTAGATGCCGATTAAACAAGATTGAAATGCTAGGCGGCAAAATAATCCACTTCTAACAAACAATCAGCGACTAAAACACTCAAAAAATGCAAGAAATATAGAAACTAAAGTGCGGGTATGATTTTTGGAAGGTTAAAAGTGAGGGAAAGTGAAAGAGTTTGAAAGTTTAAACCTTTGGCCTTTAAAAATTGTTCAATTCTCACCCATTCGGCGACATTAGTTATGCTCGCTGACCCACTCGGCGACACGCCGAGTGGTCACTTGCCTCATCCAGTTTTACAGGACCTCCAGTTAATGTGCGAGTCTAAACAGTGGACTAGATCGCGATCACCGACCTGGTTGGTGATTCGCCAAGTTGCTCCTGGGTTCATCAAGTTTTAGAGACTCCAATTTAAAATTCTCTTGAGTCTAATAGCGGTCCAAGTCGGGCACGCCAAGCTATTTGGCGACCCACCGAGTGGACTTTTAGCTCGTCAACTTGCACCTTTTAAACACTTTCCACACTTTGACCTGCACTATCAACACACCATTATTTATTAAAGCAAAAATAAAGTGATAAATACTTGGGTTGCCTCCCAAGGAGCGCCTTAGTTAACATTGTGGCACGATGCAACTCCCCACTTAAGTTCCATTAGTGGGGTTTGCCTCATTTTCATAAGGCCACCCCTCTTTTCGTTTTAGGTAGAGATCATTTAGCACTTGGTCCATTTGTGACCCTAGTTGCTGAATGAGCATGGAATGAGAGGTCGTCATCTGATTCAACCTCAAGACATTCTCTCTTACCTCACTCAACACTCTGTCGTATTCTTCGACTTTGTGAAGATTGAGTAAGAGTACCTTTTCTATTTGATCACCCTCTTGTATCTTCATCTGTCAACGCTCGTGAAGGGGGATCCACTTGTCCTTCTTTTTGGACAATACCTCTAAATCCTTGACCCTTTCGGCCAAGACATCCAGCTGACCAATAAAGTTGTCAAATCTTGGTCCTTATCTTTTTATATCTTCTCTTTGTTGGTTTTTGCCACACAATCAAGGAGTTGGGCTACGGTCTCATAAAAATGTCGCATCAAACAACCCAAAGAGAGTTGGTCAGCCATTATTCTATTTTTGAGGCCAAGATCCCAGTAGAAGCATTCCAGAAGCATCTTATATGGAATTCCATGAGTTAGGCATTGTTGCAATAGGGTCTAAAACATTTGCCACAACTCATAAATGGACTCACCCTCCAATTGTCTGAAATTTAGGATGTTATCCCTAAGAATCATCAATCTCAAATGAGGGTGATCTATTGGGTCACTGTTGCTACCAAATATGCTCCAATTCTCTGTTCAAAACCGCAACACAAAAACCAAAACTAAAAATTAAGTAAGTTCAACTATAACTAACAAGAACAAAATTCAACTTAACTAAAAATTCTCAAGTAACACCACTCCCCGGCATCGACGCCATTTTGATTTCACGTATCAAGACACTTCATCCAATACTAAGTGCCAACGATCGTTAGACAGTAACATAACCCAACTAAGTGAGTTGGGGTCGAATCCCATAGGGAGTGGTATGTATTTGAGAATCAATAGAAAAGCATGAATGCGTTCAAGTCAATCATAGGTAAAAACATTTACGAATAAGAGCATGGTTCAAGTTTAGGGTGACACAAGTGTCAAATAACAGGGGATTTGCGTTCAAATATCAGCTACAACAGCAAATAACACGAAAATAACAAATATGGAGATGGGTTCTTGGGATGTGATTAGATTATGGGCTACGGTAGACAAATGGGTGATTGCAATTAACAGTGAATAAGCTAGACTTTAGTGGGGATAAACTTTCTCTCAAACAATTTATCCCGAATCAAATTGGTTTCTCTCGAACACCAATAAGCAGCAATTAAGAACAGCCTACGCTTTAGTCCATTCACTCTCTCGAGATGAATGTGTGGAAAAGTGTTTAGGACTCACTCTCTCAAGCTGAACCTATGACAACCCAATACCCACATACCATCAAATCAGTAATCTTGGTTTTAAAACTTCTCTCTCAAGCAAGCCAAAAACACGAAGGTAGAGTTGCATTTGCAACTACAACCCTTTAGATTAAGCCACAATTACTAATTGATATCACTTTTAAACAATATTTACACTATCAATTAACAATACCCAGTAGCTAAATAAACCCATAATCACATAATCACACCCCAAAAATTGGGTTTTAGCTAACCATCACAAAAAGATAGAAATCGTTACCAAATTGTGTTTCCATCAACTAGGTAAAATTAATATTGTCTTTACAAAGGTCTAAGATGAAGAATTTTCAACAACCACTTCCAATTTCTCAAAAATGGAAATCTTCAAATCTAAGGAAATATTGTCTCCAAACTCAGTTCTAAGCTCTCTAACTTGAAAACTGAACAATAATGAAAACTAGATAAAAATCTCCTAAAACTCTGATACCAAACTAAAAATTCAAACATGTATTCATAGTCGCCAAAAATCTGCTGTGAAGGACCATTCGGTGCAATAAGTCGGGATCGCCGATCCACTCAGTGATCCGCCCTTTGGTCAGTTCCATCGCCTTTTTGCTTTGGCCTTCAACAACTTCAAGTTCTGTAACTTAGGGCGATATAACATTGCATCGCGGAACCGTTCGACGACTCGCCGACTACTCTTTTCTATCACCGACTTGATTTTCTCCTTCAGGGCTTGGCACACTGGAACATTAGGCGATACCATGGCCATTTGGTGACTCGCCCAATGGTTTAGGCGATCCTCAGGCCTTCTTTTCTTCGTTCTTTCAGTTGTCTTATTCCTTTTATGCTCATTAGTGTCCATGCTTTGTTCCTCAATCCAAATACCTGAAGATCAAGGATTTACATTAGTTATTGGCACAATATATGCATTTGAGGACACTAAATCTATTAAAATAAACCCCTAAATGAGTCCAAATCGTGGACTCATCAAAACACTATCACAAAAGTATCCGGATAAGGTCAGAATTCCCAATTCTTTCACTATAAATTCTACAGGGGTATTATTGAAATCGAAAGACATCACAAGAAACTCATAATGTCCATATTAGGTCCTAAAATTTGTCATATGAATATCTGGAGACCTAATCTTCAATTGATGATAGGAAATCCTCAAATCAAACTTAGAAAACAAAGATGCACCCTAAACCTGATTAAACAAGTCATTAATACGAGGAAAAATATATCTGTTCTTTAATATTACCTTGTTGAACTATTGATAATCAATACACATCCTCATGGTTCCATTCTTCTTCCTTACTAACTGTAGGAGCACCGCAGAGAAACACTAGGGCAAATGAACCCCTTACTAAAAAAATCATGTAACTGATCTTTCAATTCCTTTAACTCAGCTTGAGCCATATGATAAAGAAGAACGGAGATAGGCTTGGTGCCCAGCTTCAAGTTAATGACATAATCAATATCCCTATCCGGAGGAATGCCTGGAAGATCAGTAAGAAACACATCATCAAACTATCGAACCCTGGGCACAAAATCTATGGGAAGTGGTTCAATACTAGTATCGTGAATGAAAAGCCAAATAAGACAAACACCCTCTATCAACTAATCTCTGAGTTCAAATGAAGGAGATAACTTTTCTAGGGTAGGACTCACTAGATCCCATCCACTTGACTCTTGGGACTCCCGGCATTGCTAAGGGCACAATCTTAGCATAACAATAAAAAATAGTGTGATGTGGGGATAGCCAATCCATATCCAATATAATATCAAAGTCTACCATTTCCAAAATGATCAAGTCTACCCAAGTATCATACCTAGCCAGAGAAACAAGACAGGATCGATACACTTGATCCACCCTAAGGACTTACCCACTAGTGTAGAAATATGAATATGCACAATTATGGTATTTGACATCATATCAAACCCAGTAACAAAATAGGTAGACACATACGATAAAGTAGACCCAAATCAAACAATACAAATACAAGTCGATGGAAAACTAGGGTTATACCTGTGATCGCAACATTAGAAGTCTCGGCCTCAGCCCTTCCTGGAAAAGCATAACATTAGCCCTCTCAGCTACAAGCACCTTAAGTAGTACCCTGACCTCCACTCTGCGGAGCTGAAACACCTCTATTAGAAGTCCTGCCTCCACGGCCCTTAGTCGGAGGCGCTGAATCTCTAGCTGGAGCAACTGAATAAGTAGGTTGGGATCCCGAGTGAGTCTCAGAAGGACACTACCAAATTAGATGACTTGGATCCCCATACCTCAAGCAATACCTCGGCACAGATAAGTGTTGTTGCAAACTAGATGACCTACCACAACCACATCGGCTATAACCATAAGATCCTCGAGTTGACTGTCCACTCTCATTTGCTGGCATAGATGCATGAACTAGCCCACGTCGTTGAAAGGAGCCACAACCAAAGTGTGAACCCTTGCCTTCAGGTGATGCACCAGAAAACTTACCAGAAGAACAGGACCTCTTGGGCTCTCCAAGCTTCTCTAAAACCATCAACTCTACCTCTCTAGTGTTGCTCACAATGGACCAGAAAGAGGCCATTCTCTAGGTGCTTTGAACACACAAGACCAAGTGAAAAAGTCAACCCTCTCACTAGCCTACGAAACTCTCCATCTCATCGGGAATAATAGTAATGGTGTGCTTGGAAAGATCACAGATATTGGCCTCATACTAAATAACCATCCAACTGCCCTGTCTCAGGTCCTCAAACCTCAGTCGATTCTCCTCCCTCGCGCTCCAAGAAATGAATCAGTCTTGGAAAGAATTGGAAAACACATCCCACTCTGTCGGGGGAGATCGAATTGGTCTAGACCCTAAAAAAGTTCTCCACTAATCTCTCACGGGTCAATGAAGCTGAAGTTCAACAAAATAAATCCCACGAACATCCACCATACCTACAACCTCAAGCAGCTTATGGTATAAAGTCAAAATCATGAGCATCCTCACTCTTACCACCTTGAAACTATGGCGGTTTCATATTTTGAAACCTTTTGTAACAATGATGATCAGTTGTCATCAAAATAACCTTAGAAGCAATCTGAACACCCATAACTAGTGTTGAAACCACTGGTGGTTGACCCTCCTGATCCTGAATACCTGGAGTCTGCTGTTGACTTGGAATCTACGTCTCTAATGCAATCTAAGAACCATGTGGTGTGCCAGTCGCACCACCTTGAGAGAAGTTCTCTAACACACCAAGCATTCTCAACAAAATCACTTAAAACAAGGGAGCTTTAAATTCGAGAGGAACCTGGTCCTTAGCAACCTCAACATATGGCTCTGGTGAAACATATATAGCTCTGCCTCTGGCTGGTTCGCTCCACGGACACAACCTCTAGCCAATTCTATTTCATGAGCATGACATCTAGCTTTGGCCCTACTTCAACCCCTAGTTAGGGTCTCAGGTATTTCCTCCCCGACTACTCTAAACAGAAGCTTGGTCCTCGACATCTGCCAAAACAACATGCAACAACTCAGTACTAAACGAAGGCAACCACGCACAATAAGAGAGAATAAACCATATGAAGTTTCCTAACAATCTTCATAGTCTCTCGAAGATAAGTATAGACGTCTCCATATCGAACCTTAAGAATATACTTAGACATGGCTTGTAAGCACTTGAGACCTATGAACTTGGGGCACTGATACCCTTTGTCACGACCCCAAAACGGATATGATCACACTTGTCCATTCCCAACAAGACAAGACAGCCTTAACCCAACGAAACGAAAGAAATGCGAAAAGATAAAGCAAGAAGAAGATAAAAGCAAAACACTTGTTCACGTATATAAGCCACTAAGGTAAATACAAAATTTAAGGTATAACTATGAGTCTCAATGTTTTTGTTTTTCAAATACAACAAAATATAAAGTAAAGGAATAAAAGGGTCATTCGGGATGACAAACATCTACCTCTTAAATCCTTGACATGCCTTGAATAAGATGAAAAGAAGAAGATCACACAGGTTAAGGCTAAGAACCTACACAACTATAGAAACAAGGAGTGAGTACCTACAACACAATATCTAGCAAGAAACCTAATAAAAAAGGTAACCTAGCTAGAAATTGTATAAACTTTTCATCTCAATCAAACTTCCTCAAACTATGACCTGCACATAAATAATTCCAACCTTACAATTCTACAATGCACAACTTACAAGGCTCAATATTCACAATTCAACAACCAACACGAATCAAGTATGTCAATCTCAAATGATAAGTTGATCAATCACAACCAACAAGTAGATCAATCACAATCAACAATTAAATCTATCATAAGTAACAGAGGAATTAAGTCACATAATGAATTCTTGTCGGAACCATTTTTTTTGGCACAATTGTCACTACCCGGAACCATTTTCGATCAACTTTTTATCACATCACTAGCAGGAACCATTTTCCTTAGGCTTTATATCACAACACTAGCCAAAACCATTTCCCTTCGACTTTATATCATTTCACTAGTCGGAACCATTCCCTCCGGCTTTATATCATTTCACTAGCTGGAAGCAATGCCCTTCAACTTTATATCATTTCACTAGTCAGAACCATCTCCCATTGACTTTATATCATTTCACTAGCCAAAACCATTTTATTTTGTCTTTGTAACACATATCTCATCATGGTGTTCAACAAGCAATGCACATAAGAAAATTCACACCACAAGGAAGAGAAAACAATTCAAGCAATTCAATCCACTTTCAAGCCATCAAGGCATTTCATCAATTAATCACATAAGGGCCACAACAAGGCAATTCACAAATTATCATTATCAACAGGGCCTCTTTTCATTTATCCACTTTATATTTGTTAAGATTAATCAACGGGAAACAATAACCCTTCACCTCATATCCCATCACTCCCCAACACATAAACAATGAAAAGAAATAGATAATTCTATTAGATTACAAAGCTTGAGATATCACTTGCCTTAATGCAATCAATTAAACAATCCAAAGCTTCCATTTTTCCCTTTCGAACCATCTCTGAAGCCACACAATCTTAAACAATAAAGTATTCACAATAAATCTCTGGAAACAACAATACCCACATCAAATACTTTTATAAATGGGTCAATCAACTCAAAACCTGATTTCAAAAAGAAGGTTTAAATTCGAAAATAAATACTTGAAAATGGTATTCAAGTCTTTAGGAACTCATTGGTGAAAACCATTTTGAAAAGGGGATAAAATCAGTTCACAATCTCCATTTAGTTTAGAACTTGTGTTTTGAAAAACCAAATCGTTTGCCTACTACAATCCCAAATTTTTATGTTAGAATCCATAAATAATTAAAGGGAAATGACGTTTTAGGATCACAAAAGATTTAGCACAAGAAATCTCTTCAAAAATCACCTCAAGGGTCTCTCAAGCTCAAAATGGAAAATGGGGCCAAAACCCAAAATCTTAGGTCCAAAAATTCTATTTGATGTCACTTAAGCAAGCTTAGTTCGCTTAAGCGAACCCCTCAAGAAAATATCAGGCTTCACTTTCACGAACTGGCCTTTGCAGAAGTGAAGTTTGTGATTACTAACATGTCATTCGCAGTCACTAAAGTCAGCCTACCTGGACCTTCGCAAATGCGACTTGTTCCTTGCGATCATGAGGTTCGAAAAAGCGATCAACCTCTCGCAATCGGGAGGCACACTAGGTCACTAAAAACCAACCAATACAAAAATCAACGAAAGCTTCCTCAAGATTTGTATAGAACCCCGTAAACACAAACCATATATGTAAATCGATTATAGTAGATTTTCAGACTCAATGAAATCATTGAAACACGAATCCAAGGTCTCTTTGATCTAACATCCGTAAAAACTATAAGAAATTAACATAACGCCTAAAAAGGATAACTCAACTTTGGAACCTCTCCAAAATAAACCAAGACCTCATCTAGGTTTAAAATCATCCCCTAAATCCAACGGAACTCTTAGAATTAGGACCTGAGCATTGGAACCCTAAATTTTGACCAAGTAACCCGTAGGCTAAAATCTCAACAATTTCTCACTTTGGACCTCATATCCTTAAAAGGACTCCTAATCTAAAACTGATTACTTTTCTAGACCAGATTCCACATTCTAGGACTGATGAAATCAACAAAAATTTATTCCATCATTTTTTTTTGGTTTAACTAGCATATATTTCATCCAAACCAAAAAAGACAAGTATAGTTCAGACAGCCTGGACAAGCTTCTCTAATTACAATCATATCCTTACATCTAAGTAAAACAAGAAAACTAATCAAGATAGTTGGAAATGTCTTGTAGACTCCTTCTCCATGATGCATTATTTCTGCCTCGTACATGTAGATGGATCACCATGTTTTTGATCAACAATTCTAGATGAAATGTTTTATTTTGAAATCAAGCACAGTTTCTAGCTTTCCACAACATGTATACCACCATTGGGATAGCACTACGTTATTTCGGCTATCCCATTTTTCTTCTTTGCTATTTGGCTCATCCATTGCATTTCATCTTCCCATCTCATGGCTTGTCTATTATGCCCCCAACCATTGTAGTACACGTCTCTAGATGTTTGTGGTAATTCGACATTCAAAGAATAAGTGTGCAAATGTTTCCATATGCAATCCATAGAACACACAATCTGGGGTCATAATGATTCCAAACTTCAATAATTTTTTAACTGTTGCAAGTCTCTTTTATATGGCCAACCATAGGATAAATCTATGTCTAGGATGTATCCTTAGATGCATTGTTAAGTGTTTCCAGACTACTTTGGGATGGTCTGACAGTAATGAGATATATATCTTATGAATTGAGAACTTCCCTCTATTTGTACACCCTGCAATTGTTGTGTTACTGTCCCATGACTATGACATGTAATCCTCATCTGCTCCCTAGCCTCCAGGACTTTCCTCACCACCCCAGATGCATTCTAGGGGATCCTTACTTGGTACATGTCCCCAGCTTTGATGTAATATCTATGAACCCATTACACCCATAAAGAATACTTATTCCTATATATATCCCATAGAAGTTTAAGAATAGTTGTTTCATTCCAAGTGCATAGATTCATCACATTTAGTCCTCATGCTGCTCCTGGTAGACAGATGTTTGCCCAAGACACTAAGGCTTTCTTTGAGACTATTACAGCACCAGTCCATAAGAAGGTTCTACAGAGTTGTTCAATTGCCTTGAATATTTTCTTGGGTATAAGGAAGATCAGAGCCCAATAAGCATGTACTCCAAAAAGGACTGCTTTAATAATTGTAATCTCCCTGCATATGAAAGTAGTTTGGCTGACCAACAAGTGATTTTAGCAGTTATCTTCTCAATTAAGGGGAGGTATGCGTTGACTCTTAGTTTTTGAGATGCTAATGGCACTCCTAGGTATCTGAATGGCATAGACCCCTCAGTGAATCCCAAGGTATCAATTATACTTTGCTTTATGTAAACAATCACCCCAGTAATGTATATGAAGCTCTTTTCTATATTTGCTTGTAGACCAGATGCCTCAAAAAACTTCCTAAAGGCAGCATACATAAAATTGACTAAAATTAAATCATCCCTATAATACATCAATAAGTCATCAGCAAAACTAATGTGAATGCTCTGCAGTCTTTCACACCTGGGATGTTAATTAAAGTCCACATTTGTTGCCATTTGTTGGAGTTCTCTTCCAAGGTATTCCATAGCCACTACAAAGAGGTAGGGGGACATGAGATCCCCCTATCTAAGGTCTCTCTTTGTTGGAAAAGGTTCAGTTAGTCCACCATTCAAAAGTAAAGAATATGATACTGTAGATTTGCATTTCATGATCCAATGCATAAACTTTGCTGGAAATCCCATATTATTCATCAACTTCTCTAAGAAACCCTATTCCAAAGTGTCATAGGTATTTCTTAGGTCCACCTTTAATACACATCTAGGTAAAATCCATTTTTTGTTATAGCTTTTGAAAATTTCATGCCTGACTAAGATGTTATCATCTATACTTCTACCCTCCACAAAAGTTGATTGAGCTTTATCAACAAGACTAGAAATCACCAACTTCAGTCGATTAATTAAAACTTTAGCTATTATTTTATATAAAGTGGTGCATCAAGCAATAGGTGTGTAATCACTAACCTTTGTTGGGGCTTTGAATTTAGGAATTAAAGTTACTGTTGTAACATTTATAGCATGATGAAGCCTACCAGTCTGAAAAATGGTAGTACAGGTGATATAACATCCTTTCCAACCAGTTTCAAGTTCTTTGTAAAGAATTTAATGGGAAAACCATCCACTCCTGGGGCCTTGTCCTTGGGAATGCTCTTTATGGCCTCCATTATCTCCTTTTTAGTTACTTCATTTATGAGCTCTCTTTGTTGCATGATAGTTAAGCATGGACCACCTCTAACCATTCCAGTATTTAAACAGTTCAGTTCAACAGCTTTTGTCCCCATCAGCCCTTTGATGATTGATATAAACTCAGCTTCAATTTGAAGAAGTTATGTCAGCTTTAGACCAGTTTCTGTGCATATGGAGGTAATAGTGTTATGACTAGACCTTATATTCCACTAGGCATGGAAATATTTGGAGTTGGAGTCTCCAAGTTCAATCCAATTTGCCCTAGCTTTTTGTCTAAGTGCAGCCTCTTCAATATTGCTCCATTTCTCCAGCTCAATGACTCTTTGTTTCTCCTGATCAATAAGCTCTTGATTGATTTACTTATCTAATTTTTTCCTTGAATTATCTCCAGTTTTTCCCTTAGTACTTGCATCTTTTGCTTATATGAAGCCATATATTTATTTATGTCCTTACTTTGATGCTTAACATTTTTTAGTTTCTCCCACACCAGCTACATAGTATTTTCCTCCACATTATCACCCCAAGCATTTTTCAGTCTTTCAGCAAAGTCAGGATGCTCCATCATATTATTGAAGAATATAAAAGGCCTAGGATGAATGTTGTTAAACTACTTGCATTTGATTAGGATGGGGGAATGGTCGAATACTGAAGGATTCAAATATTTAGCATCTATATGCCCAAAATGTTTCTGCCAAAACAAATTGCCAAAAGCCCAATCAATCTTACTATATACTCTCTTATTCCCTCCTTGTTTGTTGCACCAAGTAAAATGCCATCCCATTGCCTTTATTGGTGTTAGTTGTAAATGATCAATAGTATTTTGAAGTCCCTGCACCTCTTATTGAGTGACGTAGAGCTCAGAACATTATTAAAGTCTCCACTTATAATCCAAGGAAGTTGATTCTGCAAAGTTATTTGCATAAGATTCTGGCATAATATTTCTTTCTTCTACACTTCATTTCTAGCATAAACAATAGTATAATCTCAACTGGAGCCCTGGTTCTTCAACTAAGCAATGGATGAATTGCTCCTGAATATCAAGTATTTGCACCTTCAATGTTTATCTCCACATAGCCAAATTCTACTTGCATCATCCTTGTAATTATTTACACTAGACCATCCATATGCTAATTTGTTAATAATTTGTGCAGCTCTCTTTTCTTTAACCCTTGTTTCCAGGCATCCCATCATATCTACTCTATGTTTATTCCGAAAGAGTTTAAGATCTTTTTTTTTATGGCCTTGATTAAGGGGGCTTATATTCCTAGTAGAAAGTATCATGTTGGAAGGAATGGCATATAGTTGCCAACACTCTTCCAGTTGCCTTGCATTCCTTCCTCTTCAATTAGTGTGTCAGCTGCTATCTCATCCACATGTTGCTTACCATCTCTCTGGCCAAGATCTATCTCTGGTTGATTTGTAGGCATCTGATTTACCTCTTGTATATCCTCACTTGATGCAATTTGAGATTGAGGTTTAACAGGTTTCCGCTTGGCCACTAGTCTTCTACTAGTATCCTTCATCTTCCACTTCCCATGGTCTACTTTTACTCCCCCTCCCAGATTCTTCTCTTTAAAGGAATGTTTGTACCAGCATTCAGTCTCGTTATGTCCCAATCTAATACATTGATCATAAAACTTGGGTTTCCACTCATACTCAATATTTTGATCCTATGGTCCAGAATGTGTTTCCACTACTATAACATCAGGCAGGCTTTTAGCCAAATCCACCCTCAATTAGTACCCTAGCATAGTATATTTTTTCCACATTTGTAGTGAACCCATCAGTGTATAATGGTATCCCAATTGCACTAGCAAGTTTTCTCAAAGCTTTAATAGACCAGCACCCCATAGGTAAGCTAGGAAATCTCACCCAAATTGGAATTTGATTATACATACCAACATTCAACTCAAAGTCCAACTCCCAAATTCGTAGAATCATAGGTTTGTTCCCATAGAAATACGGTCCTGTTTGCATCACTTTCTCTCTATCAATGATATTTTGGAATTAAAAACATAGTACCCATCTTCATGGTACAAAATCTTAGGTAGTTCAACGAAACCCATACCTTCTTGATAAATTCTGTCATTTGTGCTTCATAAGGATTTCCCCCAATAACATACCCTATTAGTGCATACTCCCACTCCTTAACCCGTAATCGGATATCCTCCTCTTCAATATGAACAGTAAGCATACCCTTCTTAATCATGAGGGGATAAAGTTAAGGGTCTTACCATTACTGCGGTTTCCTTTCACATGTTCTGGAGCACCAAAGGTAGGTTGTGTGGACGTTCCAGCATCAGAAAACTGCAATCGTCTTACTTTAATTTCATACTCCAAACAACTATATCATTCTCCTTTTTTGTCGCCTGGTACTTCGGAGGTAGAAAATCCCCAAACGTGAGGGGTGACAGTTTATGAGTTGCTCCAGTAGCTGGTGTGACGATTTTGAGTGCGTGCGTAGGTGGTAAGGTGGTAATTGTCGTCGGCGGACCATCATTTAAAACTCCAAAAGACTATAAAGTCACTTTTAAGCAACTTTAGCCTTTTGCCAAACCAAAACTTACAAAATTATAAACTTTTAGTTAAACCTTGGAAACCAACTTTCAAAAATCAAACATAGAAGACTCGGGGTCGATATCGGGAGGAAAAAATAGAAATTTAACGAAGATTCCAAAAATGACAAACCAAGTCATTACATAACTTGAAATTATAATAACGTGTTTTTGAAAAAATTTTGATTTAAAAAAATGCATATTCTAAGAAGTCGAAGTGGGAGTTTGGCCATGAAAGTTAAAATTATTAACTTTATTTGAAAATTTTATTGTTGGATTGTCTTCACTATACTTTTTACAAAAACTATTTAGAATTGGAATGTATTTTATTTAATTTTCATTTATACCCTCCATTTTTACAGACTAGCAAAATCACCCAACTTGACTAATTCACACGAAATATCAATCAAATGTGTTCTAAGAAAATAATTTCTAATAATAGATGGTCAGATAATGTCATTAATCATATCCCTCTACAAAAAGAACATCAAAAAAAGCTACAATACGACCAATCAACATCAAAGCGCCAATAATGGTGGGCCAATAAGACTAACAAAATGAGCCCACCTAAACTCCGTAGAAGTTGTTTGCTTCTTGTAGTTGGGCCTTGTTTGGACCACCACAAATTTTAGGGAAAAGAACATTTGTACCCCAAACGAGAAACTATTTACAACTGATTATCTATTTACTTTCATACGCCCTGTTTTTAACAACTAATTCGCGTCAATGCACAAACTATATATATATATATATATATACATACTCTGATGGTATCAAAGATGAAGAGACATTATTTAGGTAAAAAGACAACTCAATTACTGCTTGATACCATTAGAGTACATAGATACCAACTACGATAATATCAACGATGAAGAAGCATCGTCATGACCTAAAAATGAACGTGATGACACTCGTCAATTTTGGGTCTTGACACACTAAAAGCTAAAAAGTCACGTAATTCCTAAAAGTTGGCTCATAAATATGAAAATATATCTTAAAATGGTGGGAATATACGTAATGCTTAACTCATTACGGAGGTCCTCATAATTTTTTTCTGAAAAGATTTTGGGTGCCCCAACGCGCTAAATTCATGGGCTAATAAACACCAAAACCAAGAAAGTCGCGTAATTCCTACAAGTTCACACATACATGCAAAAATATGCCTTAAAATGGCGGGACTATACATAATTCTCCCCCAAATCATTACGAAGATCTCCTAAAGTTTTTGTAGGAAAAAAAATTTGGGTGCCTCAAGGCGCCAAACCATGAGTTAATACACACGAAAAACAAGAAAGTCACATAATTTCTTAAAGTTGGCTTGAAAATGCAAAAATATGTCTTAAAATGGTAGAACTATATGTAATGCTCCCCAAACTCATTACGGAGGTCCTCATAAAAGAATTTTTTTTTAAAAATGGGCGCCCAAAGGTGCTAAATCCATAGGCTAATACACATGAAAAACTAAGAAATTCATGCAATTCCTAAAAGTTGGTTCCTAAATACAAAAATATTCCTTAAAATTGTGGGACTAAATGTAATGTTCCCCCAACTCGTTATGGAGGTCATCAGAAAGTTTTTTCTAAAACTTTTTTTGGGTGCCCCAAGGTGCCAGATCCATTGGCTAATACACATGAACAACAAAGAAAGTCGCGTAATTCCTAAAAGTTGGCTCGTAAATGCAAAAAATTGTCTTAAAATAGCGAAACTATATGTAATGCTCCCTCAACTCATTACAGAAGTTCTCATAAAAAATATCAGAAAAAAATTTTGAGGTGCTCCAAGGTGCCAAACTATGGGTTAATACACATGAAAACATAAAATTTTACATAATTACTAAAAGTTGGGTCATAAATGCGAGAATATGCCTTAAAATTATGGCAATATATGTAATGCTCCCCCAACTCATTATGAAGGTCCTCATAAAGTTTTTTTAGAAATAATTTCCAGGTGACCCAAGGGGCCAAATCGATATGCTATACACATGAAAATCAAGAAAGTCGTGTAATTCCTTAAAGTTCACTCGTAAATGCGAAAATATGTCTTAAAAATTTGTGGGACTACAAGTAATGCTCCCCTCTTTATAGATATCCACATAAAGTTTTTTCAAAAATAAAAACTTCGGATGCACCAAGGCGCTAGATCCATCAGCTAATACATATGGAAAAACTAAGAAATTCGCGTAATTTCTAAAAGTTGGCTCACAAGTGGAAAAAAATGTCTTAAAATGGAGAAACTATATGTAATACTCCCCCAACTCATAACAGAAATTCTAATAGAAAATTTTCAGAAAAAATTTTTGAGTGCCCCAAGGCGCCAAACCATGGGTTAATGCACACAAAAACCAAGAAATTAGCGTAATTTCTAAAAGTTGGTTCTTAAATGTAAAAATATGCCTTAAAATGGTGGGACTAGGTGTAATGCTCCCCCAACTCATTACGAAAGTCCTCATAATGTTTTTTCATAAAAAAATTGGGTGCCCAAAGGCACCAAATCCATGGGTTAATACACACGAAAAACCAAAAAAGTCATGTAATTCCTAAAACTTGGCTCGTAAATGTGAAAAGATGCCTTAAAAATGATGAGACTATGCGTAGTTCTCCCGTAACTCATTACGGAGGTCCTCATACAAAAATAAAAATAAAAATTAGGTGCCCCAAGGCGCTAGATTCATCGGCTAATACACATGATAACCCAATAAAGTCGCATAATTCCTAAAAGTTATCTCGTAAATCCGAAAACATGCCTTAAAATGGTGGAACTAAATCCTCCCCCAACTCATTACGGAGGTCCTCATAAAGTTTTTCAGAATGAAATTTTGGTTGCCTCAAGGCATCAAATCCATGGTCCAATACACAAGAAAAACCAAGAAAGTCACGTAATTTCTAAAAGTTTGCTTGTAAATAGGAAAATATGACTTACAAATGGTGGATTTATACATAATGCTCCCCCATCACAAGTGTTGGGACTATGCTTCATAGACACCCTAGGTCTTTTGAACTCTATACTTTGAGACCAAGTTTGTCATGCACCGAGCCTACACCTGGACGTAGTCTGCACTCAAAAATCATTTATGATCTCCAAGAGAACCCTTGGCCTGACTCACTATTCAGTGGAAACTTACTCAAGCATAAAGAAGCTTTAAATACGTAATTAAAGTCAACTCAAAGAAAGGACAACATTAGGTATAAAATGAACTAAACTAAATGGAAAGAATTAAAGGAATGAAACCATTTAACTTTACAAAATACTTTCTCATTCTCTGAATTTTAACATAATAAGTGATATATAAAAAAACAATTTCACTTTATTGGGTGATTCTATAACCGAAAACCATCACTATGAGCTACGTGACCTTCACCTTGGCAGCCTTGGACAGTGTTTCAAGATACCCAATATAGGTCGTAAACCCCTAAACGGGGCGTCTAAGGTACTGTGAAGGGCGGTCCATTTTGGGTTAGTGGACTTGCATGTTTACCCTTTTTTAGCCATTTATTGAAGTCTGAGGTGTTACAATATCTCCCCCATGAGGCCATTCGTCCTCGAATGGGATTCAAGCTAGAATGAAAGAGTGGGAAAGGGTCTAACAACCCAACATAAAGCAATACGCATGCAAATAGCATAAACTTCAACATATCAACTTAAAAAGTACTTTACAAAGACTTAGTACCTTGGTATGGAATTTATTTATAAGAAAAAAGGTGAGGGTATCTCTTCTTCATATTTTCCTCAGCATCCAAAGTAGCTTCTTCAACAAATTGGTTCCTCCATAAGACTTTGACTGATGCAACCTCTTTGGTTCTCAACTTGCAAACTTGACAATCAAGGATCTAAACTTGAATCTCCTCACAGGACAGACTATCATTTACTCCAATACTCTCAGTGGGCACAATAAGTGCAAGATCACCCAATCACTTCTTTAACATAGAAATATGAAACACTGGATGGACTGCTGCTAACTCGGATTGTAGCTCCAACTCATAAGCTTCATTACCAACCCTCTTGGATATCCTGTAAGAACCAATGTATCATGGACTGAGCTTTCTTCTCTTACCAAACCTCATTATACCCTTCATGGGTGAAACTTTCAGATATACCCAATCATCAACTTCAAACTCTGAATGTCTTCTTCTAACATCACTATAAGATTTTTGATGATAATGTGTTGTTTTCAACATCTCCTGAATTATCTTCACCTTCTCCATGACTTGATGAACCAAATCTGGTCCTATAAACTCAACGTCGTCAACCTGAAACCAGCAAATAATGACCATTCTGCCCTCAATGGAGTCTAACAAAAAGACTCCTAGACGTGCAAGTCTATGAACTTCCTTAGACAATTCATTTTACCTTCCTCGACATAAGTAGCACTCAGCATGGACAACCTTCTCAAAGCATCAACAACAACATTAGCCTTACCTGGATGGTATAGAATACACATATCATAATATTTGAGTAGTTCCAACCATCTAATTTGCTGAAAATTTAGCTCCTTCTGACTAAAAAATACTGGAGACTCTTATGGTTGGTGAATACATCCACGTGAACACCATAGAGATAGTGACGCCATATCTTGATAGCAAAACTATTGCTTCCAACTCAAGGTCATGAGTCAGGTAGTTCTTTTCGTGAATCTTAAGTTTTCCGGAGGCATAGGCTATAACCTATATACCTTATGGTAGGGTCAAAACTAGAGTAGTGGTTAACTGAGTTTTTCTAACAAGCTTCAAACCATTGAAACTTAGTTGTTTTCTGAGTCAACTTAGTTCATATAGATGAAATAGATGAAACCCCTCAACGAAAATTATGTAGTTACCAGCCAATCCTAAGAAACTTCTTATATTAGTTGGAGACGTGGGTCTAGGCCAATTCTGCACTACTCCAATCTTCTGAGTGTCAACTCGAATTCCTTCGCTAGACACAATATGACCTAAGAATGCCATAGATTCAAGCTAGAACTCTGACTTAGAAAACTTGGCATACCACTCTCAATCCTTTAGAGTTTGGAGGACTATTTTGAGATGACTAGCATGGTCCTTCTCATTCTTTAAATATATCAATATGTCATCAATAAATACAATAACAAACATGTCGAGATACTACTTAAATACTATGTTCATAAGATCCATGAATGATGCTGGAGCGTTAGCCAAACCAAAGGACATAACAAGGAACTCATAATGATTGTAACAGGTCCTCAATATTGTCTTTGGGATGTCCTTTTCTCTCACTTTGAACTGATGATAGCCATATTTGAAGGTCTATCTTAGAAACAACACGCATCCTGAAGTTGGTCGAAAAGTCCTTATAAAGTCTTTTAAGAAAAAAAAATTAGGTGCTCCAAGGCGCCAATTTCAAGGGCTAATATACGCGAAAAATAAAAAAATTACGTAATTCCTAAAAGTTAGCTCGTAAATGTTAAAATATGCTTTAAATAATGGTGGGACTATACGTAATGCTCCCCCAACTCATTACGGAGATCCTTATAAATGTTCTTTAGAAAAAAAAATCGGGTACTCTAAGGCGCAAAATTTATGGGCTAATACACACGAAAACTAGGAAATTCACATATTTCCTTAAAGTTAGCTCATAAATGTGAAAATGCTTTAAATGGTTGGACTAAATGTAATGCTCCAAAACTCATTACGGACGTCCTCATAAAGTTTTTTTAAATAAACTTTTAGGGTTCCCCAAGGCGCAAATTCATTGACTAAAACACTGGAAAACCAAGAAAGTAACGTTATACCTAAAAAATTGATTCATAAATGCAAATATATGCCTTAGAAAGTGTGGGATTGTATGTAATGCTCCCGCAACTCATTATTGAGGTCCTCATAAAGTTTTTTTCAAAAAAATATTTTAAGTGCCCTAGGGGACTAAATTCATAGGCTAATCCACACGAAAAAACCTAGAAAGTCGCATAGTTCCTAAAAATTGGCTCGTAAATGTGAAAATATGCCTTAAAATGGTGGTACTATACATAATGAACACCCCAACTCATGATGAAGATCCTCTTAATGTTTTTTAAGAAAAAAATTTGGATGCCCAAAGGCACAAAATCCATGGACTAGTACACACGAAAAACCAAGAAAGTCACGTAATTCCTAAAAGTTGACTCGTTAATGCAAAAATGTGCCTTAAAATTGTGGTATTATGTGTAATGCTCCCACGCACTACAAAGGTCCTCATACACTTTTTCCCGAGAAAACTTTCTAGAGCCTCAAGACGACAAATCCATGGGCATTACACAAGAAAAACCAAAGAAGTGGAATAATTTCTAAAAGTTGGCTCCTAAATGCGAAAATATGCTTTAAAATAACGGGACTTTACGCAATGCTCCCCCAACACATTATGGAGGCCCACATAATGTTTTTCAAAAAAAAAATCAGTGCCACAAGGTGCCAAATCAATGGGCTAATACACACGGAAAACCAAGAAAGTCGCATAATTCCTAAAAGTTAATTCGTAAATGCAAAAGTATGCCTTACAAAATGGTGGGACTATACCTATTTCTTTCCAAACTCATTACGGAGATCCTCATAAAGTTTTGTCAGAAAGATTTTCCAGGTGCCCCGAGACGCCAAGTCCATCGGCTAATACACATGAAACCAAGAGAGTTGCATAATTCCTAAAAGTTGGCTCATGAATGCAAAAATAAGTCTTAAAATGGTGGGACTATACATAATATCCCCCCCCCCAATTCATTACGGACATTCTCATAAACTTTTTTCAGAAAAAATTTATGGGTGCCCCAAGGCACCAAACACACGAAAACCAAAGAAACTCGCGCAATTCCTAAAAGTTGGCTTGTAAATGCTAAAATATGCCTTAAAATGGTGGGACTATACGTAATGCTCTTCTAACTCATTACGAAAGTCGTCATGAAGTTTTTTGGAAAAAAAAATAATTAGGGTGCCCCAAGGCGCTAAATCCATGAGTATTACCTATGAAAAACAAAAAAAAAGATGCGAAATTCCTAAAAGTTGGTTTGTAAATTTAAAAATATGCCTTAAAATAGTAGTAATATACGTAATGCTCCCCCATCTCATTATGGAGGTCCTCATTAAAAAATTCAAAAATATTTTTGGGTGCCCTAAGGCACTAAATCCATCGCTAAAATACACAAAAAACCAATACAGTTGTATGATTCTTAAGTTGGTTCATAAATGCAAAAATTTTCCTTAAAAACGGTGGGACTATTTGAAATGCTCCTCTAAAAAATTACAGAGTACCTCATAAAGTGTTTTAAGAAAACCATTTTAGGTGCCCTAAGGAGGCAAATTCATGGGCTAATACACACGAAAAAATAAAACAAGTCACGTGATTTCTAAAAGTTGGCTCTTAAATTCAAAAATATGCCATAAAATGGTGAGACTATATGTAAAGCTTCCCCAACTCATTACGGAGGTCCACATAAAAAAATTAGAAAATATTTTTGGGTGCCCAAAGGTGCAAAATCTTTGGGCTAATACACACGAAAACCCAAGAAAGTCAAGTAATTCTAAAAGTGAAATCGTAAATGCAAAAATATCCCGTGAAAATTATAGGACTATATGTAATGCTCCCCAACTCATCACAGAGGTCGTCATAAACTTGTGAACCTCTCCAACCTCTTTGGTTCTCAACCTACGAACCTGACAATCAAGGATCTGAACTAGAATTTCCTTATAGGAAATACTATCTTTTACTCCAATACTCTCAGTAGGCACAATAAGTGCGGGATCACCCAAGCACTTCTTTAGCATAAAAATATGAAACACTGGATGAACTATTGCTAACTCAGATGGTAGCTCCAAATCATAAACTACATTACCAACCCTCTTGGATATCTTGTAAGGACCAATGTATCATGAACTGAGCTTTCCTTTCTTACCAAACCTCATAATACCCTTCATGGATGAAACTTTCTAATATACTAAATCATCATCTTCAAACTCCAAATCTCTTCTTCTAACATCAGTATAGGTTTTCTGCTAACTCTGCCTTATTTTCAACCTCTCCTAAATTGGTTAACACCTCGGATTCGAGAAATAACAAAATCTTAGTTTTTAGAAGTTTCTGGTACCATCCGATGGAGGCCAACCATGGCCCATGGATAGGACCACGTATCGTAGGTCTAATCTGTGGTTGGTCACCCAAAGATTTCTCAAAACCAAAGACCACGACCTGGACCAATGGACCATCGTTGGATCCATGGTCCATGGTTGAGGGTCTGTATATCATGACCCCAAAATCTAGTTTCTAACATAGAACAACGAACGTGCAGGATGGACTATCGGTCAAACCACGGTCTGTGGTGTCGTTAGGGGTGACAATTATTTTCTTAGGGGTAGTTGGGTCTTTTCCTAATTAATCTAGCCTAATACTATGTCATTTTACCTATGCCTAGGACCCCTATATAAGTAATATTGACCTCAAATTAGTTCATTCACTTCATTCTCTTAAAATTCACCAAATTGAAGTTGAGTCTTTCTATCCCAAAAATAATTCTCTCTCTAGAAGGTTGAAGAAGAAGATTTAAGCTAGGGTTCAAGGTCAAGTATCCATTCTTCAATTGCTTTTGCACTTTGATAGCAAGGTATGATAGCTTTTTATCCATGGAATCGTTGCATCCATGGAGCCCCAAGTTTCCCTAAATTCTAGAAAGTAGAAATTCCCCAATTTAAGCTAGGGTTTTCTTCCAAGTTATGGGTTCTTATGAATGCTGAATCAATTGTTTGAATTATGATTGATTATGTATTATTTGAGAGGATTCTATACTTTTATGATGAGATTCCATGTACCCATGCTTAACCTATGTTTCTAAGGAAGAATTGATTAAAGATGGGTTTTACTCTATCAAAGGAGAATTTATGGATTTATGTGTATTCTTATAGGATAAATAAGATACAATAAGAATTGCTTTGAGATTGAAGCATATGTGATGATTTATGATAAGAATGTCTTTGAGAGGAAAGCATATGTTATTACTTGTTTATTGTTGATGTGATTGTTGTGAAAGGGATTTTCCCTCATGATTTCTTGTGTATGAATGTGAAAGACTTTCTCACATTGAATGCTTCTAGGTTGAAAGGATTCCTCACCTAAAATAAATCTAAGCTAAGGAACCATGAAAATGATGAGGGATAGAGGCGATTACTCATGACCATAAATGAAAAGGATAAGAGGCGATTACTCATATTCCTTAGAGTAGGAAAAGAGGTGATTACCCATGTTCCTATAATGCAAGAAGGACAAAAGATGATTACCCATGATCCTTTATAATAAGGCAAGAGGTTATTCCCTATGTCCTTAATAGATAGTCTATTATATGCTATGATGAATGATGAGCTTGGATTGTTGCTTGAGTTTACCTTCCATGATGTGTAAGACTAGAGGTGGTTACCTATGTCTTGACTAAGGATGAATAAGGTTACTTCAAGAAGTACTCCTTACAAGTTGAGATGATCTATTATGTGCATTGATTATGTTTTATGATTTATGATTTATGTTGTTTTAACTCTTATGTTATGTTTATATATGCTATCATATTTAGTACATTTTTGTACTAACACATACACTTGCCTTCATTTCTAATCCAAATGTAGGGTCCGACGTTCCCGATTCTAATCTCTGTGGCTAGGATCTATAGTAGAGGAAGAGTTGAAGATTGGTGAGTCCTAATTCATCCGAGGATTTGGCCAGTACTTTTCTTAAGTTCTTTTCATTTGAGTTTTAAACATTGATGTACGCACTACGCCCCGAGATTCTATTGTATTAGATGGTTTTGAGACAACTATTTTAGACTTTTGCTTTGCTTTTTAAAATTTTGGTTATGTTAAAATATTGTTTTTAATCTTATCGATTTTCTATTATCTTGACTATGAAAGCTAAGTGGCTTGTATGAGACCTCTCGGGGTCTTGTACGCCATGTTACATCTAGAGGGTACCCCTGGGTCATGACAAATTGTCTCCACCTTCCCAATTGCTTAATGAACCAAATTTGGTCTTATCAACTCATCCTCGCCAACCTCAAACCAGATAGTAAGAGATCTACACCTACGCTCATATAGAGCCTAACACAGAGCCATTTGAATGTTGCAATGGTAACTATTATTGTATGCAAACTCAATAAAAGGCAAGTGGTCATCCCAATTACCTTTGAAATCCAAAACACAAGCTCTCAACATGTCCTATAAGGTCTGAATTGTGCGCTCTGCTTGACCATCATTCTGAGGATGAAAAGTAGTACTAAGGTTCACCTTCGAACATAAACCTTTTCGAGATGAATTCCAAAATTTTGCGGTAAACTAGCACCTCTATCAGAAATGATAGACAAGGGTACTCCATACAGTCAAAATATCTCCCGAACGTATAGATTTGCATACTCTTCTACTATATTAGTAGTCTTTACTGGTAAGAAGTGGGTTGTTGTGGTCATCTGATCCATAATTACCCAAATGGCATCAAGTTATCTGCGAGATCGCGGTAAACTAGTAATGAATTCCTTATTAATCATCTCCCACTTCCATTTAGGAAGGTGTATATTCTGAGCTACACCACATGGCCTTTGATGCTCAGCCTTGACTTGCTAGAAATTTAGGCACTTAGCAACAAACTCGACAATGCACCTCTTCATGTCACTCTACCAATAGATTTCTCTCAGGTCATGGTACATCTTGGTGGAACCCAGATGAATTGAATATAGAGAACTATGGGCTTCTTCTAGGATTCTCTCTATGAGTTCATCCACATTGGAACACACATCTTACCTTGATACCTCAACACACCATCTCCCCATTGTGCAAATACCATCACTTTCTACTTATACACATTTGCCTTCAACTCAAGTAAAATAGGATCCTTATCGTGCTTCTCCTTCACTTCTGATACTAATGAGGATTCTGACACTAAAACATGGACTTCATAATGGGTTTACCTCGTACTCGCACACAACATGACTCCATTTGGGTGATAGTGGACAGAGTCACTAAGTCCGCTCACTTCTTGGTTGTCAAAACTACTAATTCAGCGGAGGACTACGCCAAGCTCTACATCAATGAGATAGTCAGGTTACATGGATTCCCTTGTCTATCATCTCAGAAAGAGGTCCTCAGTTTACCTCTTATTTCTTGAAATTCTTTTAGAAGGGTCTTGGTAGACAGGTAAATCTCAGTACAGCACTTCATTCGTAGACGAATGGTTAGGCAGAGCGTACCATTCAAACCTTAGAGGACATGTTGAGGGCTTACGTGCTCGATTTCAAGGGTAGTTGGGATGATCACCTACCCCTCGTAGATTTTGCCTATAATAATAGCTTTCATTCCAGTATTTAGATGGCCCTGTATGAGGCACTATATGTGCGTAGATGCAAGTCCCCAATTGGTTTGTTTGAAGTAGGTGAAGAAACTTTGATTGGACCAGCTTCGGTTCATGAGGTGATGGAAAAAGTTTAGCTCATCAGAGATAGACTAAAGACGGAACTTAAAATTTGAAATCGATGATTAGGTTTTCTTGAAGGTGACACCTATGAAGGGGGTGATGAGATTTGGCAAGAAATGAAAGCTTAGTCCCAGATACTTAGGTCCTTATAAAGTCATGAGAAGGATTAGCAATGTTGGTTAAGAGTTATAGTTGCCAGCATAACTAGCAGCGGTTCATCCAGTCTTTTACATTTCCTTATTGAAGAAGTGTATGGGTGATCCGGCATCGATAGTACCATTAGAGAGTGTGGCTGTGAAGGATAGTCTCACTTATGAAGAAGTGTCAGATTCTTAAATGTCAGGTTTGTAGGTTGATAAATAAGGAAGTCGCTTCAGTGAAGGTTTTGTGGAGGAGTCACTCCATAGAGGGAGCTACTTAGGAAGCAAAAGTAGTCATGATGGCCAAGTATCCTTACTTTTTTCCTTCCGATTATGTTTCATCTTGAGGTACTAGTTCCTCCCCAGTCTTTCAATTTACCCTTGTGTAATTCAATCTCAATATCTTGTTCCCTCAGTTATTCTTGCATTTCATCATATTTGCATGTTCATGGAACTAAGTTCAGTTAGATATCAGTTTATAGTACTTAGTGGTAGGGATTGCAACTCCTTCCCTCCATACGCAGCTTGTTTAGACTTCATTCAAGGGTGAATGTTCCCAAGGGAGAGATATCGTCACACCTTAGAACCTAACTTACACACATTAGCAAAAAAAATGGTTGAACCAACAAAATTTGGAGGACCACGAGCCCCTCCACTGGTCGTGGGTCCCCACACGGGCCGTAGGGTGGGACGTAAGAGTGAAGCAGAGCCATCAAGGCTCAAGTGTTGAACCACGACCCCCTTGATGGGTCGTGGTCCCACTAACTAGTTGTGGCATGGTTCGTCAACTTGAACAAGTGGACCCCCGCCTTAGGCAAAGAACCACGATGGCCTTCACAGCCCGTGGTACTTCACACGGTCCGTGAAGTAGACCGTGGATGGGAGTACCAAGAAACAATAGCACTGGCCAACAACCACAACCCACTTGACGGGCCATGGTCCCTATAGCGGTCCGTCAGTGGCCTCGTGGGTGGCACTTCGCCAACTTTAAGTCATGGTTGTTTTGGTCTTTTTCCCTATGCATTGGGCATTTAACTACGTCATTTAATCCCTAAATTACGTCAATTTACTTAGTATAAGCCTAATAATCTGGCCAGAACCTACCCAAAACCCTCATTTTCCTAAAATCATCCAAGTTAGAACGAAAAGAAGAGAAAGAGGCACCAGTTTCTTTCAAGAACAAGCAGCAATGTTCTTCAAAGTTCAGCCCCAAATTCCAAAGGATTTCTCCGTAGAGTTCGTCACCAGGTATGTGGGATTTCACTAGTGGATTCCTTTCATCCACGAGGTCCCTAAAATTCAATCAGTTCCTTGATTCTACATAGCTTGTTTAGACCTAAGGTTTGTAAAATCTTGGAAATTTGTTGTGATTTCAGTTGCTATAGAATCCACGATCTAAATATCATATTTCTTGGAAACGTTGCATAATTTCTTGTATTAAATTCAGAACCCTAGTTTGTGTAAATTCTCTTAGTTCATGAATTATACTTACTAGGTTAGTTAAACTATAAATCATGCTCCAGATTTTGAATGTCATATTCTCAGTATATAAATGTTGCATTCTCAGCTAATATGTCAGTATTTTGAGTTATTCAGTATTTAGTGCATTTTAGCTTCGTATGTATGCAGTTGCGAGTAGACTTAGCGACGAGTTGGACTAGGAAATGTACCCTCATAATCCCAAAACTACATGACCCCGTAGGATCACAAGTCCCCTCTGTTGGGCATCAGATTTAATGATCACGCCATTCATGCCTTTATACTTCTGGAAAGGTATATTGGGTCCTCTCAATAGGGCAAATACATCGAACTCCACGTTTAGCTCACGTGGTTTATGTCAATTAATAGTAGCTCCCATAATCAGACTCTTAGTGCATTTGACTAGGTTTTCAAAATTTATATCACTATACAATTCAGCATGTTATCTTCATGATTAGTACTTCATCATTGCATTCAGCTCAAGTTTTCAATTATGTTTTAGTATTTATATTCTTGCTCAGACTATGTCATTGCTTATTTATGCTTTGTTCAGCTCATATATATTTGCTCAGCTTAGTATCTATATCATGCATGCTCAGTATATTCTAAGTACTAATGCATACTTTGCGCTACAACCTTTCATGATGTAGGTTCAGGTACTCAGCATTCAGATCACGCTTAGCTCAATTCTCGGTCCGCATTCATAAGCTTCAGTAGTGAGTCCTCATATTCTGAGAACAATAAACATACTTTCATTTTAGTCTTTATTTTCAGTTTACAGTTTTGTTAGAGTTAGCTGGGGGTATGTCACAACAACTCAACTCAATTAGAGGTTTTTCAGACATAGCAATAGATTCATCTTGAGTTGTTATGTGGTTGTCAATTATCACTAAACTCTTAGTATGTTTTATATATTCAAACTAGTTGGGTTTTTCCCCATTTTCAGTTATCCACTATTTTAGCTTCAACATAGTACATGTCTTATTCAGTTATTCTTAGTATGCTTGATATATTCCAGACACAAAGTTAGCTTGGGGTTACTTGTGATCCTAGGTCCCGTGTTATGTCAAGGGGGTATCCTTAGGGCATGACAATATTTATATGACAGAAAAAAAAATTATTTTTCCATATCAAATATTATTTAATTATACATTTAGTTAACTGATACTATCGATACAAAAGTTTAAGTTGAGTGATGCTATTGATACAAAATAAAGTTTAATGACTTTGTTAGATAAATTTCCAAAGTTGAGTGAATTTCTTGAGATATTAACTCATAAATCATGTCACGCCCCGAAGCTAACCCCAAGAACCGGACACCGGACCTAGGATCACGAGTGACCCCAAGCTAACCATGTTGGCATATCATAAGCATACTAAAGATAAATTGAATCAATAAATACTGTGAGGAAGCTAGTCATAAAATAATCTGAAATGATGGGCAATACCCATACTAAATCTAAATATATAAAAAACTAAGAGTTTAACAAGAACTGAAAAGTCAAACTCAAATACTAAAGCTGATTCTAACTATGTCTGAAATAAAGCCTATACTGACTAGAAATGTTGATACATGCCCCTGCTAGGTCTAGCAACTACTGAAAACTAAACACTAAAGCAAAGGAAAATAATCATGTCACTCATCCTTGAAGAATTAGGACTCACCACTGATGTTGCTGAATTGAAGATCGGGAACCAATATATGCATGATCTGGAAGTAGAGAACATGAACCTACATCACAAAAATATGTATCGCAGAATATGCATAAGTATTTGAAAGGTATTGAGCATGCAGAATAGAGTAAAGTTGAACAATAAACATAACTGAACCAAAGTATATATTTGAGCAATGATAAGAGACCAAGTTTATAACATGCTAAACTGAAATTTGACTAGAACTGATGATATGGTCAATGAAATAGAACTTGACTGTGGGAGCTACTAATAATTGACATAAAATCACATGAGCTAAATATGGAGTCCAGTGTATATGCCCCATCGAGAAGACCCAATATACCCTGCCAAAGGTATAAAGGCATGACTGATGTGATCACTAAAATGATGCCCACAAAGAGGACTTACAACATACGGGGGACGTAGTCCTGCGACTTGAGGGTGACTAACCCTAGTCCACTCAGAATTAAGCCTCTCTAGATTGATTATGTAATTAATAATTTATGACTGAATTTTTGTAACACTGGTTAACTCAAATACTGACATGCTAACTGAAAATGCAACATTAATGTACTGATAATGAAACATTCAAATCTAAGGCATGTATATTGATATACCGTGAGTTTACGATATTTCTAATACATTTAACTTACAAGTTGTGTGTGTCTAGGGCCTTATCGTATTGGTTTTTATGTGTTTTATTATGTTTTTGCAGGAAAGATGTTCAGGCGTAGAAGTATGGAGACAACTGATCAAAGTGCAGAAAAAGAACCTTCACGGAGCCAATCTACGGATCGTATGTCCATTGACGGTCCGTAGGTTATAACCGTAGATCAGCAGCCAAGGGACGGATGACAAATCAGGGAAATCTGACCAAGTGTGGAACCACGGTGTCAATTGACGGTCCGTAGATTGACCTACGGACCGTACTGCTCAAACCGTAGAAGGAGACAGGACTTACGGACCGTAGATCCATCGACGGTCCGTAAGTAAGTCTCGTGGATTGAAGACGCGTACCTAAACAGACTTTCCTTAAATTGTTTCCTTTTTAAATTAGGATTTGTTTTTCTATAAATAGGGCAAGTAAACCTCATTTTTGGGGGTTAGACATTATTATTCTAGTTCTATTTTGTGACTTTGGAGATTGAATTACAATCTTAGCAATTATTAATTTTACAAGTTCGTTTTGAAGATTTTTGGCTTTGCAACTCAAGTTGAATTTTTGGGTTTATTATTCTCTTTCTGTAAGTTCATGATTTCTTTATCTAAAATTATGAATTGTGTTCTTGATAATATGAGTAACTAAATCCACAACTAGGGTTGTGAGAACCATGAGCGATTAACAAAATATGAATAGTAAATAAGCAATTCATGAATAGTGTTTTGCATGCATTGATAATTCTTTCGTTTAGAAGTCTTTTTAACGGTGGCCAATGTTAGAACTCGCCTTGTTGCTACTTGCTGGATCAAGGAGGTAATCAACAAGAAAAGAATTATCAACATAGATTTAGTGTGATACTATCTAATAGACTAGTGTCGATTGGTGCGAAGTAATAACTAAGCCAAACATCAATTATGATGTCTAATATGAGGTAAAGGTAAGGGTTAGTAAATTATACACATGTAGCTGGATCAAGGTGTGGGGTGAAATTCTCTAGATGCCGGATCAAGGATTTAGAGATACCTAACTTATCACTTTGCATGTAATACACTAGGAAAGGATTGTTGTTACTAGGATTATTGCGTAATGAGCTTGTGGGGAACACGTATGCCCTAGTTATTTCTCTCATCTTGATAACAACCAAAAATTGAGTTTTGTTTGATTACTGATTACTTACTGAATTCTTATTATTTGTTTCATATAAACAACCCCCCCCCCCCTTTTAATTACTTGTTTCTGGAAGTTCTTTGACTAATTGGATATAATTGTCGGTTAAAATAAAGTCTAAACCATTTTTTCTTGTGGGATCGACCCCAACCTACAAGTTGGGTTCTCTACTTGACAACGATCGCTTATACTTCTGTAGGGAAGTGTAATTTGAGCGTATCAAATTTTGGCGCATTCTACGGGGAAATTTTGGCTTTTAGATTTATTTTAACTATATTATTGACCGTTAGTCAAATATTTCCGTATTTTACTTTTTTCTTTTTGTTTTTGTCTCTCTCAGGTTCTACCTCTAGTGTAAGCCAATTACACGAAGTCAGGGCAAACCACTTACTCCTTACGATCCAAAGCTAAACCGCACTTTACGAAGAATGAATAACCCAAGAGGTCCAATTAATCCTATCGGAAGAGATCTGGATGATGCAGAAGAATTACAACAGCAGAGGGTAGTAGGTGGGGACAACCAGGCTCCAGCTGAAAATCGATTGGGAGATCCACTGAGGGAGCAAGATCCACTAGGCCCACGACAATATGACAACTATCGGGGCAACTTGAACATTGAAAACTCAGATGGACCCATTGTCCTACCTCATTTCCCTCAAGGGCACACATTTGTGGTGACTAGCAGTTTGATGCAGATGCTTACAGCAAGAGGCTTATTCTCAGGATTGCCATCGGAGGACCCACATGCTCACCTAGTCAAGCTAAGAGTAGTTTGCAAGAGTTGTGTAAGTAGACCAGACCTAGATATGGACGTCATTGGATTACGAGTGTTTCTTCTGTCACTCACAGGCGACGCTGCAATATGGTTCACTGAGCTTCCTTATAACTCAATATTTACATGGGACCAATTGGCGGAGGTGTTCAAAGCAAAGTACTATCCAGTGTCCAAGAAGCTCAATCACAAAGACAGGGTCAATAATTTTGTAGCATTACCTGGAGAGTCTTTGAGTAGCTCTTGGGACAGATTCACTGCATTCGTTAGAAATGTTCCAAATCACCGTATTGATGATGAGTCGCTGAAGGAGTACTTCTATCGAGGACAGGATGATAACAATAAAGCAATCCTTGACACTATTGTTGGGGGTTCATATGGTGATTGTACATATGCACAGATTTTTGAGAAATTGGAGGGATCTCTCGCAACAATAAAGCATGGAGCACTAGGAGAGCAGAATCTTTGAGAAAAACACATTTGCCTCTCATAATGCAACCGTCAACTCTGCGCATGATATTCGTGAGGAGATGGCTCGGATGAGGACGAGTTGGGGTTAGTGCGAAGCATGTGAGCGGAGGAGCGAGAAAAGGTAAATGTTCATGAACTACTTGACAAGAAATGATCAGACGGGGGGTTTCCGACCAAATGCCCAAGGATCCAACACGGAAAATTGGCACCAAGGTCAAGGAAACCAAGGTCGGAACTATGGAAATTACAATCGAGAGGGTCACTATGTTAGGGATGGGAACTTCAATCACGAAAACAACTATAACAGAAACAATTATGGCAACAAAAACGATCGGGTTGGACCCTATGTTCCCCCTCAAAATTGGGAATCTGGTGCTAGGGAAGCTGGAGGTAATTTGGCACGGATTGAAGATATGATGCAGAAGATGATGAGAAGGTTTGAAATAACTGATGAGAATGTGAAGGAGATGAGAAACGACTTATCTAGCATTGGTCAAAAGGTTGATGCCCATGCAGTGTCAATAAAGCATCTGGAGCAGCAGATGACTCAGTTGTCTACTATAGTGAACCCACGTCAACTGGCACCCTTCCTAGCAACACCATCCAGAATCCCAAGAATGATGGCCATTGTATGGCAATTACTACTCGAGGAGGTAAGCAAACCATAGATCCACCTATGCCGTCTATGGTGGATACTGAGATTAGAAAAGGAGATAATGCTATGAAAGTTAGAGAGGAGTCTGACACTACGACAGAACAAGAAGTTGAGATACCTCAGAAAGTGGTCCCCATACCTAGACCGCCACCACCTTTTCCACAGAGGTTAATTAAGAAGACTGAAGATGGTAAATATCGTAGGTTTATCACTATGTTGAAGCAGCTTTCTATCAATGTTCCTTTGATAGAAGCATTGGAGCAAATGCCTGGATATGCCAAGTTTATGAAAGATATGGTGACAAAGAAAAGGTCTGTGAGTTTTGAAGATGACGACAAATTACAGCATTGTAGTGCTATTGCTACAAGATCTCTGGTGCAAAAGAAGAAAGATCCTGGTGCTTTCACGATCCTATGTACTATAGGGTTGCTACACTTTGCTAAGGCATTGTGTGATCTTGGTGCTAGCATCAATCTCATGCCTTTGTCTATTTACAAGAAGTTGGGTCTGGGAGATCCAAAGCCCACTGAAATGCGGTTATTAATGGCTGATCGGACTGTGAAGAGGCCCATAGGTGTGCTCCATGATGTGCTAGTGAAAGTGGAGTCCTTCATCTTTCCAGCGGATTTTGTGATTCTTGACTGAGAGGTCGATTTTGAGATTTCCATCATCCTTGGGAGACCATTTGTTGCTACAGGGCGTGCATTGGTTGATATGGAAAAGGGATAGATGAAGTTCAGATTGAACAATGAAGAAGCGACTTTCAATATCTGTAGGTCCATAAAGCAGAATGGTGAGCTCCAAACAGTATCTGCTATCACCTATAGAGTGGAGAGTGGATCAGAAGTACAGATTAAAGAGCGACTAGGTGTTGAGGCACTCGCAATGTCATGATGAATTTCGATGGTGATGGTATTGAAGAATATAATGAGTTGGTGGCTGCGCACTTGATAAGCATGAATACCGGTCCAAACCAAAGAAATATGAGCTAGACATGAAGAATCGCGAGTCCCCACCCATAAGACCATCTATTGAGGAGGCACCAAAATTGGAGCTTAAAGCTCTACCACCGCACTTGAGGTATGTATACTTAGGCGAAGAGAATACTTTGCCGGTCATCATTACAGCAAATTTGAATTCAAGGCAAGAAGAGTGTTTGGTGACTGTATTAAAAAGGTTCAAGCGAGCTATTGGGTGGACTATTGCAGATATTATTGGGATTCCCCCGGTATCTACTCACAAAATCCAACTCATGCCCGAGCATAAGCCCAAGATTGAGCACCAAAGAAGATTAAATCCACCGATGCAAGAGGTAGTTAAAAAGGAGATCATAAAGTGGCTGGATGCAGAAGTCATCTATCCCATTGCAGATAGTAGTTGGGTATGTCCTGTGCAGTGTGTGCCTAAGAAGGGAGGTATGACTGTTGTTCCAAATGAAAAGAATGAGCTTGTTCCAATGAGGCTCATTACCAAATGGAGAGTTTGCATGGACTATCGGAAGTTGAATGCATGGACTAAAAAAGATCACTTTCCCATGCCATTCATGGATCAGATGTTGGATAGACTTGCAGGAAAGGGTTGGTATTGTTTTCTTAATGGGTATTCTGGCTACAATCAAATTTCTATAGCTCTAGAAGACCAAGAGAAGACCACCTTCACTTGTCCATATGGGACTTTTGCTTTCAAACGGATGCCTTTTGGGTTGTGCAATTCTCCAGCAACCTTCTAGAGGTGTATAATGTCGATATTTTCAGATATGGTGGAGGATGCTATTGAAGTGTTCATGGATGATTTTTCAGTTGTAGGTGATTCCTTTGATCATTGTCTAGATCATCTGGCCGAGGTGCTTAAAAGATGTGAAGACTGCAACTTGGTGCTGAATTGGGAGAAGTGCCATTTCATGGTGAAAAAAGGTATAGTTTTGGGTCATCGCATTTCTGAGAAAGGTATTGAGGTTGATAGAGCTAAAGTTGAGATAATAGAAAAGCTTCCACCACCTATCTCTCGTAAAAGGTGTTAGAAGTTTTCTTGGGCATGCGGAGTTTTTATAGAAGATTCATCAAAGACTTCTCCAAAATTGCACATCCGTTATGCAAATTGCTTGAGAAGGAGTGTAAGTTCTATTTTGATGATGACTGTCTTAGAGCATTTGAAGAGTTGAAGAAAAAGTTGGCTACAACACCAATCATTATTTCACCGGATTAGGGACAACCGTTCGAGGTAATGTGCGATGCGAGTGGACTGGCGCTTGGTGTAGTATTGGGTCAAAGGTGAGAGAAAATTCTTCACCCTATTTACTATGCCAGTAAAGCTCTAAATATGGCTCAGAAAAACTATACTGTGACTGAACAAGAACTACTTGCAGTGGTTTTTGCATTTGAGAAATTTCGATCATACTTGCTTGATACTAAGGTCATAGTGCATACTGACCATTCTGCATTGCGGTATTTGATGGCGAAAAAGGATGCAAAACCGAGATTGATTAGATGGGTATTATTGCTACAAGAGTTTGATTTTGTGGTAAAAGACAGAAAGGGGACAGAAAATCAAGTCGTCGACCACTTGTCGAGATTAGAGGAAGAGGCTATGCTAAAGCTTGGAGATAAGGCTGAAATCAATGATGCTTTTCCAGATGAAAAGGTATTGGCTGCTTCTCATGATTTGATTCCTTGGTTCGCCGACTTTGCTAAATATTTGGCTAGCGACATTGTGCCCCCCGATTTGTCTTTTCACCAAAGAAGAAAATTTATGCATGATGTGAAGAGATTCTTTTGGGATGAACCTTACTTGTATCGTAGTTGTGCTGATGGGATTATTCGTCGATGTGTGCCTGAGGTGGAGATGTTGAGTGTACTTGAAGCATGCCATTCATCATATGTTGGTGGGCATCATAGTGGTATTCGGACTGCACATAAGATTTTGCAATATGGGTACTATTGGCCCACCATTCACCAAGATGCTCATGACTTCGCCAAATCTTGTGATCGTTGCCAAAGAGAAGGAGGAATTTCAAAGAGGCAAGAGCTCCCAATGAATCCTATATTGGTGATAGAGTTGTTTGATGTATGGGGCATTGATTTTATGGGTCCATTTGTGAGTTCATATGGGATGAAATATATTCTTGTTGCGGTTGATTATGTATCAAAATAGGTAGAAGCAGTTGCACTCTCCAACAATGAAGGTAAAAGTGTCACCGCATTCATGAAAAAGAATATTTTCTCCAGATTTGGTACAACGAGGGCTATAATTAGTGATGGAGGTTCTCACTTCTGTAATAGGTTCTTCAAGGCACTACTTAAGAAATATGGTGTCCGTCACAATGTAGCCACTCCTTACCATCCACAGACTAGTGGTCAAGTTGAAGTATCCAACAGAGAGATCAAACAGATATTGGCAAAGACTGTGAATGCTAATAGAACGGATTGGTCAAGGAAGCTTGACGATGCTCTATGGGCATATCGCACTGCATACAAGACCCCCATAGGTATGTCTCCTTACCAACTTGTATATGGGAAGTCTTGTCATCTACCAGGAGAGCTAGAGCATAAGGCAATATGGGCAATGAAGAAGTTAAATTTGGATTGGAGCGCCGCATCTAACCAAAGGATGAATGGCTTGAATATGCTCGATGAGTTTCGCCTACAAGCTTATGAAAGTTCAGCCTTGTACAAAGAAAAGATAAAGAGGTATCATGACCAAAGAATTGAAAAGCGAGAATTTGTGGTTGATGATCTTGTGCTGCTATTCAACTCTAGGGCGCTTATTTCCGTGCAAACACAAGTCTAAGTGGACGGGGCCATTTTTGCTCACAAAACCGCTCTCGCATGGAGCGGTTGAGCTTGAGAAAAGGATGGAACAAGGTTCATGGTGAACGGGCAAAGGATTAAGATATATCTCGGGAAGTGCTTTGCCTGTGCAAAAAGTGATTGAGGCCTACAATCTTGATGAAGTCTCGAGCAATCAAGACACTGCGTCGTGCCGCGACGTTAAATCAAGCGCCGGGAGGCAACCCAAGATGTACAATCTAGCCAATGATAGGGTTAAATTTTCCAATTAGTAGTTTAGTTTGCTCTGATTACTTGCATTTTTGTATTAATTTAGTTCTTAGTGTTGGCTAGAATTAGTATAGGGTCCGTGTCTAAAAAGTGTCAAGAAAATGTACAAAAATAATAGCTTAATGGTTGCTACATGTGCAGGTACACCACCTGATGAATCTGCAGAAATTGTTCTGGTGCAGAGGTCTACGGATCCCATCGACGGTCCGTCAATTGATACACGGACCGTCAATGGTGTCCGTAGATCCAAGGTAAGTCCCTAAAATTTTCCAACTGTAGAAGTGATCTACGGACCGTATTTCGACTCACGGACCGTAGATGGGGTCTCGTGAGTCCAAACCCTAAAGCTGTATGACCCGACCCGGACCCCTTATTTAAATAACCCCTTATTTTAAAACTCATTCCCATTCCCTCCATTTACTCCATAACCGTTTCCCCCACCCTTTTCAACTCCCTAATTCACTCTATAACTACCATACATCACACTCCTTTCCATATATTACCTAAATCCCTTAAATTTAGTTTACTCCCCATTGCATATTTCACTCTTAAACGTCCGGTGTTGGGTTAGAAGAAATAGCGGTGTTTCAATTGTTGTGCTAAGAAGTGTCATCACACAATCCCCCACTCCTCGTTGTTTGCAAGGTAATAACTTTCCCCTCACTTTGAATTTCGATTCATAGCCTGAATATAGGAAGTTGGGAATTTGGTCTTAACTTAGGGTTATTGTTTGATGTAATTACATGATAAATTTACAATTTACTATACCCTTGGAATCATAGATAGTGATTGTGTAGTTGATTGTATGTGATTGTAAGCCTTTATGTAAGTTTTGACTTAGGGTGCCCGAAATTATCTAAATTATGTGCTGAAATAACTACTCGGAATCGTAAGAATGAAGAACTAGCATAATTGAGTGTTGAAATGCATGATGAGGCTTGTTATTGTTGAAATTTAGGACCATATATGTCTAAGTAATAAGATAGGGTAAAATCTGGGCACAAATGGTATCCACGATACCCCGTCTACGAACTGTAGGCCCATCTACGGACCGTAGATGAGGTTCGTCAATAGATGCATACACAAAATATATCCAAGTGTAAAACCACGGAAGTGGACTACGGTCCGTAGATTAATCTACGGACCGTACTGCACATCCGTGGTTTCCATCTGCAACCCATATTTCTGGTCCCCTGATCCACGGCAGAGTTCCATGGGCCGTAGCTCAGTCTACAGACCGTAGGTACCCTCCGTGGATGACCACTGTAGCCTGTTTCTGCAAAAAAAATTGACTTTGTTATTGCTTGTGTATAGTTTTGTTTACTTTTTCTTAGCATAGTTTTGGTTAGTTTTGGGCACTAATATCGTTCCCGCAGGTACAATGGCACCCAAGAAGATGGTCACCTACTCCAAAAGGGGCAACTCCAAATTTGTTGCCCCTAGTTTCCGATTGATTGATGAGGACACAGACACCGACACTGATCCAGCATACGTGCCTCTCAACACAAGGACTTCTCGCGCCAGAGGCACACCCCAGAAGGTGCTTCCCGACGTAGTCACTGTCTCCCAGTCTGATGAGGAGCACACACTGATCGGGTCATCAACTGGGGCTGCTTCCAGTTCAGAGGAGTCTGCATCAAGAGCTGGATCTGACCATGCTTCGGGCTCCCAGTATGCCCATTCATCACGATCCGAATCTTCCCAGGCTACAGGGTCCAATGCCAAATCTTCCATCGGGTCAGGAGAAAATGACCAAGCAGCCTCATCTGATGAGGCTACTAGTTCGGAGCCCATACCCGTACCACCAAATGATGCTCCCACTCCTCTAGCCGGCGAACCAAATAGGTGGTGTGTCGAGGGCCAATGGCAAATTTACCGGGATGCTAAGATGGTAAATGATAAACAGAAAATGGCCCGACTGATCACAGAAGAGCGAAGAGTTCTCACGGGGAGCTTGCACACTGTTCCAGACATTCACCGGTTGTTCAATCTTCACAAGTGTGACTGGATGGCTCGAGACCCAGGGACGTACAGCGAGGAGATTGTTCAGGAGTTCTATAATTCCTATGCTGCCACTCTCCGGGGCTCTATTTCTAAGCAGTCGAAGCCCCTAGCTCAGGATCCACTCACTTCCACATTGGTTCGAAGGTGCCCGGTGGACATATCCACTGCCACCATCAGACGGTTTCTCTATGGTCCCACTGCGGGTCACTCTTGGTCCCTCAATACAGCGGAGTTTGACTATAGATGGGACATTGTACGGAGTGGTGCCTTTCGTGAGGAATTACGAAATGAGAGGCTGTGATACATTGGTTGGCCAAATACATTGTTGCAGATGGCGAGCGTGCAGAATGGGTTGCTGCTCTACGTTTGGGCATTCGGAAGGCGACATTAACTTTTATGGCCAAGTTCTTCTGGTTACTGGTGCATAACAGGGTGTCGCCGACTAGAGCTGATAATCAAGTCACGTGGGACAGAGCAGTCATGGTAGCGGCATTGGTAGCGTGGGAGTAGAGATCGACTTTGCCCGCATGTTCTTGGCCGAGATACACGAGGGCATTCAGGACCTCCACGACTTACCCTTTTCCATGCCTTATTTTTCAGTTGTGCAGGGACTCTGGAGTGCCGATCTGGCATTGTGACAGGCTAGTCCACCCTACAGGCGCATTGGACATCGGTCTCATTCGAGATGAGGCGAATGTAGCAGCACCTCGCCGAAAGCCACAGGTTGAGGTACCTCCTTTGGGTACCGACCTTGCAGACACAGTGGGGCAGGCACAGGGCGATGACCTCAGCGCCCCCGATCACACAGACACTGTCCCGGGCTCCTCTTCTCAGGCAGCTAGCATGGGCCCTAGCTCTTCCCAGTCCACACCGCAGTTGGGCGCTGCTGTTGTTCCCTTGGCCAGAGTTCAGAAATTAGAGGCTCAGATGGCCACACTACTACACCACATCCAGCCCTGGATGCAAAAGACGATCGCCGAGTCTGAGGTTAAAGTGGAACGCAGGATGGAGAATATGATGGACCGAACTGTCCAGGCTGTCAACAATTGCCTAGACGCCTTCGAACTGAGAGTCCTCGAGCGACCAGCCCCAGCCATTGACCTATCTGCTTTGCAGGCCGACATAACTAGCCTCCAGTCTGATGTTGAGGCCATTCTTCTGGCACTGTGATGATACAGTGCTAGATGCCCTATTCAGTGGGACCGCCGAGGAGGGACTTGCACTTACACAGGCCAAAGGCAAGTGGCACCGCTCTCACCGTACTGAGGAGGAGAAAGCCCTCAAGAGACAGCGTAGGCAGGAGAAGAAGGCTAGGAGAGGGCGTCGATAGTCGATGAGGAGTTGCACCAGCAGAGGGAGCGTGAGAGAGTAGCCGGGGAGTCGAGCTCTGCCCCAGTTGTAGCGGCCCAACCTGTTTCGGGAGACGCAGAGAGATTGCTAGAGAGCACTACTGAGGGTGCTGATGTGGGCACTACTGAGGGTGCACCCACTAGAGTTCCAGCTGGTTCCGGGCAACCGAACCCCCCTGCTTGTTGATGATTCGCCGGCGCTTTGCGCCACAGGTTTGTTTTACCCAATCCATTTTCTTGTACTGTTTCTATATGCGTTGGGGACAACTGCATCTATTTTTGTTGGGGGTGGGGCAAATGGATTGTGAGTGGTAGGGTGAAATCTGAATAACCCAACTCATGAATCCTCCTTTGGGATTTTCTTGCCTGTGTTCTTTTTCCCCAAAGGACTGTTTAATTTCTGTTGAACCGACATGTCTTAGGATTGTATGTGTAGAAGCATGATACAGAATGAAGCATGATGGCTTATGAAAAATGATACCCGTCAAATTTTGGGTTGTATGCTAGAAGTGGTAGGCTACGATTAGTTGATTGTGTTGGCTCTGAGTGTGACATAATAAACCAACTCGATGTCATGACTTGAGCTGAAATTTGAACTGGGCAATCTAATAATCTGATAATGAAACTATGTGCCAAGAGTGGTGAGAATCGTGGTGTTCAAATAGTTTTTGTGCAAAGTTAGAACTTGCCCCATTAGTCCTGCTAAGACAATTCAATCTAGAAGCTAAGAAGTGATCATAGGTCATTGTTCTGAAAAGTCAGCAAATCGCCTAGAAGGATTCAACCAAATGAAATAACTATTCCCTTTGATCCAGCTTTGAGCCTAAAATAAACCATTTCTTTCTAAAACCCCAAACTCACCTTCCCATAATCTACTACGTTGGCCCTGGTCCCTCCTTGAATATGTGCACTTCGACTTAGGCCAAAAGCCTAAGTTGAGGGTGGCTAATGCAAAAGTAACTTCAAATCTTGGCCCTGACCCGACATCGGGTATTGTCCACCTCAAATAATGAAAAATCTATAAGTTGAGGGTGGCTATGAAAGAAGATACTGAGAGAAAAATGGGTATTATGAAAAGAGTGAGGTGAAGAAGAGAGAAAATGTGTGGAAAGGATATGATTGGTTGGAAGCTAAAAATTAAAATATATATATAAAGAGAAGAAAACAAAGATGAATGTGAGAAATAAAGAGCTACAAATTCTGAAGTCACATTCTTGGTTGAAGAAAACCAAACGAAAGAAGGCAAACTGTAGGATGTCAGAAATAAGGCAGAAAGAGGTTAAAAGCCAAAAGTTTAATGTCAAGGAAGGCAAAAAGTCACTAATCAGTACCCAAATGTACCACACCTGACCCTGAGCCTACATTACAAGCCAATAAAGTCCTATAGTGATCCTAGAATCTAGTATGGAGAGTCTAAGCAGTGAAAATAAGGGCAAGCTTATGGCATAAAGCACTAACTGTATTTGAAATTACTTCTGAGCATGAGTGTTGAATAAATCCTTACACCATAAATGACATTCAATTTTTGTGAAAGGAAGGATTTCGTTTGAAGTAAGGGCACAAGTTACATTGTCGGAAAGTTGGTGTCTTGGTGATAGCGATAAGGTGCAGGTTGTGTGTTAGTTGGTCGATCTGTGTCATAGTTTGATATGCATGGATTAGCTTGTCAAGTCTAAAATCACAAAGTTGCATCTAAAAAGTAAGGGGGGTAGAGAGTTATGTGATTGCTTGGGCTTGTAATGCTTGCTTCTATACAAGAGTCGTTTAGAGTTGTATTGCGTCGCTTGAGGACAAACAACGAATTTAAGTTGAGGGTGTTGATATACCGTGAGTTTACGGTATTTCTAATACATTTAACTTACAAGTTGTGTGTGTCTAGGGCTTTATCATATTGGTTTTTATGTGTTTTATTATGTTTTTGCAGGAAAGATGTTCAGGCGTAGAAGTATGGAGACAACTAATCAAAGTGCAGAAAAAGAGCCTTCACGGAGCCAATCTGTGGACCGTATGTCCATTGATGGTCCGTAGGTTATGACCGTAGATCAGCAGCCAAGGGACGGATGACAAATCAGGGAAATCTGACCAAGTGTGGAACCATGGTGTCAATTGACGGTCCGTAGATTGACCTACGGACCGTACTGCTCAAACCGTAGAAGGAGACTGCGAGAGTTCCAGTACCTGATTTTTTAAGATTCTAAGTATAGAGTTACGGAGGGTATTGACGGACCGTAGATCAATCTACGGACCCTACTATCAGTCCGTCGTTTGCTTCAGAGAGGCTGAGTTTTGGATGCTGAAATATTTTCTAAGTCCTGGCTGATAGAAGGGACTTACGGACCGTAGATCCATCGACAGTCCGTAAGTCAGTCTCGTGGATTGAAGACGCGTACCTGAACAGACTTTCCTTAAATTATTTCTTTTTAAATTAGGATTTGTTTTTCTATAAATAGGGCATGTAAACCTCGTTTTGGGGGGTTAGACATTATTATTCTAGTTCTATTTTGTGACTTTGGAGATTGAATTACAATCTTAGCAATTATTAATTTTACAAGTTCGTTTTGAAGATTTTTGACTTTGCAACTCAAGTTTAATTTATGGGTTTATTATTCTTTTTCTGTAAGTTCATGATTTCTTTATCTAAAATTATGAATTGTGTTCTTGATAATATGAGTAACTAAATCCACAACTAGGGTTGTGGGAACCATGAGCGATTAACAAAATATGAATAGTAAATAAGCCATTCGTGAATAGTGTTTTCCATGCATTGATAATTTTTTCGTTTAGAAGTCTTTTTAACGGTGGCCAACGTTAGAACTCGCCTTGTTGCTACTTGCCGGATCAAGGAGGTAAGCAACAAGAAAAGAATTATCAACATAGATTTAGTGTGATACTATCTAATAGACTAATGTCGATTGGTGCGAAGTAATAACTATGCCAAACATCGATTATGATGTCTAATATGAGGTAAAGGTAAGGGTTAGTAAATTATACACACGTAGCCGGATCAAGGTGCGGGGTGAAATTCTCTAGATGCCGGATCAAGGATTTAGAGATACCTTACTTATCACTTTGCATGTAATACACTAGGAAAGGATTGTTGTTACTAGGATTATTGCGTTATGGGCTTGTGGGGAACACGTATGCCCTAGTTATTTCTCTCATCTTGATAACAACCAAAAATTGAGTTTTGTTTGATTACTGATCACTTACTGAATTCTTATTATTTGTTTCATATAAACTAACCCCCCCTTTTAATAACTTGTTTCTGGAAGTTCTTTGACTAATTGGATATAATTGTCGGTTAAAGTAAAGTCTAAACTATTTTTCCTTGTGGGATCGACCCCAACCTACAAGTTGGGTTCTCTACTTGATAACGATCGCTTATACTTCTGTAGGGAAGTGTAATTTGAGCGTATCATATATCTGAAACAGCTGACCTAGCATGTGTAATTCATGAACTAAAAGAATTACATAGCTAGGGTTCTGAATTTATGAAAGAATCTACAAAAAATATTACTAAAATCATGATAATCTGATTTGGATTTTTCTAACAGCTAAAACTCAACAATTTCTAACATTCAAGAAACCCTAGGTTTTGATAATATTAAGGGAATCAAGATTCTGACTGAATTCTAGGGACCTAGTGGATGAAAGGAATACACTAGTGAAATCCCACATACCTGATGAAGAATTCCATGGAGAAATCTTTCAATTTCAGGCTAGAGCTGAAGGAAACCTTGTTGTGTTCTTGGAAAGCTTTGGTCGACTCTTTCTCCTCTCTAGTTCTAAGTTTGATCAATTATTTGAGAAAGAATTGACTAGGGCAAGTTCTAATTAAGTTGCTAGGCTAAAACTGATCAAAACTAGTTTAGGGGTTAAACGACATAGTTTGGGTGTCCAACGCATAAAGAAAAGACCAAACGACCCCTGACTTAAAAGTTGTTGGGGCCACCAACGGACCATGGATGGACCGATGGTCCGTGCTAGTCAATCGTCGTTTGGCGATTGGGAGTTGAAATTAGTGGTCTGACCTATGGCCCCGGACCACGGACTGTGGCTTGACCTATGGTCCGTAGGTCCTGGCGTGGGTCTACCCTTAGCCAATTTTTCTAAGGGTTCTAGGGGAAGGGTCGCAGTGGTAAACCACGAACAACCAGAATAGACTGTGGGTCACCCTATAGTCCGTGGGTGGTGCCCGTCGGTGCCACCTGCAACTTTTGAAATCTGCATTTTGGTTGTTCTAGCATACGGGTTGTTACATTTTCTCCCCCTTGGGAACATACGTCCTCGAATGAAGACTAAACTAGCTTAATAGGGAGGGAAAGAGTTGTGAACCCTACCATTAAGTGCTAGAGATTGATTTCTGACTGAATTAAGTTCCAAGAACATGTAAATACGCTGAAAATGCAAGTACAAACTAAAGGAACATGATACTAAGGCTGAAGCTACACATCAATGATTGGAAAACTGAAGAGGAACTAATACCTCAAGCTAGAACGTAATCGGAAGGAAATAGATGAGGATACTTGGCCTTCATGGCTACTTCTGCTTTCCAAGTAGCTCCCTCTACGGACAAACTCCTCCACAAAACTTTAACTGAAGCGACTTCTTTGTTTCTCAACCTTCTAACCTGACGATCAAGGATTTCCACTGGTACCTCTTCCTAAGTGAGACTATCCTTCACCGCCATACTTTCTAAAGGTATAATAGATGCTGGATCACCCACACACTTCTTCAAAAATGAAATGTGAAAATTTGGATGCACTGTTGCTAGTTCTGTTGGCAACTCTAACTCATAAGCCACTTTACCAACCCTTTTCAAGATCTTGTAGGGGCCTATATATCTAGGACTGAGCTTTCTTTTCTTACCAAATCTCATCACCCCCTTCATAGGTGACACTTTCAGGAAAACCCATTCATCAACTTAGAACTATAATTCCCTTATTCTTACATCTGCATAGGGCTTCTGGTGACTCTGGGCTATCTTAAGTCTATCTCTAATGAGTTGCACTTTCTCCATAGCATCATGAACTAAATATGGCCCTATCAAGGCTGCTTCACCTACTTCAAACAACCAACTGGAGATCTACATCTACGCCCATACAATGCCTCATACGGGTCCATCTGAATGTTGGAACGGTAACTATAATTGTATTAAGAGGAAGGTGATCATCCCAACTACCCTTGAAATTGATCACACAAGCTCTCAACATGTCCTCTAAGGTTTGAATGGTACGCTCTTCCAGGCCATCCATTTGTGGATGAAATGTTGTGCTTAGATTAACCTAGGTACCAAGACCTTTCTAAAATGACTTCCAGAAATGAGAGGTAAACTGAGGACCTCTATCTGAGAAGATAGACAAAGAAACTCCATGCAACCTGACTATCTCATTAATGAAAAGCTTGGTGTAGTCCTCCACCGAATCTGTAATCTTAACAGCTAAAAAGCGTGCAGAATTAGTGACTCTATCAACTATCACCCAAATGGAGTCATGTTGACTGCGAGTGCGAGGTAAACCCGTGATAAAGTCCATGTTGATCACTTCCCACTTCCAAGTTGGAATGTTGATCTCTTGAGTCATACCTCCTGGTTTCTGATGTTCTACCTTCACTTGCTGGCAATTAGGGCACTTAGCCAGAAAATCTGCTATATCCCTTTTCATACCATTTCACCAAAAGACTTCCCGCAGATCACAGTACATCTTAGTGGCACTTGGATGAATAGAATATCTAGAATTATAGGTTTCTAAAAGAATCTGGTGTCTTAACTCACCTACCTTAGGAACACATAATCGACCCTGATAGCGAAGCACACCATCTCCCCCTTGGGAGAAAACCTCAACTCTTTGCTGATAGACTGCACCCTTTAGTTGGAGCAATATCAGATCACTATCTTGTTTTTCCTTAACATCCGCTATCAATGAAGATTCTGAACCGTTCTAAACCGTTACACCACCATCTGATACGCTCATAAGATTAACTCCTAAGCGAGTAAGTTTGTAAACATCCTTTTCTAGTTCCTTTCTTTCTTCCTCGACATGTCCTACACTGCCCATAGATAGTCTACTAAGAGCATCTGCTACTACATTAGCCTTACCAGGATGGTAATGCACACTCATATCATAATCTTTGAGGAACTCAAGCCATTTTCTCTGGCAAAGATTCAGCTCTTTCTATGTGAACACATATTGAAGGCCCTTATGGTCTGTGAATACATCTACATGAACACCATACAAGTAATATCTTCAAATCTTAAGTGCAAACACCATTGCTGCAAGCTCAAGGTCATGAGTTGGATAATTCTTCTCATGCACCTTAAGTTGTCTAGAAGCATAAGTTATAACCTTACCTCGTTGCATCAACACACAACCTAGGCCGACTCTGGATGCGTCACAATAGATAACATAACCGTCTGAACCCTCTGGTAGAGTCAAAACAGGAGATATAGTCAACCTAGTTTTTAGTTCTGTGAAGTTTTTCTCACAGTCTTCTGACCACTGAAACTTGACCTTTTTCTGAGTCAACTTAGTCAATAGAGAGGCTATGGATGAAAATCCTTCCACGAACCTTCTGTAATAACCCGCTAGACCCAAGAAACTTTTGATATCTGTAGGAGAGGTAGGTCTGGGCCATTGTTTCACTGCTTCTATTTTTTAAGAATCCACTGGGATCCCTTCGCTAGACACATTATGCCTAAAGAAAGCAACGGATTGCAACCAAAACTCACATTTGCTAATTTAGCGAATAATTGGCGATCTTTAAGAGTTTGTAGGACAACTCTCAAATGATTCGCATGTTTTCCTCATTCCTAGAGTAAATGAGAATATCATCAATAAAGACGATAGCAAACAAGTCCAAATAATGCTTGAACACTTTGTTCATCAAGCCCATGAAAGTTGCAGGAGCATTGGTTAGTCCAAATGACATAACTACAAATTCATAATGACCATACCAAGTTCTGAAGGTTGTTTTTGGGATGTCACTATCTCTGACTCTAAGCTGATGATAACCGAATCTGAGGTCTATCTTTGAGAAATGACTAGCACCCTAAAATTGGTCAAACAAGTCATCAATCCTAGGGATAGGGTACTTATTCTTGATGTGACTTTGTTCAACTGTCGATAGTCAATATGCATTCTTAGAGAACCATCTTTCTTTTTCACGAACAACATGATGCACCCCATAGGGAAATATTGATCTGATGAAGCCCTTATCTAGAAGGTCTTTCAATTGCTCTTTCAATTCCTTAAGCTCAGTTGGAGCCATTCTATAAGGAGGAATAGAAATAGGCTGGGTATCTGGAAGGAGATCAATTCCAAAGTCAATTTCCCTTTTAGGAGGAACTCTAGGAAGATCTTCTGGAAACACTTCTGGGAACTCATTAACTATAGGAACTGACTCAAGAGTTTGGGTTTCATAAATTTAATCCTTAACTAGAACTAGATGGTAGAGATAACCCTTAGAAATCATTTTTCTGGCCTTAAGGTAAGAAATGAATCGACACATAGGCGATAAGCTACTACCCTTCCATTCTAAGATTGGTTCATTTGGAAACTGAAAATGAACAATCATAGTTCTACAATCGACTGAGGCATAACAGGAATGTAGTCAATCCATGCCTAGAATGATATCAAAGTCTACCATTTCTAACTCTACAACATCCGCTGAGGTGACTTTCTAGGAGATTGTGACAAGGCAATTTTTGTAGACCTGTCTAGCTATAACTGGGTCACCAACTGGAGTAGGGACTGAGAAGGGTTCTGAGAGAAAATCTAGACTAACATTGAAGTTGACTGCTATATAAGGAGTTACAAAGGAAAGAGTTGTCCCTGGATCTAACAATGCATAAACATCTAAGTCAAAGACGTGTAACATACCAGTGACTACATAAGGAGAATCTTCATGATCCTAGCGAGCTTAGAGAGCATACAACCTATTTTGGCACTGTCCGCCACTTGTACCATGAGTTTCCCTGCTGAGTCGGGTGACCTGCTGGTGCTCCTGAAGTTGTGGACTAAGCTCTACCATTATTACCTCCTTGACCCTATTTAGTAGAAGGACAATCACTTAAACTGTGACTAGACTGACCACACCTAAAGCATCATTTCTTTTATGAAAGACACTCGCTCAGATGGTTCTTACCAAACTTTGGACAAGTTGGGTAGGTTCTGGTGTCTAAAGCACTCCCCTGAGACTTACAGCCTGATGCCCTACCTTTCTGATCATTTTGGAACTTGGAGGATGGAACACTAGCTAATGAAGGTGCTAGAGATGAAGACTTCTGCTAAAACTGCGAGTGATTTCCACCACCCGATTTCTGTTGAGAATACTCATAGCTGCATGTTCTATCCTTCTTATTCTCCTTAGCATGTTCCATAAGCTTATTTCCCTCAACCCGTTGAGCATGAGTCATGAGCCTAGAGATGTTCATATTTTCCAGCAACAAATCATTCCTACACTCTGTTTTCACTAAGTCGGATATCCCATACAGAAACTTGTTCATTTGTGCCTTGGAATTGGCAACCATGTGAGGAGCATACCTGAAGAGTTGGGTGAACTTGTGCCCATGCTCTTGGACTGGAATGGAACCCTGCCTCAAATTCATAAACTCTTGTGCTTTTACCTCCCTCAACTCTCTTGGGAAGAATCTATCCAGAAAAGTCTCACTAAATCATTCCGAAGTGATAGGAGTTGCATCTGTACCCATGTTCTTTTTCCATTGAGTATACCAGATATGAGCTACATCCTTAAGTTGATAGGACACCAACTCTACCCTATCATTACCAGTCACTTGCATCACTCCAAAGATCTTCTTGACCTCATCTATGAAGTTTTGGAGATCCTCACCAATCTATGACCCTAAGAACTCAGGCGGATTCATCCTAACAAAATCATGAACCTTGGCTATCACTGATCCACCACTAGCATTTGCAGGAACTGGAGCTTGCAGGTTGTTCTGGTTGGTCGCACTATGAGCCAAAAACTGAATGGCATTCCGAAACTCAGCATTTGAAACTTCCTGATCTGGGACTAAAGGAGCTGCATTAGCATTCTGTGCATTGGTATTCCTTCCATAAGCTCTATGAGGAGGCATGATTTGAAAGCGCATAAGAGTAACAAGAAAAAATGAAGTTTTCCTAAAACACTTTGCAGCCTCCTTCTCATTAGATGTGGTGCACTTCACACCCATGAAAAGGACTCTACTTAGTATGGCTTTTCATACATCCTAGGACTCTTAAACCTAATACTCTGATACCAAATTTGTCACACTCCGAAGCTACCCCCAGGACATGGACACGGGACCTAGGATCACGAGTGACCACAAGCTAACCCTGCTGGCATATCATAAGTATACTAAAGATAAACTGAATCAATAAATACTGTGCGGAAGCTAATCATAAAATAATCTGAAATAATGGGGAATACCCATACTAAATATGAATATATAAAAAAAACTAAGAGTTTAACAAAAATTGAAAAGTCAAACTCAAATACTAAAGCTGATTCTAACTATGTTTGAAATAAAGCCTCTACTGACTAGAAATGCTGGGACATTCCCCAGTTAGATCTAGCAACTACTGAAAACTAAAGACTAAAGCAAAGGAAAGTAATTATGTCACTTGCCCTCGAAGAATGAGGACTCACCACTAATGATGTTGAAGTGAAGATCGGGAACCGATCTATGTATGATCTAGAAGCTGAGAACCTGAACCTACATCACGAGAAGATGTAGCACAGAGTATGCGTCAGTACTTGAAAGGTACTGAGCATGAAGGATAGAGTAAAGTTGAACAATAAAATAACTAAACCAAAGCATATATCTGGGCAATGATAAGAGATAAGCATGATACTAAACTGAGAATACTGAACATGAAATAACTAAATGCAATGACCAAGTTTATAACATGCTAAATTGAAATCTGATTAGAACTGATGACATGGTCAATGAAATAAAACCTGACTATGGGAGCTACTAATAACTGACATAAAACCACATGAACTAAATATGGAGTCCGATGTATACGCCCCATCGAGAGGACCCAATATACCCTGCCAGAGGTATAGAGGCATGACTGACGTGATCACTAAAATGATGCCCACAGATGTGACTTACAACCTACGGGGGACGTAGTTCTGGGACTTGAGGGTGACTGACCCTAGTCCACTCGGTATTAAGCTTCACCTAATTGATTATGTAATTAACAATTTATGACTGAATTTATGTAATACTGGATAGCTCAAATACTGACATGCTAACTGAAAATGCAACATTAATGTATTGATAATGAAACATTCAAATCTGAGGCATGTATATCTGAAATAGCTGACCTAGCATGTGTAATTCATGAACTAAAAGAATTACATAGCTAGGGTTCTGAATTTATGAAAGAATCTACACAAAACAATGCTAAAATCATGATAATCTGATTTGGATCATTCTAACAGCTAAAATCCAGTTATTTCTAACACTCAAGAAACCCTAGGTTTTGATAATATTAAGGGAACCAAGATTTTGACTGAATTCTAGGGACCTAGTGGATGAAAGGAATCCATTAGTGAAATCCCACATACCTGATGAAGAATTCCATGGAGAAATCTTTCAATTTCAGGCTGGAACTGAAGGAAACCTTGTTGTTTTCTTGGAAAGCTTTGGTCGGCTCTTTCTCCTCTCTAGTTCTAAGTTTGATTGATTATTTGAGAAAGAATTGAGTAGGGCAAGTTCTAATTAAGTTAATAGGCTAAAACTGACCAAAACTACATAGTTTAGGGGTTAAACGATGGAGTTTAGGTGTCCAGCGCATAAAGAAAAAACCAAACGACCCCTGACTTAAAAGTTGTTGGGGCCACCGACGGACCATAGCTGGATCGACGGTCTATGCTGGTCAACCACTGTTTGGCAATTGGGAGCTGAAGCTAGGGGTCTGACCTACGGACCGTGGCCTGACCTACGATCCGTAGGTCCTGGCGTGGGTCTACCCTTAGCCAATTTTTCTGATGGTTCTGGGGGAAAGGTCGCGGTGGTGAACCATGGACCACCAGAACAGACCGTGGGTCACCCTAAGGTCCGTGGGTGGTGCCCATCGATACCACCTGCAACTTTTGAAATCTGCATTTTGGTAGTTCTTGCATACGGGGTGTTACAAATCAAATCTACTTAAAACACATGTTTCGCTACGTCTACATGAATTAGAATCATCTTCTTCTTCTTCTAAGAGGAGTAGGAAGAATGATCAGCAGCTGTAAAAAGAACAAGATCTTTAGATATATCAATCTTTTTTATTGGAGAGAATAAATCATTTTGTGCAGTTGATTTTCCACTTTGAGAATTCGTAATGTCCTATTTTGTGAGAAATTGTGTTTTAAGAATGAAGTAATCATTTTTTTCCTTTTCAGTAGTGTTATCATGCTTATTATGTGTTGTGGGAATGGTTAACACGATCTTCAACGCGATCGAGTGAGATTTTAGTGATTTTAAGCTTTTGAATTGAATTACATTGAAATGGTTGACTTTGGTCAACATTTCATGATCCGAGCGTCGTTGTTAGTTTCATTGAGTTCGAAACATCAAGTTTGGTTAGCAGGGTGGTCGGTTAAATTCTCGAGACCTTAGATTGTGATTTAGGTAATTAAGTAAAAAGTTAAATATTTGGCCTAAATGGGTCCGAAGGGATATTTCTGTCATATAATATTTTTGTTTTGAAATCCAGCATTTCCATTGGTTCCGAAACATGTTTTATGATGAATTTACACTATTGATTTATGTTTATAGGTTCCGGATGAATTTTGAGGTCAAAAAGATGTTTTAAAAGTTGTTAGTGCACACTTTTAGCAACGGAATAGAATTTTAGCGATGAAATTACCGATTTAAGAATCTATTTGAACTCATTTCATATTTTTAACATTTTGGGAGCTAGGAAGATATTTTTGACATTTTGGGAGCTAGAAAGATCAGTTTGATGTGATTTGTTTTATGCCTTTTCCTCTCATAATTATTGTGTTGTGTATATATTTCTAGTTTTATTTATCTCGTTTCCCAAGGATATCCCTTTCATATTTCATGATTTCTATCCACAAAGTGGAGATTTTAAACCCCCAAAGTAGAGAAATAAAAAACTATTGATTTGAAGGTCGATTTAGAATGATTTTCATTGACTATTGGAATTTATGGTCCTTACATTGTAGTTAAACTGATTTTGACAAATGTTTTCCAAAATTTCCCGTTTTAAACCACGTTTCAAATGACACATATTTTGACTCATTTTCACTTGGGTTTGACTCGATTTGATCATCGATTTTGACTCATTTTCACTTGGATTTTCACCCAAAGACTTCTTTTCACTTGGTGAACAGAAATTTCCTACAAAATTATTTTTTGATTTTCTAAAATAGATAACTCTTTTTAGTATAGTAGATAGGTAAAAGTAGATAGAGGGAGTAAATTTTTTCTGTTTTCCCTTTAAAAAGAATTGTCCTAGAAAGTGAAAATTTAATCTTAATTTTATCGAAAGAGTTAAGGGAAAATTCGTTTTAAAAAAATTATTTTTTATTCATGATTTTTTAAATGACGTGTAAAAAAATATATAAAGATTAATATGAAACAGAAAATATTAGTGTAGCTCCAATTAGGCGACTTAGAATTATAAATTGTCAAACAAATATTAAAGCTTTCTATTTCATTTTATTTCAATGTCTAGTTATATTTGTTCATTTCTATTTACTTTCACTGCAAATAGAAAGTTAGGTGCAAAAAATAATTTTACAAGTTGTCCATCATTAATAATTTACTACTATTATATATATACACAGTTCATGAGCACATGCATGTCTATGTCTAGAACATAATTACAAATGAAAGAAGCTAAGCAGGTTTTTTAAATGGTTACGTCTTCTTCAATTAGTCTCTTCGTTTTATTTTACATGATTTGTATATATATGAAAAAACAAATTATTTATTTATGAATTATAAAAAAGAAAATACTTTTTCTCATACTATTTTTAATAATTTAAAAAAACTGTCAAATTAATATAAATCAAATAATATAAAACGATAAAGAAAATAATCACTCATGTTTCTCGCGTTCCCACCAAAATACACTACCCTTTAAATGCATTGTGTCAGTACTGATCAATCTAACAATTAATAGGGCATATCGGTAAAAGTTTATTCGTTTTTAGTATATATATTCAATAAATATATAATATGGATTGTACATGTATTTTAAATATTTAAACATAGTTCGTACTAATATAAGTGCAAAATACTCGTTTTGTTCTTTTTTTGGGGTGGGATAGGTCGTAAAACTTAGTACTTTCTTCAATTTCATTTTATGTGACATCTTTTTTTCTGCTTTTTTTTGTCTTCCAAAAAGAACGTTATCCTAAATATAATAAGAAATTCATCTTGAACTTAAATAATTCAATCATTTTAAACAATAAAAATGAATCTCAAAATTCAATTAATATAAAACGGGGAGTATGTATTATACTCCAAACATATCTCACTTTCAGTGCAACTAGAAAGTTAGATGTAGAAATTAATTTTACAACAAGTTGTCCATCATTAATGACATCCTCTCTAACATATATATATTCCCATAAAGTATTATCTTTCTCACTACCTTTTTATATTTATTTTTCTCTTATCAAAACCATGATTTTAACTAAGCCATGGTGATTCTCAGTTCCCTGCCATGATTTAATTATACAATGTTGTTGGAGGGGACAATCAAGAAGATTATCAATAGATTAGTAAAATGTATTGTGTTGGAATTATGACCTCCTTAATTCTGTAAAGGAACACGTACTTACTACTTGTTTTTTACTGCTTGAGAGTTATGATAAACAATTTTGTAAAATCACAATTAGTTCATAACTTTGTATTATTTATGCCAATTTCAAACAACACAATGATTACAAACCTATGTAATCTATAATTCCTAACTACCCAAGATAAAAACCCTCAGGTTTAAGTCTTCTAACGTCTTCCAAATTTGTCAAACTTGTTAGACGTATCTTACACCCACCACTCAATTGTAAAAAAAAAAAACTCTTAACTACAATCTAACAACTTTTTCTCACAAACTCGCAGTACTCCCCAAGCAAATTACAAAACTTTCTCAAATTCTCTTTGACAACGTTTTGATTGACTCTCTATGTAAGTGCGCAAACTTCCTTTAAGAAGTTATTGCCCTATTTATAGATTTGGACTTGAATCCAAAACCTATTTCAACTCAGACTCCTACTCGAACTTGACTTCATAGCATCCTCAATTCCTTATCCAATTAGAACATGATTTGACAGCTTCTCTTTTTGTAGTTTCCTTTCTCGACTTGGCTTTGACAATTACTTTGCTTGCTTATGCTTCCTATTTTGTTTATACTTCCTACTTCACGTTGGACTTAGAATTTACTTAGCCTTCCTGCTTGAACTCGTTCCTTTTCTCATTTGTTTTGTCAGTCTTCAAAAGCCATATTAAACTAACATATTGTAATGCGCTTGAATCTTTTTAAAGAGAACGCGCAAGATAATCCAGCCTCAATTTGAAGATAAATTTTATTTTTAACTGTAATTGTATTTTCACCAATAATTAATAAATCTCAAGATTAATAGATACTTGAAATAAACTAATTAGCATTCAATTAATGACAAACTTATAAAGAGAGAATAGAATTAATGAAAAACTCATAAGCTCATCAACAGTACAGTTGAGACAATTACTATTTACTTTTAAAAATCTTGATATCTAGAATAGTCTGTATAGCTGTGAGTATGAGGAGTATGATGGCTGCTATTGTTGAAGCTCCTTTCCAAGGACTATTAAAATAATTGTGCCTCAAACTTGCCTTCATTCTATTCCATGGTTTTTCATAATGTTTAGCTGCTTTTAAGCATTCTTCTTTGTAATAGAAGTCTGAATACGTAGTGATCCCATGTCCGTTTTTGTTGAAGAGGCTAGCCACTTCTTTGTCCTCTCCCATCCAATTCTCTATGATTCCTTTCTGGCGAAGCAAACTGACATCTTTTTCTGAGTCAATAAAATGATCCATGAAAGCTGCAAAATCAATGAAATACTTATATTGTACATCAGATGATTGTTGCTCATAAGCAATGAGATTTCGCAGGATGGTTTCTGTGCCATCATATACTCGAAAACAAGGAATCGTCATTAATCCATTCTCAAATTTTATACTATCAAATAAACTTGTTTTATCCCCAAGTTTAACATGTAATCCAGCTTTAACAAAGCTAACTCCAGCTTGGGAAAGCTCTGTTGCATTTGGCATGACCTTATTTCGCTTTATGTCATATTTTAAATTTTTCTTGGGATGTTGGCCATGACATGAAGCAATGTGAACTGCATGAAGTAAATGTTTGATACTGTCTTTTGTGTTTTTAAAGGATTCACTAATCATGTTTGGCAAGTCAACAAAAAAGATAATTGAATCATTCACCAGTAACAACAATGGTAATTCATCATCTTGTTTCGTCATGTCATGAAGCTTGTTGAGGACAAAGAAGGGAAGTTGATTTTCTAGTAACATCAAGTCTCGAAATATTTGATGACATATGTAACTAGCAAAACTGATAATTTCTTCTTCTCCTTCGGGACACATTTCACAACATTCTCGAATAAACTCAACCACAAAACAACCATCAAGCAACAACATTTGACAAAATTGACTATCATTACCAAGGTCTTCTATATCATCGTAACACTTCAGTGCTTCCTCCTTCAGTTTCTCCAATTCTCTGATGCAACTTTTCATATCAAACCCCTCTTTTCGTTGAAGAAACCGGCGTAGGTACAATAATTTGTAATTTTCCATTGAACCAAGTTGAGGATTTTTTCTATGATAAGGATCGATAGAGACCATCTTTGGTGTATATGCCAATGGATTTGATTTACGTAGCGACACATTTACTTTGAATATAGTACGTGATTTAATAGACGAATTGTCTAAATCCTTATTCATTTCATTAATTCTTTCCTCTATGTCGCTTAAATGATACCCTTTTCTCCCTTCTTCTATCTGTAATGAAAAAGAGCATGAAATTTCAAAACATTTTTTAGAAGCAACTATGCAATAAACAAGCAATTATATTTACCAAATTTCATATCATGATTTTAAATCATAATTTCATATCGCATGATCAAACGGATTTTTAGAAAATGTCTACGTGTGTCGGATTCTTCATAAGTAGTGTGCTTTTTGAAGATCCGACACAAGTGTAACAATATTTGTGGAGATTTATTAAGCTCACCCATAGCTGATTCCAAATAAGCCCACCCATAGCTGATTTCAAATAATCCAGAACCTTGATATTCCCATATTCAATATGTGGCAGTGGCAGAGTTAGAATTTTTAATAAAGGGGTTTAAAATCTGAAAAAATAAATATACGAACTAATCGAAGGGGATTAAACATCTATGGTATATACATAAAAATTAATTTTGATCATGTATAATAGTAAGATTTTCCGCCAAAGGGGATCGGGTGAACCCCTGACATACTGCTGGCTCTGCCCCTGCATGTGCGGATGAAGGAAAAAGCAAACAAAAAGACTAGAAGATTCTATTCAGTTTGACAAGATCAACAAAAGTAACACACAAACACATGATGCAAATGAATACACTAAATTATTTTTGGAAAAACAAACAATTTTATGCAAAGAAGAAACATTGTCACCTTAGTATATGAGCAAAACGACGCCGTATAGTTTCTTAAAAAGTGAATTCTCTTGCCACTACATACAGTAGCAGTAGCAGGTGTCACCGGAGCAACACAAGACTGAAACCACCGGCAAACTGTCTGCCGGAGGCCGGAGTTTTGGTGATAAATTTTCCGGCAAATCATTATTTGTTTTGCTTTGGGAACTCTTGAAAAGATGGGTTGTTGCGTCAACTTTTATAAGTGAAAAAACATCTTTGGGATTTTACAAAATATCATAATGTATTTTAATTTATCCAACGTATTTGGTAGAGTGTATATAAATAATGATAAATAGAGTATTGTATTAGTAATGCTTATATTAATAATGTTTGTAGTAATTATATAAAGATAATTTTTTATATATTGTTTGATTTGGTGTAATAAAAGGCAAAGGGTCAAATATACCAATGTATAATTGGAAATAGTTTAAATATACCATCGTCATACTTTAGATCCAAATATACCCCTTTTGTTATACTTTGGATCCAAATATACCCCTCTAATTATACTTTGACACAAATTTATTCTTAATTTTAACAAAAAAATAGATGACAAGCTCAAAATTAAATAACGCACCCCAAATTTCAAATACTTTTTTCTTTCTTTTAGAAACTCATTCCTTTCGCTTTGAATCTTTTCTTTGCATTTTCTTCTTAAAAGAAGCTAATAATTTGCATTTCACTTGGATTTTCACCCAAAGACTTCTTTTCACTTGGTGAATAGAAATTTCCTACAAAATTATTTTTTGATTTTCTAAAATTGATCTTTCTTTTTAGTATAGTAGACAGGTAACAGTAGATGAAGGGAGTAATTTTTTTCTGTTTTCCCTTTAAAATGAATTGTCCTTGAAAGTGAAAATCTAATCTTAAAATTTATTGAAAGAGTTAAAGGAAATTAATTTTAAAAAAATTATTTTTTATTCATGATTTTTTAAATAACATGTAAAAAAAAATATAACGATTAATATGAAATAGAAAATATTAGTGTAGCTCCAATTAAGGAAAATGTCAAATTAACATAAATCAAATAATATAAAACAGTGAAGAAAATAATTACTTACGTCTCCCGTATTCCCAGCAAAATACACTCCCCTTTAAATGCATTTTGCCTGTATTGACCAATCTGATAATTAATAGGCACATCTGTAAAAATTTATTCGAATATATATAACTTGTATAGTTCTTTTCATGTTAGTTATTATTGTGATTTTGTTGCGTCAAATTATTAGAGAAGTCATATATTTGTTTTATAAACATTTTATTATTGATTAAATCAAAAATCGATAAAAAAAAATATCTTATTGATTTAACATATTTTAAAACCGAACACTAATAAATCAAACTGATAATAGATAAAATTGAACCGAATCCACCGATGCACACCTTATTTCTATCTAAAATATCCCCAACTATTAATCAAGCATACCTCAATTATTGTTTTCTTTTCATATATATATATATATATATATATATATATATGAAATGTTAAAGTATATGGATATAAATATATTCAATCATAGATTCTTTAAATTTTGATGAAATTAGTTTTATATCGTTCATGAGAGCAAATTTTTATCGATGTAGGCGAGCCATTAATTCTTATCGCTTTTTCAGCAAAAAATAAAGTCAGATCTATAGATAGCTCGTGCTCGAAGCTTTTGATTATTTTCGATCTTCATGATATGGCCCTAAACGTATTTAATCTTCAATTAATTAATCACCCCTTCATATAAAATAAAATTAAAAAAAAAATGTTTTATAAAATCCTTATTCTTTTTTGCTTTATTTGCAAAATTTTTATCATCTTTTTCTGGCTCTTGCCATTCTTCTTTTAGTGCAGAGGTAGATCCTTCAAATTCTCCTTGGGATCCTCCTATTTCCCCTTTATTCATGAATACCTTCAATTCATGTTCAGAAAGATTAAGATCTTCCATTGCATAAACTAGCTCATCTAGTTCATTCATTTTCTAATTCTTTTTCTTTAGATTCAAAATCATTTTTTGTTATTTCGAGATTTTCTTGATTTTCTTCTGTTCTTTGTTTTTCAAGCAAAGATAATAACTAGTAAGGTATTGAGATTAGTAATATTTATGGATGGATGAAGTAGTAAATTACTATAGTCTTAATGAGTTATCGATTTATCCAATAACTCAATATTAAGAATAAAAACCAAATCAATAACCCGATAATTTATTTTTATAAAATTATTAAAAAATCATTAATCCAATAGCAATAAACTGATATTGAAAAAACAGAAAAATTGGACAAAAAAGTAAGTCAAAAATACATAAATGAATTACTAGCAAAAAAAGTTGCAAGTAAAAGTACTTATCAAAAAGGAAGTATGGATGAAATATTACTCCAAAATTCCTTGAAAAACAAAGAATAGAAGAAAATCAAGAAAATCTAGAAACAAATCTAGAAATAACAGAAAATGATTTTGAATCTAAAGAAAAAGAATTAGAAGGATATGGCCCTAGACGTATTTAATCTTCAATTAATTAATCACCCCTTCATATATAAAATTAAAAAAATATATAAAAAAATAATATATATATATATATATATATATAGTTAATAAATATATTAAATATATAATGTGTGTTTACACATGTATTTTAAATATTTAACCATAGTTCGTACTAATATACGGGTAAAATACTCATTTTGTTCTTTTTTTTGGAGTGGAATGGGTAGTCAAAATTAGTACTTTCTCCTTCTTATTTTATGTGACATCTTTTCTTTTTTATTTTCTCCCTAAAAGAACGTTATCCTAAATATTAAAAAAAAGCTCAAAGATCCATCTTGAACTTAAATAATTCAATAATTTTGAACAATAAAAAAAAATCTAAAAAATTCTGTTGATATAAAATGGGGAAACATGTATTGTACTCCATGATATTTCACTTTCTGACTTTCAGTGCAAATAGAAAGTTGGGTGTGAAAATTAATTGTACAAGTTGTCCTTCACTAATTCATGCACTGCATGCCTATGTCCAGAATTCATATTCATACAAAACAAAGAAGCACTGTTTTTTAAATGTTTACGTCTTTTTGATGTATTACTTTGTTTTATTTTACTTATTTTTTATATTATAAATAAATTTTAATTATTTTACTTTTCTATTTTAACAAATTAAAATAGTTATATTACTTTTCTTTATACTACCTTTAATAATTTAAATAAGAGTGTCAGGTTAACATGAATCAAATAATATGAAATGACGAAGAGAGCGATAATCACTTATCTCTCAGCATTTCCACCAAACCACAATTTCCTTTAAATGCACTATGTCAGTATTGACCGGTCTTATAATTAATAGGATAAAACGGTAAAAAATTATTCATATTCAATATTTATATTAATCCAATAAATAAGTAATACGCTTTTACACATAATTTTTGTAATATTTAACCATAGTCCATACTGCACTATGTGCAAATACTCATTTTGTTCTTTCTTCTTCTTTTTTTTTCCGGTGGTGATGGGTGTGAGAGAATTGGTAAAAATTTATTAGTCGAATTAGGGGTGGTAAATGGGTGCATTATAACAAGAATAACTTTTAGCAACAATTAATAATGTGTATTAATAAAACTTGTTAAAAATTGTATTTGTATAATTAGTTAATTGTCATTGAATCCAATGTCGATATATGTTTTACAAAGAGCACTAATTGTCTCTAAAAACATATTTAACAGCAATTAAACTATTGACATTAATTAATTATCGATAAAGATCATTTTTGATGTAGTAATGATTGTGGAGCAAGGCTATATTTCAATTCGCCCGCCCCAGCCCGTCTCGCTCCACATAGCATATTGTTATTTTCAACTCATTCCACTCTGCCTCACATAAATTTGCTTCGTCTAGTCCTACATAATCTTTTTGACTTCTTAATATATTTTTTTAACCACTAAAAGTAATATTTAGCTTAGCATTACAATGCAATTTTATCTTACTCTTTTAAACATCTCAGTAACATTTTTTTTTATAGTTTTGTATTAGTTACATTTGATGTAATAAGCAAATATCCAATGCAGGTAGTGCCCAAACAAGTGCCAAATTGGTACAAGAATTAGATGAACCTAATTTTCTAACAGAGGCTTTATCAAGCCCTAAAAGGGATTAATAGTTAAAAGCGATGAAAGAAGAATTAGAGTCCATGAAAATCAACAAAGTATGAATCTAGTTGACCTTCCTAAGGAACATAAAGCTATTGGGAATAAATGGATTCTCAAAGTTAAACGAAAATTAGATGTGTCAATAGAAAGACACAAAGCACGATTGGTGACAAAAGGTTTTACTGAAGAAGTTGGAATAGATTATGAGGAAACTTTTTCACCATTGAGAAGTTTACCTCCATACGAGTACTTTTTGTAGAAAACACAATACAGAAGGAAAAGAAGAGCTCGATAATATTGATATATTTTGTGTGTAAAACTACTGCACAATACCTCCTTATATATGTTGTTGGCGTGTTACAATATAGGAGAGTTCTACTTGAATTCTACTTTGTAAGTTAACTCTTACTAGTAATACATAGCAACACTTACACTCCTAATGCAATACATACTTCTTTTTACGCTAGCTCCAACACTTCCCCTCAAGCTAGTGAGAGGAGGATTAACCACTCCTAGCTTGCTTCGAAAGGCTGCAAATTGTTGCTTTGTAAGTGCCTTGGTGTGTATGTCAGCTAGCTGATCTTGTGATCGAACAAAATGTGTTATGATTTGTCCCATTGCCACCTTTTCTCTAACAAAGTGATAGTCCATCTCCACATGTTTAGTCCTAGCATGCAATACTAGATTCACACTCATGTAAAGTGCACTAAGATTGTCACAAAATAGTATTGGAGTTGTGGTAAGTGTGACGCTAATAGCTTTGAGTATATAGGTGATTCATGTAATCTCAATCGGTGGAGGCTAGTGCTCTATATTTAGCTTCACACTTGACTCCGGAAATTGTATGTTGTTTCTTTGATGCCCATGAAATGCAAAATAGCTCAAAGTATACCGTATAACCTTGTAGTTGATCGTCTTGTTGTAGAACAACCTCCCCAATCTGCATCAGAGTATCCACACAGCCTTAGAGGTGACTTTGTAATTAGCCTAAGTCCAAGTTGAACTATCCATCTACCATATCTAAGAATCCTCTTTACAGCGTGAAAGTGCTCACTGTTTGGATTCTACATGAACTGACTTGTGAGATTTATTGCATGAGTTACATCAGGCCTAGTTAGTGTGAGATACTGTAGACTACCCACAATACTTCTATAAACTGAGGCATCTACAGAACTTCCTTGAGCTTCATATAGGTCATGCTTTTGTTCAAATGGTGTATTTACTGCTCTAGCCATGGCCATATTAGTTTTCTTGAGGAGTTCAGTGGCGTATTTACATTGATTTAGGTGAATACCTCCATCAAAGTATGTAACCTCAATCCCAAGAAAGAATTAGAGAGGACCAAGATCCTTCATTGCAAACTCCTTCCCAAAGAGAAATAATTATTTCTTGAATATGAACATGGGAGTTTCACACCGCATATCATCTACATACAAAAGAAGCAGGATATTACCACTTTTGCAATGAAGTACAAATAAGGATGAGTCTGCTCTACTACATTTGAACCCAAGGTGCAGAAGGAACATGATGAACCTTTCAAACCAGGCTCTAGGTGCCTGCTTGAGGCCATATAGTTCTTTCTTCAGAGAACAAACATGCTTGGATACTGAGGATCAACAAAACCCGGAGGTTTTGCCATATAGATTTCTTCCTGTAAATGCCCATGTAGAAAGGAATTTTTGACATCAAGTTGTCTAATAGTCCATTTTAGACTAACAGCAGCGGATAACACTACCCTTATAGTGGTAGCCTTAACTACAGGACTAAAAGTTTCTTCAAAATCAATTCCTTCAAGCTGAGAGTATCCTTTCGCAACCAACCTAACTTTATGTATGTCTATATTACCATCTGATTTTAACTTGGTCTTGAATACCCATCTTGATCCAACCACATTCATTTTTGTTATTCTAGGTACCAAGGTCCATGTTTGATTTTCATGTAAGACATCAATCTCTTCTTTCACAGTTGCATACCACTGTGGAACCTTTAGTGCTTGATCCACAATTGTTGGCTCAGCAATACCTACTAAAGTTGTGCGAGGGGTTGAAACATTTTTTCTGTTCAATCTAGTCATCCTTCTGTAGTGCTAGAGGTTTGTGGTTGAATCTGCACCATCAATGTTGGAAGGTTTTGGCAACACTTCCCCTAAAGTTGAACCACCATCTGTTGGAGAGTGATCCTACACAATAAAGAAAAACTCAAGAAAAGTAGCTAGGTGAGTAGAGGTGTTCAGGGAGGATTATGCAGGTTGCACATAAGAAAGCAAATGCTCATCAAAGATCACATGTATTGATATAAAAACCTTTTTTGTGGATGGTTGGTAGCACCTATAGCCTTTGTGTAAACTGTTATAGCCAACAAACACATGGGTAAGTTTTTGGTGCAAACTTTGATTGTCCCTTGAGGTGTGGATAACATATGCATCCAAAAACTTTCAAACTATTGTAATCTCGAGATGCTCCATGAAGTTTGACAAAAGGTATCTCATTCTTCAGAATCGAGGATGGTAGTCTATTTATCAAGAATACAGCAGTGAGAAAAGCTTCCACCCATAAGAACATAGGTAGTTTTGAATGAAAGAGTAAAGTGAGACCAATTTCTACTATATGCCTATGTTTTCTTTCAGAGATTCCATTCTGTTCAGGAGTATTTGGACATGACAATTGTCTTATAATTCCATAGTTTTCCAAGTGCTTAATAAATTCATTGTTGATGAACTCACCACCTCCATCACATTGAAAGATTTTAATTGATCTTGAAAACGTTTTTCAACCATTTTAAAACTTACATAAAATCTCAAAAAACTCAAACTTCTTTTTTATTGGATACAACCAGGTGTATCTAGTATTATCATCCACAAACAATACATAGTACTTCATGTGTTGAGAAGATTCAATAGGGGTTGCACCCCAAAGAGCACAATGAATTTTTGAATAATGGTTCCTTCTCCATTTTATTTCTCAATGCAAAAGGAAGTTTACAACTTTTCCCTTTATCTCGACAAGTATAGATGGTAGGCACTTTATTCCAACTCTTAACATCTATATGGTTATTTATATTTAAAAATAGTAAAGACTTCAAACTAGGGTGACCTAATCTAGCATGCCAAATGCAATATGTCTTTCTCCAGTCCAAGGTTTCTATCAAAACATAAATGTTGTTATCTTCCAGTGCATAAAGTCCTCATTTCTTAGTTCCTTTGGCCAGTTGCTTCCCTGACTTCTTGTCCTTAACAACAAAATCAGATTCATCAAACTCAAGGGTGCAACAATTGTCTTTTTCTAGCTTGCTAATAGATAATAAATTTTTATTAATATCAGGAACTACTAGTATCTCGTTAACCTTCAGACCTGACCTTGTTATATTCCCAACATGTGTAACATTTAGACGAGATCCATTACCAATAATTATTATTTGTTCCATTGTAAGTCTTCAGATCAGATAAGTTACCTTTGTTGTTAATTAGGTGGTTGGTTGCTCCAGAGTTAGCATACATAGCATTGTCCTCAGTCTGTGTATCTTGAAAATTGACTATTGCTAAGGCTTGTGGGAGGTCTTCTACAGCTTGATATGAGTAGTCCCATCTATAGAAGCTCTTGATTGTAGTGTGGTTATTCCTTCCACAAATTTGAGAAGCATTGAAGGCTAAGTCTTTGTCCTTCACGTGGTTTGATGCCTGCATATTCTGATTATTTTGACTATAGTTTCCCTGTCCAACAGGTTTGAAACCTCTTTCTCTTGAGTTGTAGTTAGAGTTACCTCTATTCTGATTGTGATTATAGCCTCCTCTACCTCTAGCTCAACCTGTTTGTGCAGAGAAGGCCATGTTATGATTATCTTATGGCACTTCATCATCATCATCTCTCATGTCAAAGCCTCTAAGAGCATTAGCAAACTGGTTGAGTGTGGGATATGGTGCCTTTCTAAGCATAACAATCCTGAAGGTCTTATATTTAAGGTCTAGACCTCAAGCAAAGTTGATTCCTTTGCTATCCTCGTCAAGAGGTTTCTGAATGGCTGCAAGGCCATCACATATTCCTTTGAACTCTTTCAAATACTCATCAAGTTTTTTGGCTCCCAACTTGATGTTCTGGAGTTGTTGTTTGAGTTGAAATTCCTTGTATTTAGTTGCTTGAAGATATGTTTCTTCTAAGCATTCCCACATCTCTTAGGTTGTCAAACAACCGACAATGAGATGCATGTTCTCCTCAATCGTAGTCCCTAAGATCCATGTTCTCAAGAACACATCTTTCTCTTCCTAAAGCCTCAACAACAAATATTTCTCTTCCCCCAGACTCTCCAAATCTTTCTTTCTCCTTGCCTTCAATAATTTTTTCCTTCCCGTTTGTGGTAATTGATTGTCTCTCTTTGATCAAGTTGGTTACTTTCATGACTCGCATAAGCCGTTGATATAAGTTCTCAATATCAAGTAGTTAGTAGGCTTAAGTTTGATTGGATAAGCGAGAAATAAGATGATGCGAGAAGTTGATAGGGACATGAAAGTTGTGTTTGAGGCCATTGTTACGAAGATTTTTGTGGGTTTGATTGCCAAGTATTGGTTTGTTTTTTCACTGCTCTGATACCATGTAGACAACACAGTACAAAAAGGAAAATAAGAGCTCGATAATATTGATATATTTTGTGTGTAAAACTACTGCACAATACCTCCTTATATAGGTTGTTGGTAGGTTTAAATATAGGAGGTTTCTACTTGAACTCTACTTTGTAAGTTAACTCTTACTAATAATACATAACAACACTTACACTCCTAATGCAATACATACTCCTAATGCTATCACAATTATGCTTTTTTACTCTAGTCTCCAACACTTTTAGCTATTGTTACGCGTTTAGATCTAGAATTACATCAAATGGATGTAAAGACCGTTTTTCTCAATTGAGAATTGAACAAGGAAATCTACATGGAACAACTAGCAGGTTTCATTATCAAAGGCCATGAAAAGAATGTTTGTAAATTGAAAAGATCAATTTTTGCCTAAAGCAATCTTCAAGGCAATGGTACCTGAGATTTCATAATTAGCAGGTGATGTCATTTGATTTTATCATGATCAAAGAATAGAATTGCATCTATGTGAAAAAGTTCTATGAAAATTTTATAAATCTTTCTCTTTACCTAGATGATATTTTATTAGCTTGAAATAATTTGGAGTATGTAAAAACTGTCAAGTCATGGCTTTTAAAATCATTTGATATGAAAGATATGGGTGAAACAGACTATATATTGGGTGTAAAACTCCAAAGAGATCGTTCCAAGAAATTTTTAAGTTTATCTCAGGAAACTTATATAAAGAAAATATCGAAACATTTTTGAATGAAAAGTTAAAAATCCATGGATACTCCCATAGAAAAGGGTGAAATTTTAAGCCTGGAAATGTGTCTAAAGATTGGGAAAAAAAAGGAAGACATGACTCGAGTTCCATATTCTAGCATTGTTAGAAGTTTGATGTATGTTATGATGTGTACTCGCCCTGATATTTGTTATGTCGTGAGTCTATTTAGAAGATATCAATCCAATCGAGATCTTTGGAAAGCAGTAAAGAGAATATTCTGATAACTGAAAGGAACTGCGGATCATACACTATGTTATAGTGGATCTGATTTATTTATATGAGGTTATACATATGCTGATTTGGGTCAGTGACCTAATGATAGAAAATTAATGTTTGGTTATGCTTTCTTACTAAATGGTGGTGCTAATTCATGGAAAAGTAAGAAGAAAACTTGCACAACTCTTTCAACCATGGAATTTGAATTAGTGGCTTCTACGTGCCCTTGATAAAGAAGTTGTTTGGTTAAAGAGATTCATTGAGCATTTAAAGTTGCAAAGAATTCTAAGGGTCCCATGATTCTATATTGTGATAGTCAAGCGGCCATCGCAAACACGAAGGATCCAGTATCACATCAAAACCAAACACATTTACATCAAGTATAAATTTGTGAGAGACGTAGTGGAAAGTGGAAAAATAACTTTGCAACACGATCCTACGCGTGAAATGATAGCTCATCCTTTTACGAAGGACATCTTTAGAGATTTGTTTGAAAAACATGTTAAGGCTCTAGATTTGCGTAGGATTTGATGATATTTCAGTATTGTAAAATAACTTGATTGCTATAATATTCTCTTCCATATAATACTATTGAATTTATGTTCAAATGTAGTATGCATGCGATATTTTATAAAAAATAAAGTGTGTCGAACAAGTCACGAGATCGACTCTCTCACACAATCTCTTAATTGATGTTGCTACTTTAGCATACTACTAATAGCCATGAATGATTCGATAATGCAATACATGTCTAGGTAAACAATTAAATTAGAACAGATAGATTCGAGTAGAAAGGAAAGACGATTAATTTAGTAATAAACTTGTATGCACATGTCGGCTATTACACTAACCACATTGGTATTCGAAAGGTACGTAATTGTATATATAAAGTTAAACATGAACTCGAGTTAACCTCTTCAAGAGGATGAATGAACGAATAAGTAACTACTGAAGTAGTGAATGAAGTTTTGGGTATTGTGAGTAATAGTATCCTTAAATTAGTAGTGAATTATTTCCACATGTGACTGAATTCCTATGTAGGGCGTGTAAAACCCTTAAAGGCAAGCCTTGGTACTCACAAGTTGCACGAACTACTTGTCGTATGAATTGTGTGTTTAGTTGATATCGTATTGATTTGGGTCTTGTCCATCATGTGCGAAGTGGGAGATGTAAGGTTTGGGTCGTGAGTTGTTTATGTGGATCGATCCGGCCTGATATGACCCGACCCATTTTTTTCTTTCTAAAACAAATATAAGTACCAATTTTAAAAAGGGTGGGAATAGTTACTTCGTAGTTGTTCCAACATATACTGATTTCCTTTTTTAAAATGAATATTGAACGCTTTTCGGAGGATAAGAGGGAGGAACACAAAAGCGGATAAACAGAATAAGAATTTTCTATCTTCTTCACTGATATTAACAAAACAAAAGTGACAAACTTAGTTTGTGAAACATAGCTTTGATTCTTTGAGACTCAAAGTTGGACTTGGAGTTACTATTTCACAAGACTTCATTATCATTCTGTTGTTGTTAAGAGGTATACATTTTAGTTCCTGCTACAATAATTTTTTTAAAGTGTTGAAAACCCTCTTAAACTCCCCATGAAATTAGGGGTATATTTAACTCATGTGGCAAGATCAGAGGTGTATTTAAGATCAGCTAGTCAAGTAAAAGAGTATTTTTAAAGTTGTCAATAATTCATGGATGAAACTAATAGTTCGCGTTGAGTGAAACAGATCAAGTCACATATATCTTGGCTAAAACCCCGCGTTTACGGAAAAATGTGTATACATAGTCGATGTGATCTTTCTCAGGAGGCAATGAGGTGTTTTAAACGGAATAAATGGCAAGTGTCCTATTTCAGACATAGAATCTTGAAGAACTCGTTTTCTAGCTTGTGCTGATTTATGAATAGTAACTATAGAATTTGCTTGCAGTTGTGTTCTTCATATATACTTCTATTTACTTTCCTTTCTGAATATGCGAGGGAAATTATTTCTGGCAACCAAATAATGTTTATACTTTCCTAGTAGCTTTACTAAGGCCAAAAAAAGCTAATGGCAAGGCAGGTGCATTACACAGATCAACAATTATCTTTCAGATGTTGTGTTTTAATAATATTACTTTTTCGGGTTTCTATTACCGTCTACTAACACAAATATTTGATAATTTTGCTTATCAAGGCTTAGATAGATGTGAATACGTACGAAATTGTAAACTTTACTTACCAAGGCTTAGACATATGAAAACGTATATAAGATTGTAAAAGTTTACTTACGATGGTTTAGACATATTTTATATAGTTGAAGTTTGTAAGGTGCATGGATTGTGTTTTAGTTTTCTCAATGTATGTATTGTTCATGAGCTACTTTAGATTGTTGTAGGTTCTGCTATCACTAATTCAATTGAAAAGGAGTGTGCTGATATATGCAGATTTTGATACATTTTGTATGGGATCAAAGGATTGTTCTTGTTATATCATTCGGCTAGTCCCGGTTGTGTTCTTCACGTGTCCAGCCTTTCCGTGGTGAAGAGAATAGGTTTCGTTCCGTCTTCTAAATACGTAGAACCGGGTCCAATTGCAGATTTTGATACATTTTATTTGGAAGTGTTATTATCATCACATATACACAAACAAATATGGTATCGCTCTGAGATTTTAAAGTTCATATAATACCGCACTTATTTGCTATTTAATATCTTGTTATTATTGCTACTTAATATCGTATTGTATTGCTACTTAATATCGTGTTATTATTGCTACTTAATATCGTGCGTATTGCTTTTTAATATTGTGTTGTATTGTTTTTTAATATCGTGTTGTATTTCTACTTGCTACTTAATATTGTACAGTATCACTCTAAGATTTTTCTTAGACTAAGCGGGTCATGACCCAATTCGATTTTTAGCTCATTTGAGCCCAAAATAAATTTGGGCACGTAATAGCCCAACCCGCTTTTTAATGCAGCCCATTTTAACTTCTCCAATTTCAGCCTGACCCGTCTAAGTGACACCCCTAGTTCCATCCATCATCTTGGATTTTTCCAAAGACAATTTACATTGCGAGTCAGAAACTGTTTCTGTGTAATAGCATGATTTTTTTACCTTGTTATATCTTTGTTCATTATCTCACTTGAATAGGATATCCCCACCATAAGTAACTTCCCATCAAACCCACACTTTTATGGTTATAAGTAAGAGTGTTCACGGTTTGCATAAAAATCGATCCAAATCAAAAAATCAAACCAAACCGATAAAATAAAACCGATTTTGGGTTTGGTTTGGTTTTGGATTTTTGAAAACCGGTAGTATTTGGTTTGGTTATGATTTTATTCGAAAAAATCGAAGAAATAATCGAACCGAACCGATGAATTATATACATATATTTTATTAATTGACATACTTAGTATATTGTTTTTATAAACAATTTTAAAGATCTTATATATGTTTCCATTAAAATTCTTTAAACTTTACTTAGAAAACAAGAATGCCTAAGGTGAAAACATTTTTCTTATTGGATTTCATGTATATGAGTGTCTATGACAATTCTTTGTGGGATTGAAAATGTTATTGTCTCTTCCTTCTAGGCCAATATAGTAAATTTTAAAGCTTTATTAATAGTAAATTCAGTGATAGAAAGTTCGGTAATTTAAGTCATTCTAACTATTTTTTTGTTTTGAATGGATTTTTATCACTTGTTTCACATTTTGAATGAATTGTTTCTTTTATTTTTGTGTATGATTAATAACTGCATAACCGAACCAAACCAAAACGAAACCGATAACCACCAAACCGATAAATGTATATTATATTTGGTTTGGTTTGGTTTTGATAATTTTAAAATCGATTAAGTTGATTTGGTTTGGATTTTGACCAATAACCGATCCAAACCGACTCGTGAACACCGCTAGTTATAAGGGTTGTATTGTATATTTTTTTTTCATTTTCCATAGAGTTGTAATAACTACCAAACGCCCATTAGTCCACTCAAGTGATTTAACAAAAATGGGTGAAATAAATTCATATGATATTTCATTTTTACTGAAAAGATGAATTTTAAGGATTAATTGTTGGTGATTGCCATGATTTTCTTATATATTATTTATACATGGTAGAATGCTAAATAAAAATGCGGATCTTCAATTTTACATCAACGAAACATTAAATTACAAAATTAACTCTCACAATAGTGAGGAAACCTTTATTTTTCTAAAAATATGTAAATAATGTAAATTAAACATTTTATATTAAATGTGTGTAATATGTCAAAATAAATATTCAACAAAAAATCCTACACTATTCTCCCTATAACTTGATTCCTCCATAATATTCATGCATATATTACTATATATGAATTATAAATCTGTGATAATTTGCGTCTATACCAAACAACCAACTCAATATAGAATTACAACATGTAGAAGCGACAAACGCTGCATGTAATGACCTCCAAGTCATTTATGTGTGTCTGCCTCATATTCATCGTTTAGATCTTCCATGTAATGATCCCAAGACATTTATGACTTGCTTGAACTGACAGTTCGGTCGTCGTTCATTTAGTTTTTATGTGAGTTTTAGTCTTTTGGAGCTTTTGAACCTTGAACAGTCAATTTTGATCAAACGTTCAAGAAGATGTTCTCAAAATCCAATTATCATGATTCCATCAACTTTGAAAGAGTCATTTTAAGCTAATAGCATGGTTGGCATGACTCCCGAGGCTTTCAATGCGAATTTGTGCGATTAGGTGTTTTAACTTTCAAGTTAAGGCCTAAGTTGGACTTTAGTCAACATTCTGAATAAACAAGCTTGGGTGAGAATTTTGTCAACGTAGTTAGCTCTGGAATGTTGAATTTGGTCTAGAACAACCCTTCATTTGGATCTCGAGGCTTAGCTGATTTTGAGCCCCTTGTGGATTTTGACTTAAAATGGTGTTTGGGTTTGGGACCCACTTTTTACCAAGATGATATCGTATGGGAATTTTGACTGCTCCATTGAGTCTATAATATCGAATTCAATAGGGTTGCATATCTCATTTGTGTTCACAGGGTTTTGAATAAATCCCGAGCACCTTGTCAGAGAGTTCAGACTTTAAGAAAACCAGTTGAAGTGTTGATATTTGGTCATTTCTTATTTTTAAACGGTGATTTATCTCTTATTTGAGCTCATCATTTGAGTGATTCAAAGTCCAGGGTGATCATTGGGAGCGTGACTTCGTGGTGAAGTAATCGGGAGCTATTGAAGGACTTCTGTTTGAGGTGACTTTCATGATTAAGTTGTTGTCCCATCTTTCTTTGTTGATTATTTGCATGTGTTGTTATTGGCTGTTTTAGGCCTCAGATTGTGTTCATATTTGGAAACAAGCTTGAGGCATAGTTTAGGACCTCTTGACGGATTCAATTTTAGAAATTCTAGTGTGGGTCCCACGATTTCTATTTGACTCTAAAAATTAATCCATTTATGGTTTGGGTGATTTTGGTGTCTAAACAATCGTATTAAAGTTGTGATCCTATTTTTCATAGTATGGCAGCGTTAAGAGGTTGTTTGGAAGGGAAAAGCTTCTACCAGTGATTTGGTAGGCTACGACTTGCTTTCTAATTAGATTGGTCAAAAATATGTGAATTCATTATAATTAGTGTGAATTGGGGTGGGTACCTAGTTTTTTCCCGTTTTCATTTTAGAAACCATGACTTAGGGTTTGATTACTAATGTTTAGAGGGTAGTACCATGATTAGTTGGGGTTGTACGCGTGTTGTCGCATACTATGTGACTTACTTGTTTTACTACGTAGTTTTTGGAGCATATTTTGACTTATTCTAGGATAGACTAGTGTTGTCTTAGACCCATGCACCTTTCCGATCTTTGTATGTCTCCGACGTCATTCGGATGGACTAGGTCCTTGTAGATTGGAATAGCTGGAGACTTGGGTTTGATAGAATGAGCCTTTTGGCCCCTTTCTTTATCTTCTCTATTTATGGGGCTATGATGTGTTACCGAAGATTGTATGCTTTTTAAGGATCTAGAGTGCTTTTGGCTTGAGCCTTTTTTTCATACCTCGAAGAGTGGATGTAAATCCATCGTAGCTTGGAGCCCACTTGATATCCTCTTCGTAGTTGATACGTCCCCGACACTCTTGCTAGCCGGGTGGCTTATGCCCCCGGCAAGGGGCTGGTTGGGCGGCTTGATATCTGAGATCCTCTACGGAGTTGATACGCCCCTAAGTCACTCTTGCTAGCTAGGCGTCCTGGGTTGATTGTCACTTTAGCTAGTTGCGTTGGAAGTTGACTGATTCTTAGCTAATTGGTTGGGAGCCTGGTTGATGTTCTTGGGTAGATATGGATTACTCTTCTTTCTTATAGACTTAGCTATTTTGTGTATCT